>OZ005736.1:52795756-53395756 GCA_963930755.1 Eudasyphora cyanicolor | reverse complement strand
GATCAACTCTTCCTTTCGAAAGAGAGGTTTTTGTGGTGTATTGGAAAAGATAAGACACTGCGCTCTGAAAGCCATGTAAACACATACCCTTATACGTATTTCAATCCTGTGCGGGGATATCATCAGAGGGTTTTATACATGACACAGTGTGAGCTTGTAGTTGTGGCGATCATCACTTGTATATATACCAATCTACAAAGAAATTTGCATATGGGAATTATATATACCTACGAAGAAAGCGTACAAGTCACACAGCCAAAGCTTTAAGCGAGACTTAAATTCACCATTTTCACCACCCATGTGACTGGTAAGGGTTGCCAGTTCGACACAGTTGTCTCTACACAAATCGCCAGGTAGATGGCGTGGATTCTGAGATTAGTTGGACGATTAGAAAGACTTTACTACATTTCAGTAAGCATAGTATTTTTTGTTGAATATCAAATATTTTATGTTATTATTTAGAATTCATTAACACTGCGTGTTGAAGATGAGCAGCTTCTTTCTAATTGTATTTAGGCGGGCTGATCCTTATTATTTAAATGTTTTTAGAAGTTTTTTGTTAATGATCGATTTAATTTTTATTTAGATTTATTTATTGAATGTTTTCACATTCGAATTGTTCAGCTTTTCGATCAACTCTTCCTTTCGAAAGAGAGGTTTTTGTGGTGTATTGGAAAAGATAAGACACTGCGCTCTGAAAGCCATGTAAACACATACCCTTATACGTATTTCAATCCTGTGCGGGGATATCATCAGAGGGTTTTATACATGACACAGTGTGAGCTTGTAGTTGTGGCGATCATCACTTGTATATATATATATTTTGTTTAAGTAAAAGCACGGTCTTCCAGCATAATTTGATGCGCTGAGTTCGATGATTACGGCAGCATCCTACGTTATTAGTTCAATAATTGGAACTATAGGATCAGTCGGAATGGTCCCGTCCTTACAACCCCATTTTTAAAGTGTATATAGTCATATATAAAAGTATATATGAGCATTTCCATGTTAAGTGAGCACAGTATTTTTGGCTCATGTCATGAATTTTACTGAGACTTGGTATAATGGTTTACTAAGTGTTGTCAACAACCCATGCAAATTATTTTAAAAAAAAAATATTAAAAAAGCAGCCCTACTATAAAGATTTTAAAATTTTCCAAATTGTGAATTTTGAAGAACACAGGGTTTATTAAAAATTACATCTTTATATCAGTTAAAGCTATCAATATGATAGCTTTAACTGTATATATATATGGGTCCAGCTATATATATATACATGGATGTGTGTATGTTACGTATGGACTCCAAAACGTCTGTATCGGTTTTGATGACATTTTCAGGGAATGTTCAGATAAGCCTAGAGGGTGACATAGGCTTTATAAGTTCTTGATTGAGGGGGCGTTGGTCCGCCCATACAAGCCAATGTTTTTAGTGATTCCTACTGTCCGTACCTACGAATAGATTAACGAGATTCCTACTGTCGCTATCTACATGAACCATGTTTTGATAAATGGACGGCATCGGAAATCTGAAGTCTGGGGCAACGAAGTGGACCGGTTCCAGCTAGTTTAATATAAAATAAGCATTATTTAATTGTAAAATAAAATCATTATTTTTTTTGCATAACTCACATCAACCCCGAAAAATCCAATATAATATCACTATATAACATCTAAATTAACCCTTAACAGTCAATCTTGAATTTGGCCGGTTTTTTGGTGTTTTGGGCTTTGGAGTGTTCTGATATATATAGTAATATTTTGTGAGATTTTTACGATTTGTTAAAATATAGGCAAAATCACCGTTATAGGGGGAAGCTAAAGGGTTAATATATTCCACAAAAATATAGGCCTTAACATTTGCTACAAAGTTGCTGAAGATAGCCTACACCTCAGATGAACAGAACACATAGTTTTATATACCGATATTCTGCACGAACAAGCAAAGGGGGGAAAACTTTAACCCCCCCTAAAATAAAATTCCGATGTGATCTTTCAAAACGCCGATACACGTATAAATTTTTTTGGTCTCCTCTACCATAATCCATTCACAGAACCCTGTTTTTTTTTTTGTGTTGTACTGTGTTATTGTTATAGCCAAGTGCAACAATGACTTTTTTTGTCTTTCTTGTGAAATAATTAAATCTTTATGAGAGGTTTCTCGCAGTATTTTTATAACCGACACCACACTCTGGTCTAGAGAATTATGAGTTTGTGCATTTGTTTGTAAAACCAAAAAGGAGAAGAGACAGACCCATCGTTTATTATACCGATTGACTTGTAATCACTTCCTGAGTCGAATTAACCATGTCCGTCTGTCCGTCCGTCCGTCAAGTCCTATTTATGATCCCATTGTGGTAAAATTCATCACAGGACTCTTTTTTGGTCCAAGGAAATTGGTCAAAATCGGTTCAGATTTACATACATAAAGATCCCATATATGTACCTACGATTAGTGCATGCTCGCCCAGTTCGTTTGGAGCAGCTTATGGGCTGACGACGTCATCGGCCATATATGTACCTACGATTAGTGCATGCTCGCCCAGTTCGTTTGGTGCAGCTTATGGGCTGACGACGTCATCGGCCATACTTCTTCGAAATGAGGCCGGTCAGGCAGTTACTGTGAATGGTGTTCGCTATCGTGAGATGATTACGCACTTTTTATGGCCCGAATTGGAAGATATGGATGTGGACAATATGTGGTTTCAACAGGACGGTGCCACTTGCCACACAGTTAACGAAACAATGTATCTTTTGCGCAACAAATTTAATGTGTTATATCACGTCGTGGCGATGTCAATTGGCCACCAAGATCATATGATTTGACACCGTTGGACTTCTTTCTTTGGAGTTATTTGAAAAAAAAGGTGTACGTCGATAAGCCAGCAACAATTCAAGAGCTAATTCGGCACATGAGATAATTCGGCACATTAACGGCATAGAACCTCAATTATACCTCAGCGTCATCGAAAATTTGGACCATCGGATGGAGGCCATTGGTCGATATTTTGTTCCATACATAATTAAACAATACCGATATTATCATAACAAAAAGAAATGACAATAATTTCCTAAATAACTTGTGTTTAAATCAAAATCAACATAGGCCCTTATAATTTAACAAACCTTTATAATATAGTACAAAATGTTCACATTTAGTTTTGTAAATTTCTTAAGTCTGTAAAAAATTATAACTAATTTGCTGCCAGTCAAAAGGACTTACATTTTGTAAACACTTATGGCGCACTAATTGTCACATCATTAATTAATATTTCATTTCATCTTGCTCTATTCGGGTTACTCTTGCAACGCGACAATCCAATTTACTCAATTTGTCACATTTGCTATTTAATAAATTAGATGTGAATTTTTCTTTGTTGTTGTAGGTTTGATATTTGATACCTCTAAGTCGCCAATTAACGCTCAGACAGTTTTTCACAGCCTACAACTGTTCAAACAAAAAAAATATACGCAGAAAGCTACGAAAAATCGAGGCCTTAAAATTTGGAGATATTGATGGGTTTTTGTGCGAATTAATATAAAGACATTAGGCGACATTAATTAATTTGAAGTAAATGTTGTTTTCACTGACAACATATTGAATTTTATTGTGCGAAAAAGTAATAGTAGCAAGAAACCCATTTATTATGATGTAAGATTTTCTCTAATCAAAGAACATACACTGCGCTTTAAAAAAATGGCTTCTGTAGAATATTGTCCCAAACGTATATATGTTTAGGGTTCACTCTAAATATATAATATTTGGTACACACAAATACTTTATATTTGGGAAGATGTTGTTCTAAACAAATCTTCGTTTCCATCCCGATATGTTTATAACCTACACCACACGGTGTTCCTGGGTATTATGAGTCCGTTCATCTGACCGTCTGTAGATGTATCGTTGTAATCAAAGTGCAGGTCGTATTTATGGTCCGATTGTGATGAAATTAGAAAAGTGCTTTTTTGGCCCGAGGACGATCCCTATTGAAATTGGTCAAAATTGGATCAGATTTACATATAGATCCCATATGTATATACCTCCGATTTTACATGTATGCAGTGTATAAGCAACATTTTTTAACCGATCTGAGCTTTCTTATTGCATGAATAAACTCTGCCAAGTTCGAGGAAAATCGCTATAGATTTACATATATGTAGAACCCATATATATGTTACACCCGATTTGACATGCAAACGCTGTGGAAAGCGTATTTTATATTAGAGTTGGGTAGTTCCGGAGGCACCTCTTTAGTTCCACAAACCGTTCTCTTATTACATGAATGAACTCTGCCAAATTCGGGGAAAATCGGTTCAGATTTAGATATAGTCCTCATATATATGTTACACCCGATTTGACATGTAAGCGCTGTAGAAACCGTATTTTATATCCAATCAGTACGAAATTCGGCAGAGAGAGAATTTTCTTATTACATGAATGAACACTGCCAAATTCTTATCGCAATGCCCATTTTCGCATTGTTAGGGAGAGGTAGGGTATTATATAGCCGGCACCGCCCGACTTTTTTCCTTACTGATTTTAGTTCCCACTGTGCGCTATATATATGAATGAATTTTACCATTACAAAATTTGTAAAACAGTTATGCGTTAAATAATGCGTTCCCATTGTTATAAAATCGACACAATTTGTTTATTACACTATGTATATGCGAAAATCCCTGACAATCGAAAGGAAACACAATGTACATAAGTTCCGTAAAAATATTTACTTTATACTTGACCTTCACTTCTTCGCATCCATTGTCTTATCGCCTTGGGAAGATGAGATCATTTTTATGGACAACAATGGTTTGTTGTTCTTTTGTTTTAGTTTCTGTGAAAAGAAACATATAGTTATGTTTTTGTCTACGAAAAGGAAATACATGTGGATGTATTTTTGGTTGACTTGAAAGGAGGACAAAAGAAAATAAATTTCTACATTTCTTTAATGCAAATATAGTTCATTCCATGTCCATCGGTAATCATCTCCGAAAACTAATTTTGTTTCCAAAGTTATTAACATTTGAAGTTTGAGTAAATAGTTTACGTTCCGAGTTTGGGGATTTCTACAAATTAGAGTCCATCCTAAAGATATTGACTAGTACATCCTAGTGCCAAAAGTGACTACTTTTCTTATTTTTGGATTTAAACGAAAAGTAAAATTTTAATTTTTATGTTTTTTACACGTTTTTATGTAATTGCTCATAATGCGCAAACAAAATTTAAATTTCTTTCGTATTACAGATTTTCGCATTTTTCAAATTTCGAAAATTGAAAAAACGCAATTTTTTTTCGAATTTTTCGAACTGTTTCCCATACATTTTAAAAGTTTTTGCACTCAAATTTTTTATTACAAATTGTGATTTGTTAACATTATTATGGTGGTAAAAATTCGTCTGCGTCAAATATAGTTTGTTTGTAATAAATATTTGAAAAGTGCCCCGTTTGAAAAAATTTATGTCTTTGGACCAACTTAACTTTTTTCCTTTAAAAGCCTTTGAGGAATATAATACATATTTGGAAAGGTTAAAGTGCATCACATTGTACTCTTGAAAGATATGGCACATTTAGTACAAATAGTCAAATTTTTTAGATCAAAAACGCGATTTACTCATTTTTTCACATTAACTATTAAAAAGTGGGTACTCAGCTAAAAAGGTGAGCGAATTTCCTTTATCCTGAAACAAAATGCCCCAAAAGCCATTATAATACCTGATTTTGCACACAAATCGAATTACTGCAGGAAAACTGCACACAGGTAGTATTACAGTTTATTCAGCAGTAAACATTGCTTATGTTTTTCAGGCAAAAATTACCCTGCAAAAACCAATATAAATTAAAAAAAATAAAAATTGTACTTTTCGTTTAAATCCAAAAAAAGAAAAGTAGTCAACGTTGTTCCAATTTCTAAGATATACCCGATTGCCCGATTTTTAATGTTAATACAATCTCAAAATAATCATTGGATCCTTCTCTAATTTCGGGATTTTACAGCAAGTAAAATTTATATCTACAACCTTTAAAAAGCGTTTTCTTAAAAAAACTTTAACATCATGTATTTAGCTAATTTTAGGTAAATTACTTGGAGTAAAAAATGTGATTTACTATTTTCAAAAATATTAATTTTACTAAGTCCAACAAATTTGCCTATTTCGAATATATAGATACACATATAGATAGTTATAGTTATAGTTTTGAGTTACATTAAGCTCTAAAATGTGTTTCTACTCTTTTTGTGGATAGTTTACAGTATCCCAGTCAAAATTTCGATTTATTGCACTTTTGCTCCACAACACTTAGGGCAGAAATGCTCAGTTTGTTGATTTTTTATATGTTGTATTCTTGATTTTTTTACTTAATTAGCTACATTTTTTTAACGTATTCATCAATTTTCTTCGGAATGGTTTCATTTTATTCATGATTTTATATCCTATGAGTACGAAAATATGGGAGAAAGAGGTTCCATACTAAGTACAGTGTGGGCCATTTAAAATTAAAATCGGCTATAAAAAAGTACTGAGAATTTTTTTCAAATTTCTGGTTTTATTAGAATGGTTGAGACAATACTAAATTTGGGGAAAATCGGTTCAGATTTAAATGTAGCCCCCATATATACGCCGATTTTATGTATAAATAAACCTTATTTTATATCCGATCAGTACGAAATTAGGCAAAAAAATGTTCATCAATTTTCTTCGGAATGGTTTCATTTTATTCATGATTTTATATCCTATGAGTACGAAAATATGACAGAAAGAGGTTGCTTACTAAGTACAGTGTGGGTCATTCAAAATTTTAAATTAAAATCGGCCATAAATAAAGCACTGAGAATTTTTTCAAATTTCTGGTTTTATTGGAATGGTTGAACTTTGTCATTTAATAATACTAATACACAATATCATGCACGACTGGCTCGGTAGACCTCATCCAATCAACCAAATTTTTCAGTACATTTTTGATTGTTTCGGGTCGAATCTCTTCAATGGCAACTTCGATTACATGTTTCAACGCTTCAATTGTATCTGGATGTTTTGTGTAACATTTATCCTTAATGGCTCCCCACAGAAAGTAATCCAAAGGGCTCTAATCACAGATCAAAGTAATCGGTAGTTAAAATTTAAAAATTTAAATGGTCCACCCTTTACATGAATAATGGCTGCCAAATTCGAAGAAAATCCATTCAGATTTAGATATAGCCCCCATATATATGTTCCTCCCGATTTGGTACCGAAGCGCTACGAAGTTGTACTTTACTTCCGACCGTTACAAAATTTGGCAGAAGAAGTTTCTTAATGTGGGAGCGAATACTGCTTAATTTGGAGAAAATACGCCCGTCTTTATATAGTTTGACACAAATGAGGTTTTTGATCCAATTTGACCCTTCTAATCTGTTTAGATTAGAAGGATTTGTAGGCCCCTGTGCTCGGCGGTCATTCGGCCAGCTTAATCCAGTATGGAAGTCCTCCGATATTGTACAATTTTGGGGCTTCTTCTGTAAGTGGACTGTATTGAATTTCATAAAACTCCCAAAATTGTAAGTATTTTGGCCGTTTTATAAATTCATGGAAATGAAGAGAAAAATAAAAACAACAAAGAGCTTCAGTTTAAAGTTCAGTTCAGGTTTTATTCAGTTCAGGTTGTTCTTACCGCTTTCGTTTCTGCTGCACAAGTGGGTATAGTGCTGCCGAACGAAAAACGACAGAGAGGCAGTTTAAGGTTTTAGATAAATTCAGCATCACAGTAATTGGAATCAGAAATCAAGATGGAAACTCTTTGTCCAATGAGTGAAAGCTTTTCAGAAGAAGCAATCATTGGATAAAGAGTTGCCATACGCACAGACTAGCTTACAACTAAATGGGAATTAAAGAATGATGGTCACAACGACCGTTAATTATAAATCATCAGAATTCAATATATTTAAAAATTCAGTTTATCTTAAAATTAAATACAGTTGTTGAACACGGTTCAACATGCCGCCGCCCTTGCAGTATTGCAACATCAATAGTGGCAGGCGCCGGAGATGGTCCATCCAAAGAGAGTGCTTTGGGCGATCGGCATGGTGGAAGAGGTCTGGATAAGGCCGGCTCGTAGGATACGGCATATCTGGTCATTACCCAGCATGACCTCAATGTCGATAGGCTGGAAAAAATGTGGATCGGCCAGGTCCTCGAGGTGATTGTATATGGACTCGAGTTTTTTCTCAGTGGCGACAGCAGGCAACGTGGCGTTCAGTTGAGTCCTCACCATGCCTGTGATTTGTATTTTTGCAGCCAGATCATGGTAGGTTCGAAGGACCATGTACAATTTTGGGGCTTCTTCTGTAAGTGGACTGTATTGAATTTCATAAAACTCCCAAAATTGTAAGTATTTTGGCCGTTTTATAAATTCATGGAAATGAAGAGAAAAATAAAAACAACAAAGAGCTTCAGTTTAAAGTTCAGTTCAGGTTTTATTCAGTTCAGGTTGTTCTTACCGCTTTCGTTTCTGCTGCACAAGTGGGTATAGTGCTGCCGAACGAAAAACGACAGAGAGGCAGTTTAAGGTTTTAGATAAATTCAGCATCACAGTAATTGGAATCAGAAATCAAGATGGAAACTCTTTGTCCAATGAGTGAAAGCTTTTCAGAAGAAGCAATCATTGGATAAAGAGTTGCCATACGCACAGACTAGCTTACAACTAAATGGGAATTAAAGAATGATGGTCACAACGACCGTTAATTATAAATCATCAGAATTCAATATATTTAAAAATTCAGTTTATCTTAAAATTAAATACAGTTGTTGAACACGGTTCAACAGATATATCGAGAAAAACAAAAACAAGAATTTTCAACACAAATGTAAAATCGAAACCACTTTATGGGTGCGAGACATGGAAAGTAGTCGCACGAGACATGAATGCTTTGCAAGTATTTGTGAATAGATGTCTAAGGAGGATTGTAAAGATCTCATGGCCAAACACAGTAACGAACTCGATCTTTGGAAAGCGACTGACACACACCCTTCGCAATCCCCCAAATGATATAACGCAAACCGCCATCGACTGGAACCCACAGGGCAGCAGAAGACTTGGATAAGGCAACTGGAATTGGAGATTGCAATGTCGAATAATGCCTAGAGTGAAATTAAACCATTAGCTTATAATAGATCTGTATGGTATACATTTGTAATGGTCCTATGCTCCACATTGGAACGACTGGAATAAATATACACATAAACCCCGCCCGACTTTCTTTCCTTCCTGGGGAAAAAATTAAAAATAAATTCGGGTTTGGGGATTTTAAAATTTAGTTCGGGAATTGTGGGATTTTCCTTTACAAGTATAATAATGCTAGAATTTGACTCAATTTTTTTATTTGGCGTACTTTTGAAATTTGTGCAAAAATGGTAATGGTATTATTAGAAAATATTGCACTTCTTTAAATTTCCTCTTCTCCTACTACTCCAAAAAACGACTTTTAGATTTGAATTATCAAAGGGTGACAAAAATCATTTTTTTAAATATAACTTTTATCGTATTGGGTATCTCGGATTTTGATTTCTGTTCACCCGAGTTGGCTGCTTTGAGGCACTGTATCTCCGCACCGAATTTAAAACTTAACTTCTCTTATACCTCTTTTACAAGCATGTCAAGTTTTGTCGCAAACTGGTGTCTGCTTAAAAAACTGCCGTAATACATCCCTTAAAAAAACAAATAATAACGGGTCCGCCAAATAACTTTTTTTTTGAAAATGGTATAAAAAAAACTACTGAATATTTTCTCAAATTCCTTTTTTATTTGAAAGTACAACATATGTGTCTCAATTTCAAAATTTGGCTTCTATAGGCGGGGCCACGTCCATTGGTCTGATCCCGCCCATTTTTGGGCGAATCGCGTAGACTGTCATCAGATACATGTGCCCAAAAATGCAGCACACTCGATAATAAATTGTGCAAGATATTTATATATCAAAATTTGGCTTATATAGACGTGGCCACGCCCATTGGTTCGATGACGCTTATTTTTGGACCAATCACGTAGACTACGACCAGATATATATACACGAAATTACAGCACTCTCGGTAACAAATTGTTCAATATATCTCAATTTCAAAAGTTGGCTTATATGGGCGGGGCCACGCCCATTGTTCCGATGCCGCCCATTTTTGGACCAATCACGTAGACTGCCACCATATACATATACACAAAATTCCAGCACTCTCGCTATCAAATTGTGCAAAAAATATATCAATTTCAAAATTTGGCTTATATGGGCGGAGCCACGCCTATTGGTCCGAACCCGCCCATTTTTGAACCAATCATCTAGATCGCCAACGAATATATATATGTACAGAAAATTCTAGGTTCCCTCGCTAACAAATTGTGCAAGATATCACATTTTTAAAATTTGGCTTATATGGGCGGTGCAACGCCCATTTTTGGACCAATCACGTGTACTGTCACCAGATACATATGTACAACATAACAGCACTCTAGCTAACAAATTGTGAAAGAGACCACATTTTTAAAATTTGGTTTATATGGGCGGTGCCAAGCCCATTGGTCCCATTCCCCTAATTTTTTACTGTCACCAGATACATATGCACAACATTACAGCACTCTACCTAACAAATTGTGCAAGATATATCAATTTCAAAATTTGGCTTATATGGGCGGGTCCACGCCCATTTTTTGACAAATTACGTTTGACCAATTACGTACCATATACATATACACAACATTGCAGCACTCCCGCTAGCGAATTGTGCAAGATATCGAAATTTCAAAATTTGGTCTATGTGGGCGGGACCACGCCCATTGGGCCGATCCCGCCCATTTTTGGACCAATCACGTAGACCCTCACCTGAAACATATACACAAACTTGCAGAACTCTCGCTAATGAATTGTGGAAAATATTTCAATTTCAAAATTTGGCTTATATGGGCGGTGCCACGCCCATTGGTCCGTTTCCGCCCATTTTTGGACCAATCACGTATACTACAACGAGTTACATATGCAAACAATTACAGCACTCTCGCTAACAAATTTGGTCTATGTGGGCGGGACCACGCCCATTGGGCCGATCCCGCCCATTTTTGGACCAATCACGTAGACCGTCACCTGAAACATATACACAAACTTGCAGAACTCTCGCTAATGAATTGTGGAAAATATTTCAATTTCAAAATTTGGCTTATATGGGCGGTGCCACGCCCATTGGTCCGTTTCCGCCCATTTTTGGACCAATCACGTATACTACAACCAGATACATATGCAAACAATTACAGGACTCTCGCTAACAAATTGTGGAAAATATTTGAATTTCAAAATTTGCCTTATATGGGCGGGTCACGCCCCTTTGGTCCGATCCCACCCATTTTTGGACGAATTACGTAGAACGGTCTAGCCGTTTAGACGTCTATACGGAACAAACAAACAAACATACCCACAAACAAACACTCTCTTTTATATATATAGATAAATGAAATTTGATTAATATTCGTTTATTTGACTTGTATTGGGATGTAACCAAATTCTTTCAATGCAGATCGAGGTCAAGGTCTAGGTTTTTTAGATTTATGTATCTTTTATTCGATAATTCATACATTATGACAACAGACGGCAACGAAGACAGATCGATACGCATTGGCATATAGTTATTTAATATTTCTTTCGATGAATAAAAAATAAATAAATCTATAAAACCTAGACCTTTAGCTCGAGTTTCTTCCAACAATTTGGTTATGTTATAAATGAAGCGAGTACTTTTTGTGCATTAAGAACATCAGAAGGACAAAAATTTCCTTAAACACGTTTAATCCCATATTTTCCCACACAATTTAAAATTTTCAACATGGTTCTGCACGTGGTAATATTTAATTCAAACCTAGTTTATGTTTGATGAATAACCATATCGGCACAAATGGTTAACATTTAGCGAAATGTTAAAAGTATTATAACTACCCAGCCAGAAATTTATGACGGTAGAAATTTATGACGGAAGAAAGCGTTGTGAAAACACTGTTTTGGGACGCTTTCACAACGCTTGCTTAAAATGTCACTGAAGCGTTGTTTCGTGATGGATTTACAATGCTTTGAGAACAAATTATTTGAGAAAAATGAATCGTGTTTGCAAAGTAATATCTAAGTTAGTCATTAAATCGAAATTTATTCCAAAACATTCCAGTCTAAATAGTTTTAGTGTACTGTGTATAAAAGCACACAATAAAACATTTGAATTGTGTGTCCTTCCAATTATTTAAGTCTAATAAATTAAACGAGTTTCTTTAATGACATATTTTCCTGCAAAAAGTTAGGCATAATTCCGAATTAAACGAAAACGATTTTTAAATTAACATGTAAAGTACTTCCGGACATATAAATTTCGTCAAAAATTACGTTTTTATCAAAATTTAGAAGTTTTTGTAAGGAACTATTCTTTTTGTTAACGTAGGAATTGTCTCTTCTTTAAAAGGCTGCAGGATTCGCTTTTACAGTGCATCTTTGACATGCGAAACCCCTGTGCTACCTTTACAACATCTAAAGATTGAACAAGCTGGCATGTTGCAGGAAAAAATCAATATTATGAATTCAAAATCGTATGTAAATTAATATACATATGAATATATTTCTTTTGACAAAGACATTTTTCTGTGCTTGCTATTTTTAACAGATTTCTGTTCCCGTACTTTTTTAAAATATGTTTACTTAGAGAGAATTATGAATTATTTCTCTTTTGCTAGTTTTACTATTAAAAAGGTAAAGAAACAAATCTATAACCTTCAGACAATTGAAAAAGCATCATGAATTTTGTTTTTACAGCGTTTCAATAAAACGAATCCCGGGATATTTTAATAATAATATATGAAACTGTCTCGTATAAAATATTAAGTGAAAGATGGATAATCTCTGTCGAATCCTTATTTGAATTAATTAAACTTAAATTAGAACTAAACTAAAATGTTTGTATTCCATTTAGAAATATCACATTATTAAGAATGAAAAAATCCCGATTTATCCCGAATACACCGAAAATACCGGGATATCGAACAATTTCGGGATTCCGAAAATCCCGATTTATCCCGAAAACCCCGATTTATCCCGAAAAACCCGGGATATCAAACAATTTCGGGATCCCGAAAAAATCCCGGGATCCCAGGATTTGCAATTTAAAAATCCCGAATCCCGGGATTTGTGAAAACCAATCCCGTTTGACATCTCTAATTATAACTTATCTACTATTCATAAAAAACTTTTGATATTTCATACATAGTAATTATTTCATTTCTTTGGCCACTGTTTAGGTGGGGCGACAACAGCTCAGTTAATGCGATGTATGTGCGTGTGTTTACGTGGTGACCGGTGTTGGCTATACAGGGGTAAATAACCAAACACAAGAGTTTAGTATTTTCGATGTGATAAAGACAGAGTTTTATTTATTTGTAATGGTAGCAAATATTAACCTTTGTAACAATTGTACAACAAGATGTACTTATGCGATCGATATATACCGAGCAAAAGTCCAAGATGGAGTTAGGTGGCGCCGAAAGTATCAATAACAAAATTAATATTCGTTGAAATCAGCAAAGCAACTATTACAAGGATGTAGTAACGTAGAGTAGACAGATATCAACGAGCGATGAATGTGCAAATATATATACACCGAGAGAAATTAATGCTATCAACCCTTTACTCATCACAAAATTAATCTTGCCCCAGATATCCGATCACATCCATTTTTGGATCAATCACAAAATTACAGCAGTACCGTTAACAAATTTGTCAAGGTATCTCCATTTAAAATCTTGGCTCATATAGTACTTACATACTTAATCGGTTATTACAGAACATTAGTTCCTGAAGCCGAACGTAGAATATATTTCCAAGCGCTTCGATCTTCTGCGCTTCCTCTCCAATTTGTGACACCAAGTTTCGAGATGTCTTCCTCCACCTGATCTTTCCATCGTAGTTTTGGCCTTCCCCTTCTGTGTGAACCGTCATCAGGTTCGTATTGAAATGACTTTTTTGCTGGAGCATCTTCATTCATTCTCACCACATGACCTAGCCAACGTCATCGCTGTAATTTAATACGCTTAACTATGTCAATGTCGGCAAATAGCTCGTACAGCTCGTGGTTCATACGACACCGATATTCTCCGTCAACGCAGATTGGTCCATAGATTTTACGAAGAATTTTTCTCTCGAATACTCCAAGTACTGCCTCGTCTGCTTTCGATATCGTCGGCATAGGCGAGCAGCAAGTGTTGTTTCGTGAATAGCGTGCCAGTCCTATTCACATCTGCGTCTCGCATAACCTTTTCCAGCAGGATGTTAAAAAGGTCACACGACAGACTACCTCCTTGTCTGAAACCTCGTTTGGTACTGAACGGCTCGGAGAGGTTCTTTCCTATTTTAACTGAGGATCGCGTATCAGTTAATGTCATCCTGCAAAGCCGTATTAGTTTTGCAGGGATACCAAACTCAGACATTGAAACATCTTTGGTCGTATAGGGCTGTCGAAAGCGGCCTTGTAGTCGACAAATAGATGGTAAGTGTCGATTTGTTTTTCTTGGGTCTTTTCCAGGATTTGGCGTAGTGTGGATATCTGGTCAATGGTGGATTTGCCAGGTCTAAAGCCGCATTGATATGGCCCAATTATCTCATTGACTTTAGTTCTTAATCTCTCACACACTACGCTGGACAGTATTTTGTATGCGATGGGAAGGAGACTTATTCCTCTGTAATTGGAACATACTTGTCTCCTTTTTTGTGCAAGGGACATAATATGCTGAGGTTCCAATCATCGGGTATGCGTTCTTCTACCCAGATTCTACAGACAAGCTGATGCATACGCCTTATCAGCATGTCACCACCGGTCTTAAATAGTTCAGCTGGAAATCCATCGGCTCCTGCTGCCTTATTATTCTTCAGCCGGGATACAGCTATTCTGACCTCATTCTGGCTAGGCGGTAACACTTAATACCGTCGTCTGGGATTGGTTCTGGGGCATCCTCGTCGCCGCTACTATCGGATACCAACAGTTGGGAAGAATGTTCTTTCCATATCCTCATCACATTATCTGCCTCTGTCACCAGATTACTTCCTTGTCTTTGCAGGAGGATGTGCCTGTACCAAAGCCCTCTGTCTGGTGTTTCACTCTTTGGTAGAATTTTCGGACTTTATTCTGACTCCTGTGCATCTCGTTTCTCTCACACGCACGCCTTTCCATTTTTTTCTTTTTCCTTTCTCCTTTTCTCCCGATACCTCTCCGTTGCTTTGCGCGTTGCTACTGACTGCAGAGTTGCCCTGTATGCCGCATTCTTCGCTTCATTAGCATTGCGACACTCTTGGTTGTACCATGGGTTCCTTGGGGGAGGCTTCTGGTACCCAAGTACGGATTTTGCGGCGTTTTCCATAGAGTGTGCAATGTTTTGCCATTGCGTAGTAATATTATCGGGACAAGGAGTGCTTTCTTCAAGCAATTGGGTCAGTCGAGTGGAGTATGCCGTTGTTGTCTGTTGTGTCTGCAGCTTTCCGACGTCCCGCTTCCGCGCTGTGTCAGATCGTATGTTTCTCGCCACATTTAGGCGGGTTCGTACCTTTGCTGCAACAAGGTAGTGATCCGAATCGATGTTTGCTCCTCGGATCGATCGTACGTCTAACACACTGGATGAATGCCTTCCATCTATCACAACATGATCAATCTGGTTTCTCGTTTTTTGATCTGGGGATCTCGTTTTGATCCACGTGGCCTTATGTATATCGAGATGTCGAAATCTGGTGCTGCTAACTACCATGTTTTTTGCCGCGGCGAAGTCTGTTAGCCTCATTCCGTTATCAGATGTTTCCTCGTGGAGGATAAATTTTCCGACTGTTGGACCAAAGATATTCTCATTTCCTATTTTTGCATTAAAATCTCCTAGGACAATTTTAATGTCATGGCCGGGGCAGCGGTCATATGCTCTCTGTAGGCGCTCGTTAAATATATCTTTGGTCTGTTCGTCCTTATCTTCGGTCGGGGCATGGGCGCAAATAAGACTGATGTTGAAGAACTTGGCTTTTACTCGAATTGTGGCTAGCCTCTCATCCACCGGAGTGAATCTGGAGGCGAGGTGTTTGAGTCTCCGGCTAACCACGAATCCACAGCCGAACTCATGTCTTGTTTCATGGCAGCTATAATACAGTGCGTCTCCTTTCGGTGTTGTTGTGACGCCTTTCCCATTCCATCGCATTTCCTGTAGGGCGGTAATATCGGCCTTGTACTTTTCTAGTACATCCGCCAGTGCGTACACTGAAATTTCTCTGTTGAGAGTTTGGACATTCCAGATGCAGATTCGCATATCGTGGTCCTTAAAACGTTTGCGGGGGTCGTCAACATTAGGGGGGTTCATTAATCTTTTTCTTCGTTTGTTCATAGTAGCTGGGTTTTTTTATGAGGGTGGGTTACTAACCCGACGACTCAACCATGTTTTTATCGTTCTTATGGGAACGCGCGGCACATATTAGCTCACTACCTTTGACGGGTATTTGAGGGGGGGACCAAGATAGGCCTGGGCTTTGCCATGTTATAGCCGATCAGAGCCGTTGCTTGGTATCCATCATCCCCTACGCTCATATAGGCGGGGCCAAAACTATGGGTCGGATACCACCCATTTTTACACCGACCACGTAAACTACAACTCTCTCGCTAATAAATTGTGGAAGATATCTCAATTTTAAAATGTGGCTTATAAGGGCGGGGCCACGCGCACTTCATATGTCAAAAACTCAAGTACCCTATTTTCTATACGGTACAGACATACACACATTCTATTTTATATATAAAGAAGACTAGCTGGACCCAGTACACTTCAACGTCCATTCGTCCGATTCCGCCCATTTTTAGACCAATCACGTAGACTGCAACAGTATACATATACTCAAAACTACAGCACTATCGCTAACTAATTGTACAAGATATATTACTTTCAAAATTTGGCTATATGGGCGGGGTCATGCCCGTTGGTCCGACTCCGCTCATTTTTGGACCCATAACATAAACTGCCTCTAAATGGATACTCACAAAAAAATTTGAGATAGATAGAAGATAGAAGAAAGAAGGTAGAAGATAGAAGATAGAAGATAGAAGATAGAAGATAGAAGATAGAAGATAGAAGATAGAAGATAGAAGATAGAAGATAGAAGATAGAAGATAGAAGATAGAAGATAGAAGATAGAACATAGAACATAGAAGATAGAAGATAGAAGATAGAAGATAGAAGATAGAAGATAGAAGATAGAAGATAGAAGATAGAAGATAGAAGATAGAAGATAGAAGATAGAAGATAGAAGATAGAAGATAGAAGATAGAAGATAGAAGATAGAAGATAGAAGATAGAAGATAGAAGATAGAAGATAGAAGATAGAAGATAGAAGATAGAAGATAGAAGATAGAAGATAGAAGATAGAAGATAGAAGATAGAAGATAGAAGATAGAAGATAGAAGATAGAAGATAGAAGATAGAAGATAGAAGATAGAAGATAGAAGATAGAAGATAGAAGATAGAAGATAGAAGATAGAAGATAGAAGATAGAAGATAGAAGATAGAAGATAGAAGATAGAAGATAGAAGATAGAAGATAGAAGATAGAAGATAGAAGATAGAAGATAGAAGATAGAAGATAGAAGATAGAAGATAGAAGATAGAAGATAGAAGATAGAAGATAGAAGATAGAAGATAGAAGATAGAAGATAGAAGATAGAAGATAGAAGATAGAAGATAGAAGATAGAAGATAGAAGATAGAAGATAGAAGATAGAAGATAGAAGATAGAAGATAGAAGATAGAAGATAGAAGATAGAAGATAGAAGATAGAAGATAGAAGATAGAAGATAGAAGATAGAAGATAGAAGATAGAAGATAGAAGATAGAAGATAGAAGATAGAAGATAGAAGATAGAAGATAGAAGATAGAAGATAGAAGATAGAAGATAGAAGATAGAAGATAGAAGATAGAAGATAGAAGATAGAAGATAGAAGATAGAAGATAGAAGATAGAAGATAGAAGATAGAAGATAGAAGATAGAAGATAGAAGATAGAAGATAGAAGATAGAAGATAGAAGATAGAAGATAGAAGATAGAAGATAGAAGATAGAAGATAGAAGATAGAAGATAGAAGATAGAAGATAGAAGATAGAAGATAGAAGATAGAAGATAGAAGATAGAAGATAGAAGATAGAAGATAGAAGATAGAAGATAGAAGATAGAAGATAGAAGATAGAAGATAGAAGATAGAAGATAGAAGATAGAAGATAGAAGATAGAAGATAGAAGATAGAAGATAGAAGATAGAAGATAGAAGATAGAAGATAGAAGATAGAAGATAGAAGATAGAAGATAGAAGATAGAAGATAGAAGATAGAAGATAGAAGATAGAAGATAGAAGATAGAAGATAGAAGATAGAAGATAGAAGATAGAAGATAGAAGATAGAAGATAGAAGATAGAAGATAGAAGATAGAAGATAGAAGATAGAAGATAGAAGATAGAAGATAGAAGATAGAAGATAGAAGATAGAAGATAGAAGATAGAAGATAGAAGATAGAAGATAGAAGATAGAAGATAGAAGATAGAAGATAGAAGATAGAAGATAGAAGATAGAAGATAGAAGATAGAAGATAGAAGATAGAAGATAGAAGATAGAAGATAGAAGATAGAAGATAGAAGATAGAAGATAGAAGATAGAAGATAGAAGATAGAAGATAGAAGATAGAAGATAGAAGATAGAAGATAGAAGATAGAAGATAGAAGATAGAAGATAGAAGATAGAAGATAGAAGATAGAAGATAGAAGATAGAAGATAGAAGATAGAAGATAGAAGATAGAAGATAGAAGATAGAAGATAGAAGATAGAAGATAGAAGATAGAAGATAGAAGATAGAAGATAGAAGATAGAAGATAGAAGATAGAAGATAGAAGATAGAAGATAGAAGATAGAAGATAGAAGATAGAAGATAGAAGATAGAAGATAGAAGATAGAAGATAGAAGATAGAAGATAGAAGATAGAAGATAGAAGATAGAAGATAGAAGATAGAAGATAGAAGATAGAAGATAGAAGATAGAAGATAGAAGATAGAAGATAGAAGATAGAAGATAGAAGATAGAAGATAGAAGATAGAAGATAGAAGATAGAAGATAGAAGATAGAAGATAGAAGATAGAAGATAGAAGATAGAAGATAGAAGATAGAAGATAGAAGATAGAAGATAGAAGATAGAAGATAGAAGATAGAAGATAGAAGATAGAAGATAGAAGATAGAAGATAGAAGATAGAAGATAGAAGATAGAAGATAGAAGATAGAAGATAGAAGATAGAAGATAGAAGATAGAAGATAGAAGATAGAAGATAGAAGATAGAAGATAGAAGATAGAAGATAGAAGATAGAAGATAGAAGATAGAAGATAGAAGATAGAAGATAGAAGATAGAAGATAGAAGATAGAAGATAGAAGATAGAAGATAGAAGATAGAAGATAGAAGATAGAAGATAGAAGATAGAAGATAGAAGATAGAAGATAGAAGATATAATATCGCTCTAGTTCGCTAGTGGTGCATGATATATCCGAAAATATATCACTAAGCATAGCAAACTTTAACTTGAAATGCGGACAACCTCGATACATTTTTTTGACCCGCCCTTATATACATGACCCTTCCGATTTTGGCCCACCATGTAAGCACAACAAATATTTTCACTCGAGCCCTTTTTAAAATACATAACAAATTCCCCAGTACGGAATAGAAAAAAAAAATAATTGATTAAAAGGTCGAATGTTTATTTGTCAAAAAACGAACATTAGTTAAATAAACACAACTAAAAAGCGCAGTTCTATGAATTCTTCCCATTTTTATTATTTTTTGTATACCAATTCAGCCGGAAAAAATAAACAATTCGACAAGGTCAGAGATTCTGTCATCTAATCACAAATGTCTAACTAAATAAAATATATCAAAGCAACAGCAAATAGTATTGAATTGCAGTGAAATTGTTGTGTACATTTTAGAGAGTACTCAGCTTAGATTAGATGCCTATGTATATCTCATCTATTTTGGTGTAATAAATAACAATAAATTCTAAATATTGGCAAATTTTGGCATATATCTAGGATGTCCTAGTCAAGACCTTTTATATGAGTCTACGTAATTGCTCCAAAAATGAATGGGATTTGAAATCTGGGACAACGAAGTGAACTAGGTCCAGCTAGTCTAGCTATATTATGTCACCATTACATTTTATTAATCGTGTTTCTGGTCCACATCTTAAATATATCACTTCACTTTATAATATAAATGAAATCATTACAAATTTAGTCCTTTGGACATTTAAAATTTCCAAAGATTTAACGAATATTCGCATTGATATAGTAAAAAGAATAGGATTCGTTTTGTAGCTTAAGGATATATGTAGAATCCGAACACAATTAAAATCGCGAGAAAAACGTAAGCAGCGAGAGAAAGACATGGAAATTAAATATTTGCAAATAATTATCAATATACACTTTCTGCATTTCTACATAGCTCTAATTTAAGCCATGGTTCATTGAAATCGGTCTACGTTGTCAGCAAATACAATGGTCCAAATTTTAAATTTTGACACCATGTATCCTCGTAACCTATCACGTTGTGAGGCTGTATTTTTGACACACCTCATTCCCATAGTACTTCTGTAACCCCACTAAATTTCGACGCGATCGGAATAAAATTTAAAAAAGTGGTCCAATTGACGTGTTTTCCTCAGTTATGGGGAAATTGTTTTCAAATAAATCTGCCAATTTGTGTAGGGGTATTAAAAAGGGTCTTCAGAATTGCACCTATTTTGCACCGAATAGTAGATACTTCAAAGACATTGATTGACACTGTACCGAAAAAAGGGCGGGTGGACACGACGGTGTAAATTAGAATATATTCATTTCAACAAAAAACAAGTAAGAAAGTTTAAGTCGGGTAAACCGACTATTACATACGTTACTCACTTGTTGAGTAACGTAATATATAACATTACATGAATTAATCTGTCAATTTGTGTGGAAGGTACCAGAAGGGGTTTTACAAACACATCTATTTTACGGTAAACAGTAGATTATTTAAATACATTGCACTGTCCGAACTATAAGCGTTTATGTGCACTGGTATATTAACGTTACGAGCCATTCAATTTTGGTATGATTTGGTCGTTTTGTGTGAAAAGTATAAAAAAGTGTGTGGTGATTACGCCCACTTTTCACAGGACTGTAGGTACTATAACAGCATTACACTGTACAACATTTCAATTATTTGTATGAATTTATTAAAGTGTGTATGTATTAACGTTATAAGCCGTTAACTTTAGGTACGAAACGGCCCATTGGCGTTGGAGGTACAAAAAAGGGCTGTACAATAATGCCCATTTTTACCGGACTATAGGCGCTACAAAAACATTATACTGTACAAAATTTCAAGTATTTTTATGCACTTGTATTTATGTTATAAGCAGTTACATTTTGATGCAAAATGGTCCGTTTGTGTGACAGGAGCCAAAGGGGGGCGCGGGGGTGGGATGTCAACTCCACCCATTTTTCTCGAGGTGATAGCGACTAAGAAAGTAATACAATGTGTGGAATTTCAGAAGATTCTAATAAGTAGTGTAGATGTTATTAAAGAATCAATATTTCACTAAATGTTAACCCTTCGTGTGGGAGGTACCAGAAGGAGTGGACCAATATGGCCCATCTTCGAACTTAGCCGGAGATAGAAAAAAAATATTACCGTATGCCAAATTTGAAGTCAATCGGCCGCCACTTCCAAGAGTTATCGCGCGCACCAGCCAGCAGACAGACAGACAGGCGGACGGACGGACATTTCTCATTCGTCTTAAAATGACCTAAAACGAATATCCGCCAAACATACCTAGTCACTCCTTCGATGTGTTACACTTTAGGGTTAAAATGTTCTGAAATATTGATTCTTTAATAACTGCTATACTACTTATTCGAATCTTCTGAAATTCCACACATAGTATTAGTTTATTAGTCGCTATCAACTCGAGAAAAATGGGCGTTATTGCCACGCCCCTTTTGGTACCTACCACACAAAGGTACCAAAAGTTAACAGCTTATAACATTAATACCAGTGCATAAAAATACTTAAAATTATGTACAGTGTAATGATTTTGTAGTGCCTATAGCCCACTCCCCTTTTTGACCTCCCACACAAAATGACCAAATCATACCGCAAATTAATATCTCATAACGTTAATATACCAGTGCGTATAAACGCTCATGATTCGGCACGGTGCAATGTATTTAAAGTATCTAATGTTCAGCGAAAAATAGGTTTATTTTTTTGAACCCGTTCTGGTAGCTCCCATACAAACTGACAGATTAATTCGTGGAATATTCAAATATTATATAGAATAATTAAAGGACCTAAATGTTGGTGCCGAAAAAGAAATAAATTAAAAAACACGATAGTTTAATTTTAAAATATAACAAGGAGCCGTAAGCTCTAATTTATTTAATTAAGGTTTTGGTAACAACAATATGTACAAAGAGCGCAACAAGATGCCGGTAATGCAACGATATGCAGGGGTGCAAGATGCCGTCGATTTCAGAGATCGTAAGCGATTGATTAGATGGAGAAAGGTGGGGGCATTCGCGGGGAAATGTCAAAATACTTACTCGCTAATATCTACAAAGGTACTCTTTCAGTGTTGGAACAAACGCAGTACATAGATATTAGCGAGAAGGAAAGTACCATAAACAAATACCATGGTACACTTAATTAGGTATGACAGTTTGACTTTCAAACTTAAACAATTACATTACTCACAAACTGAGGGTATACCTCAGTCGGCTTACCCGACTGAAACTTTCTTACTTGTTCTTTAAGCAAATTATTTAAAAACAAGTAAGGAAAGACAGAAAGTCGGGCGGGCCGACTATATAATACCTCCCTAACAATGTGAAAATTGGCATTGCGATAAGAATGTGGAAGTGTTCATACATGTAATAAGAAAACTCTCTCTGCCGAATTTCGTACTTATCGGATAAAAAGTACGATTTCTACAGCGCTTACATGTCAAATCTGTTGAAACAAATATATATGGGGGCTGTATCAAAATCTGAACTGAATTTCCCCGAATTTGGCAGAGGTCATTCATGTAATAAGATAACTCCATCTGCGAAATTTCGTACAGATCTGATACAAAATACAGTTTCTACAGCGCTTACATGTCAAACCGGGTGTAACATATATATATAGGGGATGGATATAAATCTGAACCGATTTTGACTGATCGTCCTTGGCCCAAAAAAGAGCACTGTGCTAAATTTCATCACAATTGGACCACAAATACGACCTGCACTTTGATCACAACGATACATCTACAGACGGACATGGTTAAATCGACTCAGGAAGTGATTCCAAGTCGATCGCTATAATAAACTATAGGACTAACTCTTCTCCTTCTGGGTGTTACAAACAAATGCACAAAGTCATAATACCCTGGTCCAGAGTGTGTTGTAGGGTATAAAAACAAACGCTGAAAATGTGGTATATATGGCGTAAATGTGCATATTTGAGAACCAGATATACACGGAGACCACAGCAATGTAAAAACCGATTTGTATAAATTTTATTGAGATGAATTCTTGCCAAAATAGAATACAGACTACAAAGTTTCTGCTAAATTTCTTAGAAAATGTGGTGTTTATGGCCTAAATAAGCATTTTTGGGTGCGACATCTATAGGTTGACTATAACAAAATATGAACTGATTAAAAAAATTTTTACTACGATGAATTCTTGTCTTCATTAAATACATACTGCAAAGATTCAGTCAAAATAAGTATAAAATGTGGTTTTTATGGCTTAAATACGTATATTTTGGAGCGACCTCTATAGTGTGACTATAACAAAATATGAACCGATTTGTAAAATTTTTGCTGTGATGAATTCCTGTCAGAATAGAATGCAAACTGCAAAGTTTCTGCTAAATTGCTTTAATGTGGTATTTATGGCTCAAAACCCGTATTTTGGAGCGACCTCTATAGGGCAAGGCTGTGGAGTCTGGGTCGGAGTCGGAGCCTAGAAGTCGGAGTCGGTGAAATTTGCCCGGAGTCGGAGTCCGGAGTCGAAAAATTGTGGTCGACTCCGACTCCGAGATGGATTGTGCAAAATGTAGCATTTATGTGATAGTAATTTTGCACTCCAAAAATGTTGGGAAAACAATTTTGATACAAAAGAAAGATAAAATATTCCAAGTTTTTAACCAACTATTTTTGTATGCCAAAAATATCTATAGTTAACAAAACTATCGAGTTTTTATGTAAAACAGTTTTAGGAAAGCTTTAATTATATTTAGCTAACAAACTACGTATTTTGCAAGACTATACACTATTCCTAAGCTAGTACAAAACAAGTAAGGAAAGGCCATATAAATATGAGATAATTACCTTATTAATCTAAATCTAGACAGAATTTGTTAAAATTCAACAATATGCGTTCTTTGATAAATAAATTCTAACCTACTACATTTCAAAATGGGCGGAATGACATTGGGCCCCAGGAAAAAACACCCCAATACTTTTATGAATATGGACCCCAAAAAATGGCGGCCGAAAGTTGGACCCCAAGAGAATGCAACCCGAATTGAAAATTAAAGTACGCCCCAAATTTAGGGACCATTTTCGTTACAAAAACTGATTTAGGAAATTACACCCCAATTAAGAAAACAGCATGAAATGAAAATAAACCCCAAAAAAACTAAAAAATTTTATCTTCGTAAATCAGGGGAGTACGCAATAATACACGTATACGAACCTATTTTCTAATTATAAATCTTTTCCTGTGCGGTCGGCCTACGGCCTACGGCCTCTCTTTAAGACTTTCTCCTATGGACAGGATCCAAAGTTGGCAATGTGGATCAAAACTTTTATGAGTAGCCTCTCCTGTTTCTAAATTTATAGATGATAATAGAAATTAATGCCTCAACATGCAGACAAGACATAAGATTAAACCCTAAAAAGCAGACAAAAAATGAGATTAAGACCCAAATAAAATTTTTGTCGTTTGATATGTTCCTTTTTTTGGGCCCATATTCATAAAATTACTGGGGTGTATTTTCCTGGGGCCCAATTTCATTCCGCCCCAAAAAAGAACATATCAAACAAAAACAATTTTATTTGGGGCTAAATTTAATTTTTTGTCTGCTTTTTGGGGTTTAATTTCATTGTTTGATTGCTTTTTGGGGCTTATATTCAACTTTAAATATAGAAACAGGAGAGGCTACGCATACAAGTTTTGGCCAGCCAAGGCAGCCATTTGATGAAATTATTTTCCATTATTAACCGGAAGGATTGTACTTCCAAATAAAAAAAAAATTTGAGAAAATATTCAGTAGTTTTTTTATAGCATTTTCAAAAAAAAAGTTATTTGGTGGACCCTTTAGAAGGAAAAAGTGTGTTGACTTTAAAAAGTCAAAATTCTTGACAGAGAAAAGAAAAAAGTTCGGCCATGCCACATTTTATATAACCTCCGCCATGGATCGCATGTGAATGGTTTCGGGTAAAAGTAAATTCGAGGAAATTTTAGGTTTTTGGGGCGTTACAAAGTTAAATCTAGAGGGACCTTTGTATGGGGGCTATATCAAAACATGGACATATGACTGCCGTTTTTCGTGTGAGGCATTCCGGGTATGGAATTACCCCAGTTACCAATTTTCAGCCCGGTCAGTTTACATTTATGGTCTGTATGACGTTAAGAAGTCAAATCGGGGAGATGCTATATATGGCGGCTATATCAGAAAATGGACCGATATTGCCCATTTTCAATCCGAAGCTACTTGCTGCTATAAGAAGTATCTATACCAAATTTCAGTCATCTAGCTTAATTATTGTAGACTGTAGCTTGATTACAAAAGACAGAAGGAAGGACATGGCTAATTCGTCTTAGAATTTTGCGACGATGAAGGATATATATCGATACCTCCATTCTAAAGCATGCTAAGTCGATTTAGCATAGCATTAGGGAGATTGCATTTTTAATTTCTAAATATTTCAAATTATATTCAGTCAAAATTTGGTGTTTATACGCCAACACAATCAAAAGTTATTCACAAAACAGTATAGGTCATTCGATGTGCACTATAAAGGAATTCCACACAAATTTAAAAAAATCGTCAAACTTCGATCGCCTCTCCTGAAACACTACATTTTTGCACATAGCATAGATTAGAATGGAGGTATCGATATATACTATATGGGGTATCTGATCAATATTAAGAGGTGTTACAAACGGAGTGGCGAAATCATTATACCCACCATCCTATGGTGGAGGGTATAAAAATCAGTAAACACAAAAGAAGACAATGACAATACAAACTCACAGTATTCGTTTGTCATCCTTTGAAGAAAGTGAAACTCTGTAATATTAGCTTTTAATTCAACATGTGATATGTTTAACTATTTTATAATATTAATTATATTATTATTATCTTACTGCGCAATGATGCCCGTTTTTATACCCTCCACCATAGGATTCATTTTGTCACTCCGTTTGTAACACCTCTAAATATTGATCTGAGACCCCATAAAGTATATATATTCTTAATCGTCGTAAAATTCTTAGACGATTTAGCAATGTCCGTCTGTTCGCCCGTCCGTCCGACCGTCTGTTGTAATCACGCTACAGTACGTAATAATAGAGCTACGTTGATCAAATTTGGAAGGAATATTTCTTATAGCTGCAGCTTGTTTGGGATTGTAAATGGGCCATATCGGTCAATGTTTTCATATAGCTCGCCTATAGAGGTCGCTCAAAAATACGGGTTTTGAGCCATAGATATCACATTTTTAAAGCAATTTCGCAGAAACTTTGCAGTTTGTATTATATTTTGACAAGAACAGCAAAAATGTTACAAATCGGTTCATATTTTGTTATAGTCACTCTATAGAGGTCGCTACAAAATATATGTATTTAAGCCATAAATACCATATTTTCTAAGCATTTTAACTGAATCTTTGCAGTTTGTATTTAATTAAGACAAGAATTTATCACAGTAAATTTTTTTTTTATCAGTTCATATTTTGTTATAGTCCACCTATGGATGTCGCTCCCAAAAATGCTTATTTATTTTAGCCATAAACACCACATTTTCTAATTTATTTAGAAAATTTAGCAGAAACTTTGCAATTTATATTCTATTTTGGCAAGAATTCATCTTAATAAAATGTATACAAATATATATTTATTTTGTTGTAGTCCTTGTGTAGATGTAGCTCTCAAAAAGCTATTTTAAGCCATAAATACCACATTTTTCAGGTGAAAGGTTTGACTAAAGAATTTGCGGCCTAAAAATTGCAGCGTTCGTTTTTTTAATAATTTACTTAAACAACAAGTAGGAAAGTTCAGTCGGTTAATCCGACTAATGAATCCCCTCTCCTTGAGTCCCACAAATATATTAGTAAATTAATTTTTTTTTTTGTTTTATTTAAATTATTATTAATTGAAATTGCATTTAATACCTTTGAAGCATGTGCTGGTATTAAATTTGTTTACTGTTGCTGTTTACTTTTCGTACAAAATGGTCCATTTGTATGAGAGGTACCAAAAGGAGCGTCCCAATACGGTCACTTTTCTCTGGACTCTAGGTACTATAAAAGCATTACACTGTACATAGTATCAAGTATTTATAT
This sequence comes from Eudasyphora cyanicolor, assembly GCA_963930755.1. Lineage (NCBI taxonomy): Eukaryota > Metazoa > Arthropoda > Insecta > Diptera > Muscidae > Eudasyphora > Eudasyphora cyanicolor. Next base: position 53,368,070 of record OZ005736.1, on the reverse strand, counting down.
GCACTGGTATTAAAGTTATAAGCTGTTAACTTTTGGTATAAAATGGTCCATTTGTGTGGAAGATACCAAAAGGGGCGTGCCAATTACGGCCAATTTTCTCTAGACTCTAGGTACTATAAAAGCATTGCAATGTACGAAATTGCAATTATTTGTATGCACTGGTATTAAAGTTATAAACTGGTAACTTTTGCTACAAAATTGTCCTTTTGTGTGGGAAGTACCAATAATGCCCATTTTTCACTGTATTGTAAATACTATTTATAATAGCTTCATGATTTGCTCCATATCCGAAGATGTTCCCAGTAATGACATTGTATGCAATCCACGGTGGAGGGTATATAAGATTCGGCATGGCCGAACTTAACGCTTTTACTTGTTTTGTAATAATAATTAATAATATGAATATGTGAATAAAATCGTAAGTTGAACATCAATTATTTACATACAAAAATTTGTAAAAAACTAAATTTGTCAACAGATAATTCGCAAAATTAAATAATCTCCTGAAAGAAGCCGACGATACGTCGATACGAAATGGTGAAATAAATTGTTTAATGTTCATCGAGATAGCTGACCAATATTAGCCCAATAAAAATCCACAATTCATTATACATACATCGCACAACTCTACTAAAAATCCGGATTTACGGGATCGGAATTTCCCTATCGAAATCCCTATGTAGAATATAATGTACTGCTCATAACTTGAATGCAGTTATTTTACAGTTCACTGAAAAATTGCGCAATTGGCATACCACTTTCTTTGGCCGACATAATTATAATAGATCGAAAAAAAATATATTTTTTAAATACTGTTTTCAAAGCTGAAACATACTTCATGTTATTTTGTTCCGACAGATAATGGATCACTTAAAAAATTTGTTATTTTTTAATTCATTGTACTAATTCACAACACATAAACGTATTTTCAGGAAACGTGACTTTACCGTGAAAATGCAATAGCTTCATTTTAATAGCAAAACAAATAAAAATCAAACTATTGAAGTAAATAAATAAATGGCTGAGACTAGAAAAACAATTATCATGTTTCACAAACAAAAAAATTCAATGGATGAGGAAGACTATACCACAACACACTTTGTTGGACACGTGCAGTCACAGCTTCCGCTATGATGGTGTGGTCTGGTCCGTTCTATACATATGGGTATTTCCGCGGGTCACGATCGTACGCTGGTATGCTTTTGATGTACAAAAAATATAGAAAACAAAAATGTTCCCCGAATTTTTTTTTTTGGTGAATCGATATATGTTTAGTGCCAAAGATGGGTTCCATCGAGTTTAAGTTTTCATAATGATATCAATAAAGATGTGGTCACGAACGTACCCGAAATAGAAGTAAACTTTGGCTGAATGTAGTAAAATGCAAAAAATTCGCGAAATGGAACGGAATATTCTTTGTTGACTTAGTTCGCCAAAATATGGTTTTGGTTAGTAGTTATTTCCAAAATCAATTTACTGCTTCCATACGTATTTCAGCTGATATAAGTTAAAGACATACTTTATTGCTATTAAATTCTGAAGATGATAGAGTGATGTCAATTGAAACTGCAGTCAATTCTACCAAGCAATTAAAACTCTCTACCATTTTTTGTATTCGTTTTTAAAACTTTTTTGCAATAGACAGAAAGTAACTGAAACATATGGCCTTGGACCGAATGATTTCTGACTAAATTTCTATTAATATATTTTAAAAGTGGATTAATGTAAATTTTTATCGAGTATTTACACATTAAATTATCTTTATTGGTTTTTATACCCTACACCACACTGTGGTACAGGGTATTATACCTTTGTGCATTTGTTTGTAACGCCCAAAAGGAGAAGAAATAGACCAATCGTTTATTATACCGATCAACTTAGAATCCTTTTCTGAGTTGATTTAGCTATGTCCGTATGTCCGCCTGTTTGTCTGTGCATGTATTCTTATAATCAAAGTACAGGTAGCAATTATTGTCTGATCTCGACGAAATTTTTTTCGTCTTTTTTCTTTTTTTTGGTCCAAGGACGGTCCCCATTGAATTTGGTTAAAATCGATTCAGATTTAGGTATAGCCCCCATATATATGTATGTTACCCCGATTTGTCACGTAAGCGCTATAAAAACTTTATTTTATATCCGATCAGTATGAAATTCGGCAGAAAGAGGTTTCTTATTATATGAATGAACACTGTTAAATTTGGAAGAAATCGGTTCACATTTAGATATATCCCCCATATATATGTAACCCCCGATTTGACATGTAAGCGCTGTATAAAATGTAATTTTATATCCAATCAGTCCTAAATTCGGCAGAAAGAGGTTTCTTATTGCATGAAGGAACACTGCCAAATTCGGAGAAAATCGGTTCAGATTTAGATATAGCCCCCCCATATATATTTTACCCCCGATTTGACATGTAAGCGCAGTAGAAACTGTTTTTTTATATCCGATCAGTGCGAAATTCGGCACAAGGAGGTTTCATATTGCATGAAGGTATACTGCCAAATTCGGAGAAAATCGGTTCTGATTTAGATATAGGCCCATATATATGTTACCCCCGATTTGCCATGTAAGCGCAGTAGAAACTATATTTTATATCCATTTGTACGAAATTTGACACAACGAGGTCTTTTTACATGAATGAGTATTCAGGGAAAATCGGTTGAGATTTATATATAATCTCCATATATATATATTCCTCCTAATTTGGTATCAAAGCGCTATAGAAGTTGTACTTTACTTCCTATCATTAAAATTTTCCAGAAAAATGTTTCTCAATTTAGGATTATCGGTTCAGAAATAGATTATTATTACCAATTATTCCAAATTATTATCGCAATGACCCTTATCGCATTGTTAGGGAGGTGTAGGGTATTTTATAGTCGGCCCCGCTCGACTTTCTGCCACTGGTTTTAATTGGCTTAGGTGCCAGACGCAAACGTACGGGTCGCGAACGTACGATTTTTCCACATGTTTCAACCGTAACATTGATCGTTAATCAAACTTTTTTGGTCTCCTTGCATTATTCTCTTCTTAATTGATTGCAAAAGAGAGATTTTGTAAAAAGAGTATAAACATAACATACATTTTGCATGTAAAATAATTAAATATAAAAATGTCGCTTAAAATGGATAAATAAAATTGTTCAGTTTTTAGGCCAATTTCCTCATGAAAACAATGGAGATATGCTATGAAACCATTGTGTTTTAAAATTTTAACATTTTTTTGTTCACAATAAAATACGATGATTATAAACATTTTATTTTTCGGCCCTGGTGACCATTCGGCGGAAATGCCTATATATTCCGCTGATGGTGGTCGAACTTTTATTAACGATTTCGTGGAAAATATTCATTTTCAATATAAAATTTTATATGAAAGTGAATAAAAAGAAAAATAGTTGTCAGTGCGCGTTATTCGTTTTAATTCTGCTCCATTACTCTGTTTCATGTGTCTTTTGCTTCTGCCGCCTGGTATTTGGCGCCGCAGTGACAATTTTAAATTCAAGCTTTACATAAATAACGACGCTGCGGCCCGCCGGTATGTTGCTTTTGATAGTATGTGTACCTACTAATATGTACACCGCAGGAACCAAAAAATTTTTTCCGAAAAAAAACAACAGAATTTTGCCACTAATTATGTTGTCTACATATAAGTAGTAATATAATCAATGTTGCACATACAGGCATGTCACAGAGTGCAAAATCGTACAAGAATTTACTTTTTTGAAATCGAAAACATTTTTAGCTTCTACAGGAAACGTAAACAGAAAAATAAATTTCGGTTTAAAACGTTCACCAAATCTGAAGTGAAATTTATGTTTTTAATAATTGAAACACCAGAAAGGTCAAAAACTCTACTAAAGATTAAGTATGAATAATATTTGACCAAAAGTATTAAAATTTGTTCAAGAAAATGTCAATACTTCTGGTCTTCAAAGTGAAATATTCCCTAAAGCAACCATAAAACAAACAAAAAATAAAAAGGAAGGGAAAATGCAACCCTGAAACTAAAAAAATAAACAAAAAAATTGCTTAAGTATTTCGGGACTTCTTTCAGTTGTTTGTATGTTAGGTCGTTATATATTAGGTCGTTAGATCAATATCCAATAGAGCAAGGCCTGTTGAAAGCTTGTTGCGTTTATTTGATGTGATCATATTGTTAGTTCTGCCTGCTTGGTGCACCGAAGTATGTTCCGTTTCGAATCTAATTTATTCTTTTGCTATAATAAAATTTTGTGTAGCAAAATCACATATTCAACTATGAATTATTTTCTTCTGATAGGCCTGTAGCTTTTGGGGCCTTTTTTTGGTTTATTGGGTTTAGAACTTGCAATGACTTTAGCATATTGGAACTGATTTAGAAAATAATTTAAGTAAATAAAGCTGTTAAATATCTGTCCCCAAATAAATAATGCCTTCTCAGGAAGATTTTTTGTATCAATAAGTTAGATACTTGTCTGTTATCTAATCCAGGTGATTTTGAAGTTTTTAATGAAAAAAATTGCAGCTTCCGAGTTACGCCCTTCGTTTGTAAATCTATTTGCAACGAATTTACTTCTTTATCAAAGGAGTGCTTGTAATTAGATGTTATACCATTTGACGCTCACCTCCCTTGCTGGCAAACCCCCCACCTAAACATACTCTTTTTTGTATGGATTGAGACCTACTATTTTATGAAACCGAAACACAAATTTTTTTACGGTAAAATTTTTTCTTAAAAAAAATTTCTTTAAAATTCCAATTTTCATGGAAGTTACCTTTAGTATTTGAACCATATATTTGAAGGAAGAAGAATTTTTGACCGAATAAACAGAGCTAAACCTCGCTGAATGATCGGAGTAGCATCCTTGATTTAGCTATACGAGGAGCTGTGCTGTCAAGTAATTGTATTTGTTTCACCGTTTTTAAAATTCTTTGCATTCTATAATACTCAATAGAGGCAAAGATGGTCTGGAATAACGATTTAAAGACCGAGATAAAGACAAACGAAAATGCAATTGTGTATAATACTTTAGAAATAAATTGTGCACAATTGATTTGCATTATAAAAAAATAAATGAACTTTTCGAAACATACAATTGTGACACAATGAAAATTAAGATTCTAATATCATTTAAGAACCGCGAATGGCATGATTATTACCCCCTAAAAAATTACGAGAACAATTTGTCAAAATGCTTTGTGATTCATTATATTTTTTTTGTGCCATTTCTTCCACCATATTCATAGCAAAAATAAGATCACATGAATAATATACAACAGGAATGGCATCATCACATGAAATGGTCGTAAAATACCACGAATAAACTCAATTTGAATGTGAAGTGTGATGGAAAAAATCTACAATTTTTATGAAGCGGATTTGCTATGCATCCGCGAGTAATAGGATTTTAACGGCTTTTGCAAAATCTTAAAGCAGAGGTATAGAGATAACGTGTCGCATAGATAATAGGCTTGATAGGCTTGCGACGTGCAAACAAATGGTAATGAAAATGTTATTGTACTTCGTCTTCCCTTAATGTGGACTGGTCTTAATGTCAATGACGCAGAGGTTTGTCATTCACGTGTGTCAAAGTCAGCAGAAGTACAATTTGTTGTTGAATATTCTAAACAAGTTTCATTCAGCATTCTGGAATTCAAAATACAGCAGAGATTTAAATGAAATTTAATTAATTCAAAAAATGTAATTTTGTTTGATTGAATGCTGTTTCAACAGCATTGTGACAATGCCATAATTATTCGGTTATGAACGCCGCCTTCTTAATGTTAGTATATTATAATAAGTAAAAAAGTTATTATCTAATGAACACACCAAATGTCACATTTTTGTGTATAAGGCAATACTGAGAACAAAGCCAAGGGCAAAAATAAAAAAATGTAATATAGCAGCAACATATTTTGTTCATCACATCTCTCGTGTAAACCTTTATGCGAGTATAATTAAACATAATAAACAAAACACACATTTCAAAAATACCAAGAAAGTTTACATGTTTTTGACAATTATTTTTTATGTCGTACGGCCAAAATATTCCAACGTCAGTGCGAATTTAAATATAAGGAAATATCAACAAAGAAGCAATTGTAGCCATTATGAATTGCCAATTTTTTTAATGTTCGATAATGATGTCTTAAAGACGAAAAAAATTAAAAGAATGTGTTTTGTAAAGTTATTTTTAAACCTTTTTTGGTTCTTGGATATTTTGAAGTATAATCCTGATAGAGCCGTGATACGCGATAAATTTAAGGAAATTGTGAGAGCTACATAAAGCTTTTTCCAATGAGGATGATATGATTTTGAAGTGACGTTTCGGTCATTTGTAATATGTCATGATCTGTCATTTGTTTTTAATTGCATTCAGTAGTGTTTACAATTTCATCGTGGAGAGATATAAGCAAGAACACCTTTAACAAATTATTCAGTTTAATTATCAAAATAATCGTTCTCCAATTGCAACTTTTCGTGCGTTAGGTCCATTTTTATACCCTACACCACACTGTGCTACAAGGTATTATAACTTTGTGCATTTGTTTGTAACACCCAAAAGGAGAAGAAATAGACCCATCGTTTATTATACCGATCGACTTAGAATCACTTTCTGAGTTGATGTAGCCATGTCCGTCTGTCCGTCTGTCTGTGCATGTATTCTTGTAATCAAAGTGCAGGTCGCAATGATGGTCCGATCTTGACGAAACTTTGCACATGCCTTTTATTTGGCCCAAGGACGATTCCTATTGAATTTGGTTCAAATCGGTTCAGATTTAAGCTCTGTAAAAACATTATTTTATATCCGATCAGTATGTAATTCGGCAGAAAGAGGTTTCTTATTATATGAATGAACACTGTTAAATTTGGAAGAAATCCGTTCAGATTTAGATATAGCCCCCACATATACGTTACCCCCGATGATCGCTAAATTAAGCAGAATTCGTTCCTAAATTGAGAAACATCTTTCTGGAAAATTGTAATGATCAGAAGTAAAGTACAACTTCTATAGCGCTTGGATACCAAATCAGGAGGAACCTATATATGTAGGTTATATATAAATCTGAACCGATTTTCCCCGAATACTCATTCATGTAAAAATACCTCTTTCCGTCGCATTTCGTACTGATTGGATATAAAATGTAGTGTCTACAGGGCTTACAGTCAAATCAGGGGTAACATATATGTGGGAGCTATATCTAAATCTGAACCAATTTTCTCCGAATTTGGCAGTATTCCTTCGAGTAATAAGAAACCTCTTTTTGCCGAATTTCATACTGATCGGATATAAAATAAAGTCTTTACAGAGCTTACATTTAAAATCGGGGCTAACATATATATGGACCTATATCTAAATCTGAACCGATTTGAACCAAATTCAATATCGATCGTCCTTGGGCCAAAGAAAAGACATGTGCAAAGTTTCGTCGAGATTGGACCATAGTTTCGACCAGACAGACGGACAGACGGACATTGCTAAACCAACTCAGAAAGTGATTCTAAGTCGATGTATAATAAACGATGGTTATATTTCTTCTCCTTTTGGGTGTTACAAACAAATGCACAAAGTTATAATACCCTGTACCACAGTGTGGTGTAGGGTATAAAAACACCTTCCAGTCGACCTACATCCTTGACACTTGTGAGCAATATTTTAGCTCTCGTTAGGAGATATCTTTTTGCCATTGACCGATTCCCGATCCGACGTACCGTTAAGGAGCTAGAGTAAAAATAAACTTTCCGTTCACATTTGAAAATTAACTGTTTATTTTGAAAGTGGGGTAAAAGCCATTCTGCTTTACTCGATTCAACATTAGAAAAATGGTGTTAATAAAACTAGAAAGCGAAAATTTTCACTTTATATAGAAAAATTGAAGTCTTGAGATGAACTGTATGTAAATAATATATATATATACATTATTCACATAGCCTTTTAACGATACTACTCATGGTTCAAAAACAGAATGGCGTTTACGCCACTTTCAAAATAAACAGTTCAAATGATGCTAAGTAATTTTTTTAAAAAAATCTATCAGCAATATTTTAGTTCTCTTTTTGCTATTGACCGGTTGTGGCTACGTGCCACACAGCAAATGAAACAATTGAATTGTTGCAAGAAAAGTTTGGAGATTCGATTATTTCAAGAAATTGTGATGAATGGCCTCCAAGAAGTTGTGATTTAACACCATTAGACTATTTCTTGTGGGGTTGTTTGAAGTCATTGGTCTTTCGAAATAAACCAGACTCTCTTCATTGAACGTGCCATTCATGACATACGACTTGATTTAGCGGAAAAAGTGCTCGAAAATTGGGTTCATCGAATTCGTTCCTTCAGAAGAAGTCGTGGAGGCCATTTGAATTTTATTTAGAATTTAATTGTATCCATTGTACTTCACATTAAATAAAAAACTTTTGAATTTCCTTAACAATAAGTGTGTTTTTTTTTTCAAAGAAATCATACCACTCTTATTGGAAAACCCTGTATATATGAGGCTATATCTAAATCAGAACCGACTAACCCCAATAAGAATATATATATTATATATATATATATTGTATATATAAAATCTTAGACTTCCACGTCCAAAAATTGTATTCGAAGAAATTCCAAAGACGTTACATCAAGTGCCTGTTTTTAATAAAAACACAAAAGGCGTAACCCATGTTGTATTAAACAGAACGTACTGTATTCATCTACGTAATCTTTGCATTTGTTCTCATGTTGCTGTTCGATTTGGCACATATATTTTTTTTTAATCGTGTTTGACAGCTATATCTAGATTTGGCCTTTATCTTAAACGTAACCAATTTTTATAAAATTCTAAAAACAAATTTCTGCCAAATTTAATAATGATCTAAAGTAAAACAAGACTTCTAGAGAGCTTATATGCCAAATCGAGTGGAAACTATACATACAGGGTGGCTGATGAAAGCTGCTACCAAAAAAAAATTTAATAACTTTTTTTCTATTTAATAAATCTGGTTAATTTTTTTTTATTTTGCAGATTGATTTTTAGATTTAACAAAAATGGAACACTGAAACAAGAATTTGGATTGTCCGCCGCTATTACGCACTGAAGTCTGTAGTTTAGGTTCAAAGAGAGTATAGGGGCACGTTTGGCGGCAATCCTCCGAGCAGATGGACCATAAAAAGACTTGTTAACAATTTTTCCGAGCATGGGACAGTCAACAGAAGTCCTTACCATCGAAACCCTTCAGTTCGGACGGAGGAAACAATCGCTGCTGTAGCTGATGCCATACAAAACAATCCAAGAGTTTCGACAAGGACCTTATCTGCTCAAATGGGTATAAGCAGACAGTCATTGCAGTCAATTATGCACAAAGACTTGGAGTTATTCCCATATAAAATTCAAATGACCAACAAAGTGAACCCAGCAGACTTTCCGATTCGCTTGGCTTCCCGGCCTGTTATGACAGAATTGCGGCGAAAATTTCCCAATAAGTTGATATCCAGAAACTCCACATTCCGTTGGCCCCCCAGGTCGCAGACCTTACTGCACCTGACTTTTTCTTGTGGGGTTATTGCAAACAGGAAGTCTACAAAGCAAAACCAACAAATTTGAATGAACTAAAGCATTCCATTCGAGAAACAGTTTCGGCTATTCCCGTCTCAACTCTCCAAGCTGTACTGAACAACTTTTTGGTAAGATGCCGCACATGCATCAACGAGCTGGGGGGGGGCATTTAAATTCCATTATTTTTAAAACTAATTAAGCTATATTTAATTAAATTTAATGAGCTTTAACATGAATAAAAGAAACTGAATTCCATATACTGAAAAAAAGTTATTTGAGTTTCTTATTGTAGCAATATTCATCAGCCACCCTGATGGGCTGATGAACAGTGAACAGGGCTGTTCTAGCAATGCTTTTGCTTGGCTTTTGAAACGTGTGGCCTATCCACCTCATTTTTCTTCTCGTTATTTGTCTTCTTATTTGTTCTTCATTTGCTTAATTGAGAAGATTTGCGTTTCATATTGTATTTGACCAGAATATTCTGAAAATGTAGTCTATATATATCGTATATGTATATATTTACTAGGGCGGCTCAATTTGTATAGAGTAGAAAAAAGGTATAAGGGCGCATCGCGATTCTTGTTCTCTGGGTAATTTCAAGACATTTTGCCCAAGAAACCATAGGTCGAAAATTAATTTCGAGCCCCCACTTTTTCAAAATATTATATTATTTTATACATTATATTATTTATCCATTATATATTATCCATTATATTCAAGAATATAGACAAAACATGGTTTTTCCTCTACAACAAATTTATAAATAAGGGGCTTTTTAGGTCGAGGAATCCATTTTGACATTAATTTTTATTTGATTGAATTACACAGTGCGACAGTCAAAAAACCAAGAAATGCAATCCTTTTTTCTTGTAGGTCCTGGCGATTAAAATAACGTTTGTTCCTTGAAATTTGCCGGACACCCCCAAAATCCGGATTTAATAGGTAAAAAACAGATTTCCTTGCTTTTGTGCATTTAAACGCCTATAGATTTTTTTATAATTAACCGACGGTGTGAACGCTTTTCGGGAGCTATAGTTGACTAAACAGAAAGGCGAATGGGGATAGTTTAAATTAAAGTGGAGGTAGAATACAATGTTACTCACTAAATATATTATTTCAAAATGTTATTTTAATTAACTTTAATTATGCACATTTGGGAATTAGGAAAATTTGCCCGATTTTGTGTAGGATTATTAAAGTGATGTACATTTAATTGTCAAAGTCATTAATATGCCAAAGTTTCGCAGGTAACTTTGACCATCCCTTCTGAAAATACTATTCATATACCTGTAACTATTATAAAAATATTCTCTCAAAAATTATACTCCTCGGGGATAAACTGATTAATTTATAATTTATAAAAATATGACCTATTTAAAAAAGGGGCTAATTGACTGCTTTAAATTGTAATAAAATATTTATTCAGCTTATAATATATGCCAGCAATATATACTGATAAGAAATTGTACATAGAAAATTTATTCATTTGATGATTACTGTATGTTTTGTGGGTACCTCAATAATTAAATATAAATATGCAAATGATGTTAACTATAAATCATATAATTTCCAAGTACTAGTATAATAATAAAGATAAGTTATTTGTTTAATTTTTAAGAACTTTTTCGTAGAAGTCATCACTTTCTCATTTTTCTATTGAAATAAATAAAATATTTCCAACTGTTCACCCAGCTTTATTAAATATTAAAATAGCATATTATAAACTGTTGCCTTTGAATTCCACAATCCACAATTCCACAATTGAAATTCTGGTGAAAAATTAATCAAACTTCTAAAGAGCAAAAATTCATTGTCACGTGGAATATATTTTATGTCATTCCATATTAGACATTATTGCGAGATTAAAACCATATAATAAAGTATTCAGAAGGAATCTTCTTTTTGTTAAAATTGTATTCTTTCATGACATTCATCCGCTTGTGTATATGTATGTGCATTCAAATAGAGAACAATTTATAAGTGTTTGGGAAAGGAAGAGGACTCTATAGAATTCTTATACAGATATTATGACGTCAATGAACAAAGGCCTCCCACCCAGATTTTCTTTTAAATTATTATACATTTGAGCAGATGAATGCCTATATTCTAAAACAGATTAAGATGAGTTCGCATTTTTTAAGGAAAAAATAATTTTCAAATTGAACATATTCCAATTAAATTCTGTCAACATTTGTTGCTAATACATCAATACAATCAAAAGTAACGCAGAAAAGTATGTAGACGTCATACGATTAAAAATGCAAAGGAATGCCACACAAATTAAAAAACTCAAAAAATCATTTAATGCCTTTCCTGAAAAACGACTTAGCTTACTTTTGAATTAAGGTATCGATATGGCTTTGCTTTTATACTACAAAGATATTAGTGCCTCAGAGTGGGAGTTTGGTGCGTAGTACTAACTGCGAAAGATTCAATTATTATTGTCTATGGAAATATGCTTTCATTTGAAATAAATTTGATGGCAGGTTTAAATTAGGGGAGCATTTTTGCTTCACATATTCAAAGCCATACACAGTCAGCTTCAAAGAAAATTGATCTACTGGTAGTAGTTGTTAAAATACATTCACAAACAATAGAACCATTTAACATTTTAAATAAAAAAAAAAATTCTGAAAATATTTTCAAATTGCTTGTTTTATTGGAAAGGTTGAACTTTGTCATTTAATAATGGAACACAATATCATTATTATGACAACCTCGACTGTCTCGGCAGTACCTCATCCGATCAACCCAATTTTTCAGTTCATTTTCGATTGTTTCGGGTCGAATCTCTTCAATGGCAACTTCGATTTCATGTTTCAACGCTTCAATTTCCTCTGGATGCTTGCGTAACATTTATCCCTAATGGATCCCCACAAAAAATAATCCAAAGGGCACAAATCACAAGTTAAAGTAATCAGTATTTTAAATTTAAAATTAAATGGCCCACCGGTATGAAATATGAACAGATATGGTTAGAACCGATATGGTTAGTGATTCTGAGACGATAGGGAAATATTTTAAACATTTTCAATATTTTTTGGGGCTCTACAATCATCGGGGCCAAAACAATCTTCTAACATAGGTTGGAGAGGTATGTATACATCACATTTTTAGAATAATGTTAATTTGATTAAAAAACCTAAGAATAGCAAAAGTTTGATTTAATTTGTTTTTATGCCCTACACACACACACACACTTTGGTATAGCATATAATAAGTTTTTTTTTTCAGATGTTTGTAACACCTACGAGTAAAGTTATTGGAATTAAACCCGCCTTAACATATACTGACTCTGTCTGTTCAGAACAGAGTACCATCTTAAAATTTGGCACCAGTTTTGACATATTGCCCTACATGACATATGTATGTATACCCTCACTTTAGTGGAGATATACATATATGTATATACCTCCTCTAAAGTGAGTGTATACATAATTGTAAAACATCGAACCTAAGTAATGTTCGGCGGAAATACGTTTTAGAATAATTTAAATAATTTCAGGAATTTACGTCCGTACTTATGATAACTCTCGAAAAGGGAGACGATCGCTATGCAATATATCACTATGCAACAAATTTCTTTTTTATTGCAACAATTTTTTGCTCCATTTATTTAAAGCTAGCATCCTAACGCACAAAGCGGAGCCTATTTGAAATCTATGGTTAAATATATAAATTATATGTCATAATGTAAAAAATAAGGGAAACTCAAAAAATCATTTTTCATATTTTTTATTTTTGCCATTTTGTTTATTTGACCGTTTTTTATACTGATCGACTTAGAATCACTTTCCGAGTTGATTTAACAATGTCCGGCCATCTGTCCGTCCGTCTGTGCATGTATTTTGTAATGAAGGTACAGGTCGCAACTATGGTCCTATCTCAACGAAACTTAGCACATATCTTTCTATTGGCCCAAAGACGATAAGTGAAACTCAAAAAATCATTTTTCATATTTTTTTATTTTTGCCATTTTGTTTATTTGACCGTTTTTTATACTGATCGACTTAGAATCACGTTCCGAGTTGATTTAACAATGTCCGGCCATCTGTCCGTCCGTCTGTGCATGTATTTTGTAATGAAGGTACAGGTCGCAACTATGGTCCTATCTCAACGAAACTTAGCACATATCTTTCTATTGGCCCAAAGACGATCCCTATTGAATTTGATTAAAATCTGTTCAGATTTATATAACTCCCATATATATGTATGTACCTCGGATTTGGCATATATGCACTGTATAATCAACAACAAATTAAACAAATTGAGACAGAGAAGTCTCTTGATCTACTTAGAGACAATACTAAATTTGAGGAAAATCGGTTCATATTTAGATATAGTCCCCATATATATGTTACCCCAGATTTTACATGTAAGCGCTGTAGAAACTGCATTTTATACCCGATCGGCACGAAAGTCGGCAAAAAGAAGTTTATTATTACAGGAATGAACGCTGCCAAATTTGGGGAACAGCAGTTCAGATTTAGATATAGCCCCTATATATGTATATGTTACCCTCGATTTGACATGTCAGCGCTGCAGAAGCTGTATCTTATATCCCATCAGTACGAAATTCGACAGAAAGAGGTTTAATATTACAAAAATTAACTTAGGCAGTATTAATTTTTGTAATATTAAACCTGGGGAAAATCGGTTCAGAGTTAAATATCGCCCCGATATATACGTTACTCCCGATTTGGTATGAAAGCTTCATAGATGTTGTACTTTACTTCAGATCATTACAAAATTAGACAGAAAGAAGTTTCTTATTTTAGGAACAAATACTGCTTAATTTGCGGACAATCGGTTTATATTTAGATATAGCCACATATAAATGGTCTATTATTTTTTCGGTACTGATTTCCGGGCCGATTTCCGTTTGACCTACAAACCTCCAATAAAAAATTTGGTGCCGATTGGGTAACGCTAAGTTCTGCCCAAAGATGTTTGAAAACACAAAACTCACTTTACATGAACAAAATTTGGGTTTTTATCAAGTAATAAAAAAATATTTTATTAGCATGATAAGTTTTTAAATGGTCTTTGAATAACATTTTCTTTCTTACAAGTCGTAAACAATCAAAATCTACCGAGAAACGAAAAAGTTACAGCAGTTTTCATTTGAATTTTACGTCATGAAAGGGCATGCATGCACACCGACATGGCCTCTATGTACATATGTAGACGTAAGAGAAATCACAATAAAAAAATAGATTATGCTTGTGCATGCATGAAAAAAAACAACGGATTTGCATGATAGTTGATTTTTCATCAGTCTGACATTTTTCCACTGGTCAAATAAGAAAACATAAGCAGAACTTTGCAGCGCGCTATACGGCCATGCAGCAGGGTCGTTTACAGAACGCGCTTTGCCTCCAGCCTAAGTGAATTGAGAAAGGGACAGCTTCGCACAAAATTTAATTTTAGTCTTATTCTTATTTGTCTCCTGACCGACCACATCCAAAATTGTTACTAGATCCAGTGATAAATTTCGCACCGTAGAATCAGTTGGGCATGTATCACATACAATATCTGGAGACAAACTGCCGTCAAACAGACAGATATTTCATGATGTGATAACTGACTTCTGACCACTGTTGGTGAGCTTGTGGTTAATCGATCTACACATCAAAATTGTTGGGCGCCCCCAAAATCCAGTTTGTACTGGAGAAAATATGGCCAAAGTCGTTCATGATACACTCATCAAATACAGGTCAAAACACTGGATCGTGCATTTTGTTGCAGAACAAATTAGATCGAAAATTAATAAAGTTCCCATGTTCTCATCACATGATGGAGATAGTATTGAAACATGTGTTTGAGGTTAAACTTCGGCGACTTGTAGTCCTGAAGTGCCTATTTTTAATCGTTTTGCTGCCGTCTGGGTAAATCACGACCACAAATCGTTTAAAAACGGACTCGAAGAGCCAACTGTACGCTCAAAAATAAGTAATGCTGACTGCGAAGTCATTAAGAAATTCTGCATTAAACAGCTAAATGAAACACAAATCCGAGCTGATTACAAGGAACTATTACAATTAACAATAATGTTTATTGGTGGTGTCGGCACCAACATACCACGCAAGGTTCATGGGAAAAGGCATTTATGCCTTAAAAATATACCTATTTCGACAGCAGTTTGCATTGACAAAACAAGAGTCCAGTGGGCTACGGAATATATGTATTTTTCTCGTGCGGCTGTATGTCAAAGCGTGGTTTACATGCACAAATGACATACGAGCACCAAATCAAGATATACACTTGTTGAAAGACTCCATCGCATACGCAGAAATCGACCGAGATGTGTCTAAAGCTGTTTTGAAGAAATGGAAAAATCATTTGTGGTATTTGGCCCCAGAATCAATGGCTTTGGCATTTTTCAATTCTGATGTTTCACTCGAAGAGAAACGAAAAATGGTTAGGCATCTGCAATCAACAGAACCCGTCGTAAATCTGGAAAACGATCGAAAATTCTCCGACCCGAAACTATTGATGTGTAATAATTTGAGCGATTTCGTCTCATTTTTTCGGTGCTTTTGGATTGAGTACTGCATTTTTAAAGCATGACCCATCCATTTGGGAAGATTATCAAGATACTCTCGATGTTTGTCGTAATCTGTTTGTTGTTAACGACACTGCTGAACGCGGTGTACAATTTATGAATGATTACAACAGAATAGTTACGAAAGACGAAGAACAAAATCAATTTATATTACAGTGCATTGAAGAATATCGTAGAAAATGTCCCTCACATAACAAGTCAGATCTAATATAATATTGAATTAATTGTATTTTTTGTTTTTTTCACCGATCTTAATATTTAAAAACTATTTATTAATTAATAATACAAAGAAATGCAATTTTACTTATTTAAACATACGATTTTTGAATAAAAAAAATATTTCCCCTATAAAGTGTGTTCTAAATTTTGAATGAACTTTGGGCAGACCCTAGGATTATCAGATCGGCACAAAAGTGTTTATGGAAGTCTTGTAGGCCAAATGGAAACTTTTTCGGTCCGGAAATCAAAGATCGCAGCAACTTTCACTTTTTGCATCATGTGCTATAAACGGTCTAATGTTCCTGCCTGTTTAGTATTTAAGCGCTTTGAAAACTGTATTTTACGTCCGATCTATATATTTTTTGGCAGAAATTGGTTGAAATTGAATTGTTTTTGATTGATGTTGATGAAAATCTGTTTAGATTGTGAATAGTCCCATCTATTTGTTTCCTTTGATTCTTGATCTATGAAAGGAAACTGCTCAATTTTAGATTATAGTTTGAAATCTAGTTTATTGTAATAACATCGTCAACTCCTCCTTGAAGAAAGTAAGTAGATGGAGCTAAGTAATTTGTTAAGTGGCCAATTATTCCAAATTATTATCGCAATGCCACTTTTCGCATTGTTAGGGAGGTGTAGGGTATTATATAGTCGTCCCAGCCCGACTTTTAGTCTTTCCTTACTGGTTATTTATAATAATTGTAAATGTTTTCAGGTCTGTTTATTATTTTAAAAATGGTAAATGTATGATATATTCATAAGCACTTCCTGTTTAACAGTTCGCTTCTATCTTTTATTCAATTATCGTTACGTGATATATTAACGCATTCCATATTTTTAAAAGTTTTTCACATTTTCTACTTTGTTTTTTTTTTTGGTAGAGCTAATTTGTCTTTTGTGTGACCAAATTGTGTCATTCATTTTCGCATACGAAGGTAAAACAGTAACAACTTAAAGTGCCACCTAATTATGTTTCAGCTGAACTTTGTCTGCATACACCACGACTTGCAATGTGGCAAAACAATTTCGCCAATGTATAAGTTTTCCGCAGTGCCTTCAGATGGCATCTAACGTAAGCTCGAAACGTGTGCACAACTGTTGGAAATGCCACGACAAACTTTTTGAAACGAATTATGTACACACATATTTCACTGTCAAGGAATATGAATTGGGTAAAAAGGAGAATGCACAGTACTGCGGATAAATGTGGGAACAACAACCAAAATTCAAAAGTTATGGAAAGAAAGTTGATATTACGTATTCGTTATTTGTATACTCTATACCACACTGTGGTCTAGGTTATAATGAGTTTTTGCATTTGTTTGTAACACAAACAATTGTTTGTAAAAGAAGAGATAGACCTATCGGTTGTTATACAGATCAACATGGAATCACCTTCGAAGTCCATGTGATCATGTCCGTCAGTGCGTCCGTCTGTAGATGTATCGTTGTAAAATTTTTAGAAAATCGGTTCTGACTTAGATGTAACCACATACTCGTATGTATAATACACCCGATTTGATATGTATGCGCTATAGAAACCGAATTTTATATCCGATCACTACGAAATTCGGCAGAGAGGCATAAATGATATTACATAAATGAACACTGCTAAATTCGGCGAAAATCGATTCAGATTTAGATTAGATATCAGTTGTACTTTCCTTTCGATCATTGCAACATTTGGCAGAATGAAGTTTCTTAATTTAGGAACTAATACTGCGTAAATAGGATATAATCGGTTCAGATTTAGATATAGGAATATATATACTATGTTGCTTCCTATTTAGTATTTAAGTGCTATTGAAACTGTAGTTTACGTCCGATCTTTATGTTATTTGGCAGAAATTAGGTTTTTGATCCAAGTTTATGAAAATCAGTTAAGATTATGTATAATCCCATCTATTTATTCCTTCTGATTATTGACCTATTGTAATTAGAAAATGTTACGCATAGAGTTTTCGATATCTTTTTCTTCAATCTTTAAAAAATGTGTTTGCATTCTTTGGCAAATTAAAACATGTTTTGACGTGTTAAAACCTGTCCGAGTTGAAGGGTGTTGAATTTCGACCGGTTGTTTCGATAGCTTTATCTTCAATCTTTAAGAAAGTGTTAGCTTTTTTTGTCGAATTAAAACTTGTTCTGACTTCTTTTCAGACTCTTTTCTCAAACGAAAACTTAGTTCAATTCCTTAAAGAGCGTTGTTTTCTATTAGTCGAATGAGACTGGTTTATCTACCAAAATAAAGATAAGCATCCAACAAACCAGTCACTTATATTGAAATTCGAAAATTTGCTCTAATTTCTATAAAAACAAACTTTGACAAACAAAATATTTTTCCCTTTATTACTAATAAAAAAGAAACCAAAATTTTACACTAGGATGTCAGACTCAAAAGTCGTGTTGACCAGTGTTATTTAATGTCGTAAATATATTAAACAATAAAGTCATATCTGTCTCTTCTCTCTATGTACAAGCAACGCTACAGTCCGCTGTAATAGAGCTAGGGTGATCAAATTTGGTGGATGTTTAAGTACGATTTGATTGAATTTCGTTGATAACATTAATTTCTCTAGGTGCCAATCTAGGCATATTTATCGTACGTTAACGCTCGTTCGTAGTGACGAGTTGAACAAATTGTGGGCTGAAACGCGAGCATTATTTGGAAAATGTCTTGAATATTTGAAAACTCCTAACGATACGGGGAAAGAGGAACTAGACCTGGCGGCCACTAAATACGAAGTGTCCTATCAAACGTATATGCATTGTCTGTCCGCAATAAATAGGAAGTTGTCCCTATTCAAACGTCGTGCATCGTCACCTTCTTACCACTCTATGGCTGTAGACAATCCAGTAGAGCATTTCCCAGGTTTGCATTCGGCTGAATCTATGGCGGAAACGTCTGTCCTCTCACGAGCTTCCAGCGCTGTGACGCAGGCTCAGGCCATTATTCCCAATTTCGTTGATTCTGGCATTAGTCACAATTTGAATTTGCCCCCGTGTGACATTGACGTATTTCAAGGGGATTTTTTGTCGTGGCCTACCTTTCGGGACCTCTTCTCGGCGATATATATCAACAATTCGCGTCTTAGTGACATTGAACGACTTTGTCACCTGGTCCAAAAAACCAGCGGTGAAGCACGAGAAATAGTTTCGAAATTCCCTCTCACCCACAGGAGCTTCGCTTTGGCCTGGAAAGGATTGAAAGATGCGTATGACAACACACGTATTCTTGTGAGTAACCACCTAAAGCTCCTTTTCGCTCTTTCCGTTCTAGACCGCGAGACTAGCTCGGACTTAAAGACAATACGACGGGGAATAAAGGGGTGTCTTTCGACAATGGCGGTCGACGACGTTGTGACTGCCCATTGGGATCCCATACTCGTCTTTCTGTGTATCAGTCGTTTGCCGAAAATTACAGTAACTCTATGGGAACAGAGTATAAAAAATAAGTCGTCCCTATCCTCCTGGCAGGACTTAGACTCTTTCCTCACGGAAAAAGCCCGCGGCGAAGGACAACAAGTCGCATTCTACGAATGCTTCTTTTTCGAGTCCTCCTCGGTCACCTTTGAGTCATGTACTGCGTTCTTGTCCTCGATTCAAGAACCTTTCGGTTAGTGATAGATTTTCGGCTATCAAAAGGCATGGGTGCTGCGTGAACTGTCTATCTCGAGGAAATGCAGTCAAAAACTGCAATAGCATGCACAATTGCAGTACGTGCAACAAACGACACCACACCCTTTTGCATCGCGCTGTGGGAACTTCTTCGCCACCAGCAACACCCCTTACAAACTAGTGTCACCACCTCGTCGGTAATTGCACCCTCCCCTTCGTCGATTGTACAATCAACAATTAGTAGACTGGTATTTCATACCACCCAAAGCGGTAATGTGCTCTTGGGGACTGCCATCGTGCATATCGCTCACCAGGGTATTTCGTACCCTGCTCGGGCCCTTATTGATCCATCTTCCGAGACGTCCATAATTACGGACGGCCTTCGGCAACGATTGGGAATTTCGACGCGTTCTACGAACGCTAAAATTTTTGGTGTAAATTGTAATCACCTTGGAAATTCAAGAGGATCAATCACGGTCCCTTGAAACTGAAGCACTTGTTCTCCCGCGCATTACTGGCAATTTGCCATCGACTTCAGGTATTACCAACCTCAAATCTTGTCTCGCCAATTTTCGATTGGCTGATTGCTCGGATGGTCGCCCAATAGAAGTTCTACTTGGATCTGTATCCAAAAATACTTTTGGCTGAACCTCCACGAATTGTGCTAGAGTCACTACTGGCTCAAGATACCATTTTCGGCGTTATTTTAACTGGTCCAATTCCATATAGCATCCTTTCCAACTGTGCTACAAGCCCAGCTGCGGAGTTTTCCCCTGGCAGTAGAATATATAAATCGAACACAAGTAATATTTTGCCGTTTTGGAATTTCAATCTTTGGTCTGAGCTCCACACGTGAATTCCAATAAAAATTTGTAGCTTTTGATACTTGACTTGTCGCATCCTTTCGTTTTGTTTTTGCGTCGCTAAATTTGGATTTGTTTCGAATCAACTCGATCCTAATACATCTCGATATTCGAATTTGTTGGTAATTTTTTGACATTTACCGCCTCGTTTAATGAACTTTGAATTTCGTGAATTTATCTAAACTTTAATTATCATTAGACGTTTTCGTGATGGGGTTTATACGGACTCGAATCTTTTTGAATTAATCGCCCACAAATAATATCGTTACCATTCGTTTTTTTTTTGAGTCTATATAAGCTCAAATTCTTTTTGAAATCGCAAATAACTATATTAGAATCACCTCGTAATTTTTGTTCGAATCATTAATATAATATTGAAATTGAATTGAATTTTTAAAAGCTCACTAGGAAACTGAATTTACGTTCCTTCCTTATTTACTAACCAAATATATACTAGTTTTAGTTGTATATACATTCGCGGGGTTCGCTAATGGCCCTTTCGTTTCGCGGGATTCCCTAATGGCCCTTTTCGTTCATCAGGGAGGCGCCTAGTGGCCCTTCCGCTTCGCGGGGTTCCCTAATGACTCTTTCGTTCATCAGGGAGGTGCCTACAGGCCCTTTCGCTTCGCGGGGTTCCCTAATGACCATTTCGTTTTAGTTGCAGCATCCCCCCGATATTGCAAGGTGGCCGGAATGTTTAAGAACGATTTGATTGAATTTCGTTGATATCATTAATTTCTCTAGGTGCCAATCTAGGCACATTTATCGTACGTTAACGCTCGTTGAAATCTGCCTACTCCTCGTTACTACATCCTTGTAATCTTTGATTTGCAGATTTCAACGAGTAAGTATGTATTTGTTTTTCTTTGACGCTTGCTCCGCCACCTCTCTCCATCTTGGACTTTCGTTTCGCTCGGTACGCATCACATATCGCTAAGTACATCTTGCTGTACATTGTAAACAAAAGGTAATCTTCGTTACCCTTTCTTACTAAATAAAGCTACGCTTTACTATCGTCAAAAAACTAAACTTGTGTTTTATTTATTTTCTATTTTCTTTACATTACTGCATCGCTAACACCGGTCACTACGTGAACACACACACATCGTCCCCCCATTCCTGAGCTGTCGTAGTTATTGTAATTGGTCGTTTGGAGTTTGTCATAGGAGAGATTTCGTCGATTCGCCTGCCCTTACCTCCCTTGATGGCAAACTCCCCAACTAAACAGTGGATATTGCACTGGAAAAATGTTGTCTTTGTATTGGCGTCAAAGACAAAAAACCTGCAAAAACGTCAATTTTGTACTCAAATTAACTTAATTAGTATTAAGTAAATAATGATCTTTAGCTACTGTATAAAATGTTCTAATTTTTTCCTTTATTCATTCCTCTAGGGAAAATAGGGCTTCTACAAGATTATTCCACATATTTCTATCATTACCGAAAGTCTTGATTTCTTCCCATGACTTCCCATGAAGTTTCCGTATTTACATTAGAGTTGTTCGACGCTATGTGCTCTTTCGTCCACGTTTGTCATTATAGTCGCTGCTTTAGTTTTCCCCGATACTGTGTATTTATTTGAAAACCAATGTCATACAAATATTTTCGGGGACAAAGAGTGGGCAAAGTATGAAATTCATTGCTGTTTTTTTTTTGTATACAATTGACCTTTTTCCTATAAATCAGTATAAATGATTTTTCTGGCTTGAAAAAAAAACGTTTATTCTAAATGTATAGAAAATTTTTACAATAAATGTCCAGAGAATGAAATAAAAAGAAGCCATAAAATTGATCAGATTAAGATAATAATGTTGCTTGACTTGTCAGCCGCAAACCGGCGCCTCTTAAAGTCATTGTGAAATTAATATCCTGTGAGGAATGATTGGCAGACAAACATTCGCACTTTTTATCAGAAATACAGATGTAATTTTCAAGGAATTTTTGTTAACGAACATTAAGTTCGATGCACCCATACCAACTTTTTGTTCTTTACACCAAAATAATTTTCACTCTACGGGTTTAGATATTTTCAATAAATTTTTAAATTATGAAGAATGAAAATAAGAAATACTTTGAAATGTTTTGTTTTGATCCAATAAGAGTAACAACATTGGGTTTGTAAACGTAATGTGTGTTTTTTTGCAAGCTTAGGTGTTTTCGTGTAACATGTTACTGCCAAACATGTTCAGTTTGATATATAATTTAACAATGACTCGACTTACAAAGAACAACGCTTGCAGATTATTGAATTTTATTTATTTTTGTGGGGCTATATTAAGGCTCATGTCTATAGGAACAAGCATGCCACGGTTGACGCACTGAAAGCCAATATTGAAGAATTGTTTCGTGAGATAATGGCCGATATGTTGGAGAGAGTATGACAAAATTGGACCCAGCGTATGAACCATTTGAGGCGCAGCCGCGATCAACATTTGCATGAAATCATCTTTAAACATTGAACTAAAGGGTGGTTAAATTGTAAGGGCCGATGTTAAATGTGAACCACACCTAAACATCAAGTTTTTTTCTGCATTTGATTTGACATTTCTCAATTTCAGACTAACTCAATTTGAACCATGGAAAGATACACAATCGAGCAACGCGTTAAAGTTTTTAAGCCTTTTACGAAAATGGGCGTTCAAATCAAAATGCATTTCGTGCACTTCGTGATGTTTTTTTGATCAGCATAATCGACCAAATGTGTCCACAATCGGTAGAATTGTGCGCAAATTTCAGCAAACCGTGTCTGTAGGAGATGTG
This sequence comes from Eudasyphora cyanicolor, assembly GCA_963930755.1. NCBI lineage: Eukaryota > Metazoa > Arthropoda > Insecta > Diptera > Muscidae > Eudasyphora > Eudasyphora cyanicolor. The sequence continues at coordinate 53,344,525 of OZ005736.1, read as the reverse complement.
AAAACACCTGTGCATGCTCGCCCAGTTCATTTGGTGCAACTTAAGGGCTGGTGACGTCATCGGGCCATACTTCTTTAAAATGAAGCCGGTCAGGCAGTTACTGTGAATGGTGTTCGTTATCGTGAGATGATAAGGAACTTTTTATGGCCCGAATTGGAAGAAATGGATGTGGACAATATGTGGTTTCAACAGGACGGTGCCACTTGCCACACAGCTAAAGAAACAATGGCTCTTTTGCGTAACAAAATCAATGGCCGTGTTATCTCACGTCGTGGCGATGTCAATAAGCAGCCAAGAACATGTGATTTGACACCGTTGGACTTCTTTCTTTGGGGTTATTTGAAAGAAAAGGTGTACGTCGATAAGCCAGCAACAATTCAAGAGCTAAATGATGAGTTAATTCGGCACATTAACGGCATAAGCCCTCTATTATGCCTCAGCGTCATCGAAAATTTGGACCATCGGATGGAGGTGTGCCGCCGAGGTCGCGGTGGCCATTTGGCCGATATTATGTTCCATACATAATTGAACCATACCAATATTATCATAATAAAAAGAAATGACAATAATTTCCTAAATAATTTGTGTTTTATTCAAAATTAACATATGTATACAGGGTGGTTGATATGTATTGCAACCAACTTCAGGTTGCTATCATTTCTAAACCGCTAGTCTGATAGCTGACAGATTTATTTCAGTGACAGTTCATTTTATTGTTTACAAGCTTAAAAAAGCATTTTGATCTATTGCATTCAGAAAAAAAGTTATTCGTGATGGAATTCAAGCGTGATAGTGTGATTGCTTTATTTGGGTGGAAAAACACAAGTGGCTATCATTAGAGCCCTACAGCATTTAAATGTGAATAAATCTTTTGTTTCTCGTACCATTGCTCGTTACCGTGATACTGGCAGTGTTGCATCGCGTCCAAAAAGTGGTCGAAAAAAAACGATAATAACACCACAAATGATCCGAAAAGTGAAGGCCATATTTGATCGAAATCCACGCCGCAGTGGTAGAACAATTGCTCGTGAGCTGAACACATCGCGAGAACGGATACAACACATATTACAAAATGAGCTTGGACTAAAGCGATTGAAGTTCCAAAAAGTGCAAGAGCTCACCGATGCACAAAAAAAAGTTAGACTGGAAAGAGCCAAGGAGTTGCTTCGCTTGCACGAAAGTGGCCAGTTACCGAATTTGGTTTTCTCCGATGAGAAGCCATTCCAAATTGAGCAGTTTGTGAACAAACAAAATGATCGGGTTTACTTGCCAAAGAGGTCAGCTGAAAATGTACACCTTCGATTGGCCACCAGAACTCAAGCGCCGCCGATGGTAATGGTATGGGCCGCCGTAACGGCCGATGATCGCTCCCCGCTCGTATTCATCGACATGGGGTCAAAATAAATGCCGAATATTATCGGGGAAATGTCCTAAATACAGTATTGAAGCCCTGGGCAGACAAACATTTCGGCCGCAGACCATGGGCATTATGCGCGGTCTCTCATGAATTGTTACGTAAAGTCTTAAGATTTATAGTAGATGAAGAAGTGTGGTCCGATCATATGCCTATAGTACTCAATATGGAAATAAATGGGTTCGAAAATGAAATAAAACAACTCAACTTATTGCCCAAAGTGCAATGGAAGGACACACATAAAGACCAATACCAGTCGAAACTACGACACAATACCGAAACTCTTTTAAGATTAAATGCAAACCCCACTCTCAGAGATATGTGCAACATTATCACAAAATCAACAAAGGAATTAACCACAAGAAAGATACAATACAAACCGAAGCAAAAGTGGTACAATAAAAGCTGCAACGATTCTAGGATCAAAACGTTTAAACTTCTCAATAAATATAGGAGAACTGGCAATATAAATTATAAAAATAATTATATAAAAGAAAAGAAAATGTTTGAGTGTGTAATTTTGTATATTCGACCTGTGTTTTTAATTTTGTTGTCATACTGTATGACAACAGACAACGACGAAGGGTGTACATACTCATTTTCTACGGATAATTTTAAAGTTTTCGTAGTTATATTTTCTCATCCTGATGATGTCTTTCGAAGAAAGACGAAATATTGAATGAAAATAATAAAAAACACATAAAAATATCAACATAGACCTCGAGCTCATTTTTGATAAATATCAAACAAAAGAAAATAAAATGTATAGAATCATGTGTAGCAAAAGTGAAAGAGAATATTATGAAAGCCTTGTGAACCGTATTAACAATATAAATGGCAGTAAGGATTGGTGGAAGTGTGTCAATGAAATAAGAAGCAACAAATTTAAAATTAGCTCAACTCTGTCGGCAGACCAATTGAAAACATACCTTGAACAATTGTTCCGCTCCAGTCCATCAATAACAAAAATACATTATGCACCCATGTTTTATGAAGTTGAGTTTCTGGATAGACCTTTCTCAATAGAAGAACTAAAGTCACAATTACGAATAGTTAAAAATAACAAAGCACCAGGAGAGGACAGGGTTCCTTATGAATTTTATCAAAATGCACCGGAAAATTTTTTCCAGCACCTTGTAAATATCTACAATCATATCTTTGAAAGAGGTGATATTGACGACGGATTTAGTAAGACAATTATCTTCCCAATACATAAGAAAGGAAGTTTTGAGAAGCCGGAAAACTATAGGGGAATCTCATTTATGAATTGTGTGGCAAAACTTATGATGGGCATTTTAAACGAAAGATTGTTGAACTGGTTAGAGTCTCAAAATATAATTACAGAATACCAAGCAGGTTTTAGGCGAGGTTATTCCACTACCGACCACATATACAATCTGTCAGCTATAGTCAGTCTACACTTTTCAGAAAAGAAAAAGGTATATGGTTTTTTTATAGACTTCCGAGCGTCATTCGATAAGGTATCGAGACAAGCTTTAATATACAAGCTCTACGAAACAGGAGTGTCCTATAAATTCGTCAGGCTGATCGAAAATGTGTACGCTGATACAAGGTATGCAGTTTGGACTGGGGAAGAACTGTCCGATTATTTTCAAACCAACTCGGGCGTAAAGCAGGGGTGCCTCTTATCCCCATTACTATTTGCTTTATATATAAATGATATGCACGACTATATACAAGGTGGAATTCAAATTCAAGAACTAAATATCCGGATTTTGATGTACGCTGATGATATTGTTATGATATCAGATGATGTTACTATAATGCAACAAATGATAAACAACTTGGAAACATACTGTAGAAATTGGAACCTGGAACTTAACTTGGATAAATCGCAAATGATGGTATTTCGCAGAGGCGGTAGACTTAGCCAAAATGAAAAGTGGACCTATGGTGGAGAAGAAATAAAAATAGTCCCCGAAATACCGCAGAGCCACTTTCGTGCAGCGTGTTATGGTTTTGTCGGCCGTTTGAAGGCCATAATTCGTGCCAAAGGTGGCCAATTCGAACAAATCTAAACTGTTTCTAAAATGTTATGTTATTTCCGACATTTTTTGCTTTTGAATAATAAAATTTAAAAAAAAAAATTAAAAAAAATAGCGCCTTACTTTGTTGCGTTACATATCAGTCACCCTGTATATATAGACCGTTCTATCGACTCAAATAAAGATTTCATAGGTTTCTCTAAATGTTGTATGTTTTTCTTAATCAAATCTTAATAATCTCTTGTTATTACGGTATTGTTCCAAGTACGAAATATTGTCTAATTACAATTTGAATTCATAGGTGCGTATAAACTATACAAAATATTAATTGAAGCTGAAATGTCAAACAGTCGCCATGGATTACACCTTTTGAAAATGTCAGAATTTTTAATGTGAAATATTTTGCAAAACAAAATAAGTTTACTACTACAATAGTATTTATGTTTTGCAACAGAATGATGGGTGCAAGATAACAGCATGAATTTGAGGAATATGTTGTAATTGGAATTATATAAAATATGCAAGTCAAGGAAGATTCTTTATGGGAGCTATATGAAACAAATAAGGACGGTAGTAAGTTTGACCGGGCCGAATGTTGTAGTAGGAAAGACGTAAACAATGTAGCCATGTGGATTTTTGGAGGGAATTCTTTTAAAAACAAGTAAGAAAGTTCAGTCGAGTAAACCGACTTAAAAATCCCCTCACCTTGAGTTCCAAAATAATATTCGTAAATTTATTTTTGTTTGTAATAAAATTATTCTTAATTTAAATTTAATTTAATAAATTTCAAATATGCACTGTTGCACAATGGTCCATTTGTGTGGGAGGTACCAAAAGGGGTGTGCAAACAACGCCCACTTTTTTCTATGCTATATGTATGTGCTAGATTTAAGTGCAAATTTCAGGTATTTTTATAAACTGACTAGCTGACCCGGCGAACTTTGTTCCGTCAAAATTCGTTAATGTAATGAAAATAATAATACGAACATGCTCATGTTGCTTCCTGCAATTGGTTCAATAAAAAATTTGTTGTTTTGTAATGTTGATGTACATCTGCCGGCACTCTCATGTCGTACTGATCATTTTTTTTTAAATGCTATCAAAAGTATAAACTAAAACATAATCGTGGAAATCGAAGGTCTGTTCTCGAGTTATGACGTTGTTGACTATTGAGGAATCTTTAGGATTGACCAAATGGGCGTGTCACAGGGAACACAATCTCACAACTCGAGAACGGATATTTTGTTTTTCACGATTTTGGGCTTGACGAATTCATATTGGGCTTGACGAATTTATATTGCCCAAAACCGTGAAAAAAAATATCGGTTCTCGAGTAGTGAGATTGTGTTCCCTGCGGCACGCCCATTTGGCCAATCCTAAAGATTCCTCAATAGTTTCCTTCCTTGGAACAATAAGAACCCATCAAGCCCAAAATCATAAAATCGAAAGATTTGTTCTAGAGTTATGAGGTTGTGATGACCGTGTCGCTTCGCATTGAACAATTATAATTATTCAACGCGAATTATAATTGTTCAATGGGCATGGTGGATTCCAATGCCCAATTCTCGAAAATCGAACGATCCATTCTTGAGCTATGAGGCTTTGATGGCCGTGACGCGCCGCTTTGAACAGTCCTAAATTTTGCTCCGTTGTCATTCCCTGAGGCCAATACGAATCCATCAAGACCAAAATCTCAACATCGAACAATCCATTATTGAGCTATGAAGTGTTTGACCAACTCAAAGTTTTCCTACATAGAGTCCTTCATTGGGCTAATACGAATACACCAACCAAAATCGTGAAAATTCGAACGATACATACTTATGATATGAGATTATGCTTTCCGCGCAACGCCGATTTGACTAATCCGAAAATTTCCTCCACAGTGTCACTGTCCAATACGAATCCATCAATCCCAAAATCGAACGATCCGTTCTCGAATCATGAGGTTATGTTGGCCCCGACCAGCTAAATTTTTCTCATAGTATCGGACGGTACATTTTCGTTGTATTGTACATCATATTTACCAAGATTTAGGTTTGTTTCTTATAAAAGGCTTCTGCAAAGATAAATATAACACTCACGTTTTTGATAGCGCGAGAGCTGACCACTGGCCAAAATACGATTATGTGAAAAGTTCAGCGTTTATACAACACTCGGGTCTATCCATATGCAAAATGTCAGCTTTGTAGATCCTTCAGGAGACTCAGCGCCCAGGTGATCATAAATCACTCGGCGTAAAAGCACATCCCTAGAAGAGCCCTGTATACGAGTATATCCGTATGAATGAACATCAGTTTGTAGGCACATAGTACTTAAAAGACTTTAAAAGAACTGAAAGAGTGAAAATTGCTTTGGTCACTGCAGTTTGACATCAGGCGGGATATTGAATGGCTGTTTTCGAATCCCCTTTGAGATATGTATGTACATTTACACTTTTAGATTCTTAGCTCTTAAATAACTTTTAAAACTACTGAAATAAAGAAAAAATGTGGTTTATGCTACACTAACCACAGTCAGAGATTTCAAAATTATTTTTCGCGTTTATATTTGTCGTGTATAGTACTTCGTATTTAGCTTTTGATCTTATGAGATGCTTCTGAACGACCAACACAATACTCAAGTTTTTTATAGCGCTAGAACTGACCACAGGGCAAAAAATTACTACCCGAAAAGTCAGTTGTTTATACAACACTCTGGTCTATGGTTGTGCAAAATTTTAGATTCAGCGCCACCTGTTAAGAATTTAGCGACTCTTATTTGTCCTAAACCTTCGCGTAGCAATTACGAACAAATCTGCAGAAGAAGGTATCCAATTTGGTCCAGTATGTGTTCAAGTTTTAAGCAGTCGAACAAACCACGATTCATTTATATATATATAGATATTAAAGCTATACGCAGTTAACTTTTGGTGCAAAATGGTACCATTTGTGTGGGAGGCAACTTCGCTCAGGTGTTAGCGACTAATAAACTGATACTATGTGTGGAATTTCAGAAGATACGAGTGTGTAGTATAGAAGTTATTAAAGAATCAATATTTCACTAAATGTTAACCCTTTGTGGGGGAGGTACTAGAAGGAGTGGGCCAATATGGCCCAACTTCGAACTTAGCCGGATATAGAGAAAAATATTACCGCATACCAAATTTGAAGTCAATCAATTAATCCTTTCGAGAATTATCGCGCGCACCAGCCAGCAGAGAGGCACACAGACAGACGGACGGACATTGCTCATTCGACTTAAAATTACCCAACACCGAACATACTTAGGGTCTTAGACCACTCCTTCGAAGTGTTACACTTTTGACCCTAACAAATGATATATACCGTCGTATAACTAAAGTGAGTGTATAACGAAGTTTCAGCCAGAGTGTTGAGAAAATGTGGCACCTATGGCTTAAATTAAATTTTTTAGGACGACCTCTAAATGGGAATAGGAATATTCAAGAGCGACCTTTATAGTATTAACTGATGTGGGTAATTTTTGAATACAAAACTCAAAGTTTGAGCTAAATTGCTTAGAAAGCAAGTAAGAACTGGATAAGCCGACTGAGGTACACCCTCGCTTTGTGAGTAATGTAAAATGCAATATTACACGAAGTTATCTGGAAGTTTATGTAGATGGTACCAGTTATGGTTTAACAAACAAAACTTTTTTTCGCTTAATTGTAGCTATATAAACTGCATTGCAGTGTACATAATTTTAGGCGTTTATATGTACTGGCATATTAACGTTTAGCTATCCAGTTTTGGTTTGATTTGGCCATTTTGTGTGATAGGTACTGGAAGGGGCGTGGCTGATTTTCCACAGGACTATAAGTACTTTTCTACGCTAACACAGGTACTCGTCCAAGGACTTCTATTCTGTGCCATAAAAACTTATGTTTTATTTTCTCTCCAGAGTTGTCAACATCGGACGCAACGGTGCTGAGGCAAGGTAATGGAAATATGTACCTGGCGTCAATATATCTGCCATTCGATGCGCCGACATTGCCACCTACGTCGGAATTACAACGTCTGGTGAGGAATCCAAACACACAAGTAATGAGTTATTAGCTGGATGTGACGCCAACTCCCATCATATCGCTTGGGGTAGTACTAACACCAATAAAAGGGGACACGCCCTCATCGAATTTTTGAATACAAACTCTTAACATAGGAAACACTGCAACCTTTGTTAACAAAATTAGGGAAGAAGTATTAGATATAACGATATGTTCAGAAAATCTTATTGATGAGATTCATGAGTGGAGGGTTTCGGATGAACACTCCTATTCAGACCACCGTTATACAAGGTTTAAAATTGCACGGCCACCGCCAAACCCCATAAGTTTCCGAAATAAGGCTAACCCCGACTGGACTAAATTCGGAAATCTACTTAGAAATCGATTGGGGCAGCCTACACGCGATTATCTATGTGCAGAAGACATTGATATCAATGTTAAGAAGATTACCGAGGCTCTTGTAAAATCATTCGAAGATAGTTGCCCACTTCGAGAAAGGAAATCTGCCTTTGAGAAACCCTGGATGACAGGACAAATTCGCTCGATTGGCAAAGATGTCCGCAGACTTTACAATAGAGCTCGACGTAAAAAACAATCAGTATATTGGGACGACTACCACAGAAGACTCAAAGAATACAATAAAATCGTTAGATCGGCGAAACGTAACTCCTGGAGGCTTTTCTGTGAACAGGTAGACAGCGTTAACAGCATGTCTAAAATGAAAAAGTTCCTCTCAAAAACTCATGTCCAAACCGAAACACTGGTGGATGAAACGGGTAAAAGGATGGAAACTATAGAGGATACCGTAAGGCTCTTGATGAAAACTCATTTTCCGACTGGTAATGCTGGACCAACAGAGGAACATTTACAGAATGAAAATGTATTGCATCAATATCCTATTACGGATATAACAGATGGTATGGTTAAAGAAGCGATAAAAAGTTTCTCTCCCTTTAAGGCTGCGGGACCGGATGGAATATTTCCAGCACTTCTGCAGAATGAGGTGGATCTGGTATCAACTCATCTGGCTGGAGTGTTCACTGCATGCCTAACCCATTCGTATACCCCAAAAAACTGGCAGGAATCAAGGGTGGTCTTCATACCAAAGCCTGGCAAGGCGAGTTACACGACCCCAAAGGCTTATCGACCCTGTTAAAAACAATGGAGCGAATAATTGATGACATGGTCAAAGGTAAAATAGCGGATGACAGGCTAAAATTCAAACAACACGCCTATGTCAAAGGAAGATCAGTGGAAACAGCTCTGCATGAGGTAGTGCACCACATAGAAGAGTCCTTCAGTAAAGAAATGTATACACTTGCTGTTTGCATAGACATTGAGGGCGCATTTAACAATGTACAGACCGATACACTTATCCAGTCCTTAGACGAGTTTCAGGTTGACCGGGCGCTGAAAAACTGGATCAACAATATGCTAAGGAATAGGTGGATTATTTGTGGGTCATATGACGTAAAAATTAGAGACAAGGTAAATCGTGGTATACCTCAGGGGGGCATTTTGTCGCCTCTTCTATGGGTTACGACGATACACAGTCTCCTAAAAGCCCTCACCAATGAAGGACTTAAACCAGTCTGTTATGCAGACGACGTTGTAATACTTCTAAGGGGCTTTCATCCAAATCTATTATGCAGAAGAGCTGAAGAGGCACTTAACATAGCATATAACTGGGCACAACCAAGGGGATTAAATGTTAACCCAGACAAAACAGAAATATGTCTATTTACAAGGAAAACGAAGATCCCACGTTTTACCCCGCCTCGATTCCTGAATAAGACAATTGCTATAACTAAAAAGGTAAAATACTTGGGAGTAATCTTGGATCAGAAACTGTACTGGAAAGATCATCTTGAAGAAAGAGTTACAAAGGCACACAGATGTTGGTCGTTATGCAGAAGAGCTATAGGTTTAAAATGGGGACTACGTCCAAATATGACTCACTGGCTTTACATGAGCGTGATTAGATGGACAAGAAGTGCAACGTAATACCTTTGCAAAAAATTCAACGTATGTGCTGTCTAGGCATAAGCGGGGCATTTAGAAATACACCAACAAAACTACACCCTCACAGCAAGACGTCTACAAGTGATGGGTGAATGGATAAATCGAGACCACAAGTCGTACCATCAGAAGATTTTAGAATATCTAGTTGGTCACATTCAAACGCCAGAAATCTCGGACTGCATTCCTGAAGTGCGGCTTACAGCTACCTGTGATACGTTTGTGCCAGACAGACGCTCCTGGGAAAATGGAACTTTGGCCCATGTGCCAGTGGGAACCAGCTGCTACACGGATGGGTCCAAGCGAGGAGGAAGGACGGGTCTGGGACTTTTTATTGATGAACCAGAAGTCACTTCCGCCTCCCTGACCATAACACGGTATTTCAAGCAGAAGTTCGAGCAATCACGGAGTGTGTGAACTGGCTCAGTAACAAGACAAAGCCTAAATATGCCAACATCTTCACAGATAGCCAAATGGCGATTCAAGCAATAACATCGGAAATGGTCAAATCCAGAACTGTGTTGGACTGTAAAAGAACGATAAATGATTACTCAGCCCATGGTCAATTGCGTATTTGCTGGGTACCAGGACACAACGGAGTTATTGGAAATGAACGGGCAAACAACTTGGCTTCTAAGGGCAGAGAACTTCGAGTAATAAACTTGAAAAATTGGAAACCTTTCGAAGCCACGAAAAATGAGTTGAAGCACTGGGCAGTGATGGCTCATAAAACTGTGTGGAATAGCGCAACAGTAGGAGCAACTGTAAAGATACTGTGGGGTGACCCAAATAAAAAGAAAACAAGAAGTCTTCTGAAACTAAACAAGATCGATATTAGTAAGATGATGAGTGTTCTAACGGGACACTCAAGCTTACAAGCACATCTTCATCGCATAGGACTAGCAGGAAACGACGAATGCAGGGCATGCAGAGAAAACATCGAAACGATGGAACATTTTCTGTGTCACTGCCCGGCTTTCACACATGCAAGATCCCAACATTTCGGGTCCGACATATTACCAGACTTGACTCATCTCAGAGAATATGACTGGAAGATACTGAGAAAATTCGTGTCTAGTACCGATTTTCTGTAACTCGTGAGGTATAAAAAGATCATAAATAAGGAGCGCACAACAGGCCCAACCACTGGCTTAAGTGTATGTCCATGGACATGAGACGTTTAAACGTCTCCTCTCTTCAACCTAACCTAACCTAACATAAGTACTTTAAAAATGTTAAAAATGTAATGTATTTTCTTAAATTACGCTACGGCCAATTTTCCTCATTTTCTGGCCAAAACCCAATTTTTCAAGTTAGTCCAAATACCAAAAAATAATATGGTTTGAAAGAAGACACTTTGGAACCAAATTTCATCTTTGCTTTTTGCTCCAATTGAAAGAAAAGGCAAATGAATATAAAAGAACAAAAATAAATAGAGTGAGGGCGAACTTAGAAAATATCTTTTCTCTTGATTGTAAAGAAACGATGTGTGTGCATACGTAAATATAAAATGGCAGTGAATATGAGTAAGAAATACGATAAGATATGATTATGTGTTTTCATGAAATGTATTTGTTGCAACTCGCAAAAATAATGAACAGCGGCGGACCTGCGGCTAACAGATGATTTTTATATATTTATTATTTTGAGTTGATAACGCTGTTTTATTTGACAACCGATTTAACAGCTAAATGTTGCTTTTTGTTTAGCTTGGTTTCTCACTTCATCATGTATATACTTATTGAATAACAACGCCTGCAAATTGTTGAAATTTCACTTTCACCAGACAGACAAGCACAGCTGAAATAAATTAAATTGTCCGGAAATTGATTCTGCCAAACATATACAAAGTCTTAGATCGTACCTGTGATGTTACAAATGGTTTTTGACATATCACATATATGTACTTTTTAAGGAAAGGCGATCAAAGTTTTTTAACATTTTAAGTTTCTATGGTTTTCCAAATAACTTTTGAAAAAGTCCCTTTAAACATTTTCAATACAATTACCTCCGCTACACAGAACGAGGGTATAGTTAGCGTTCTTTGGTGCGTATTTACAATACAAAATATGAAATTGATTTTAAATATTAAACACACGCCCTATGGGACAGCAGGTCAGAATTTTTAAACTCGAATATGTTTTTATAACCTTCTTGAATTGGAATCACTATATTAATTTATTAAGATATGTTCGTATGTATATGCATATCTTCAACTGCAATTCAAAATGACGAAGTCCACCGATGAAGCATTAATTGTCAGGTCTTTTATGTACACATGGAGAAATATATTTTCTGAAAAAGTCAAGTATTTGTATTACTATTTTTTACAGTTATAAGCTGTTAACTTTTTGTATATATAAAGATCAGATATAAAATAGAGTTTCAATAGCACTTATATACTAAATAGTCGGGAACATATATTAGTGATATATCTAAATCTGAACTGATTTTTCCCAAATCAAGCAGTATTCCTTCCTAAAGTAAGAAACTCATGTAATAAGAAACCTCTTTTTGCCGATTTTCATGCTGAGCGGATATAAAATACAGTTTCTACATCACTTATATGTCAAATCAGGGGTATGTTGGCTAAACCGATTTTTATTAAATTTAAAATTGTCTCTATGTTTATCTGGAGACTTCTCTCTGATCGGCTAGAAAATGTTGTTTATATGTATATAAGCAACGTGCATATATGCCAAATCGGAAGTACATATGTATATATGGGAGCTATATGTAAATCTAAACCGATTTTAATCAAATTCAATAGGGATCGTCATTGGGCCAAAAGAAAGATGTGTTCTAAGTTTCGTTGAGATCGGACCATAATTGCGACCAATACTTTGATTACACTATGCAACAAATGAACACTTTTTGAAAAATACACGGACTTGACAGTATAGGTTCGATTATACTATCAAAGGGTAGTATAACCCTATACTCGGATTGGCGAAATTGGTGAGTATTTGCCAAACATAGTTAAGCGGTATCACCAAGTCGGAATTAGTTGTTGGACAAAAGCTGATGACACCTTTTTCGAGTGTCCCACTGATTTTCAGAAATTTTGGGGGCCCATAAAACAAAATTGGTCACCAATTTCGCCAAACCGAGTATAGGGTTATACTACCCTTTGATAGTAGAACCGAACCTATACTGTCAAGTCCGTGTATTTTTTTCACTGTTGCACAGTGTTACAAGAATACATTCACAGACGGACACAGCTAAATAAACTCAGAAAGTGATTCTAAGTCGATCTGTATAATAAACGATAATAAAATTATTCGGGTATGTTCTGGCACTCACTTTAAGCACCTTGCGTGAAATGTCTCAACATCACTATCACATCTGGCAAATCACATGTTACGCATTATTTAAGCAGAATTTCGTCAGCCAATATTCTTTTCGGTTGCCGGACACCTCATTATTTGTCGATTACAGTGAATGTGAGGTGGGCAATTATAATTATATCAACAAATTTAATTTGTCGCAATATCTTGTAAGAGATATTTGTAACCGCTGATGGGATGAAAAATGATATTAAAGAAAGAAACCCAATTACGATAAATGGGTCTCGAGGTATGATATACTCTATTTCTTTGGATGTTTTTATACAGGGAGGCTGATGAAAGCTGCTACCAAAAAAAAATTAATAACTTTTTTTCTATTTAATGAGTCTAGCTATTTTTTTTTTATTTTGTAGATTGATTTTTAGATTTAACAAAAATGGATAACTGGGACACTGAAACAAGAATTTGGATTGTCCGCCGCTATTACGCACTGAAGTCCGTAGTTTCGGTTCAAAGATAGTATAGGGGCACGTTTGGCGGCAATGGACCATAAAGAGACTTGTTAACAATTTTTCCGGGCATGGGACAGTCAACAGAAGACCTTATAATCGAAACCCTTCAGTTCGGACGGAGGAAACAATCGCTGCTGTAGCTGACTCCATACAAAACAATCCAAGAGTTTCGACAAGAACCTTATCAGACAGTCATTGCAGTCAATTATGGACAAAGATTTGGAGTTATTCCCATATAAAATTCAAATGGCCAACAAAGTGAACTCAGCAGACTTCCCGATTGGCTTGGAATTTTGCCAGAAGATGCTTCAAATGGTGGAAGAGGACGGAAACATGTTGAACTGTCTTTTCATGTCTGACGAGGCCCATTTCGATTTAAACGGCAACATAAACAAACAAAATTGTCGAATATGGAGTGCTTCTAAACCACAGATACTCCATGAGACGGAATTGCATCCACTTCGTGTCACAGTGTGGTGTGCAGTTTCATCACGTTTCAATGTCGGGCCCTACTTCTTCGAAGAAAACGGTCACACCGTTACAGTTACTGGAGGCCGTTACTTGATCATGTTGAGAGAGTTTTTCTATCCAGAATTACGCCGAATGAGAATTTCTTTCAACTCTGTGTGGTTTCAGCAAGATGGTGCAACTCCTCACATAGCCCGGCACGTTATGACAGAATTGCGGCTAAAATTTCCCAATAAGCTGATATCCAGAAACTCCACATTCCGTTGGCCCCCCAGGTCGCCTGACCTTTCTTGTGGGGTTATTGCAAACAGGAAGTCCACAAAGCAAAACCAACAAATTTGAATGAACTAAAGCAATCCATTCGAGAAACAATTGCGGCTATTCCCGTCTCAACTATCCAAGCAGTAATGAACAACCTTTTGGTAAGATGCCGCACATGCATCAACGTGCTGGGGGGGGGGGGGGGGCATTTAAATTCAATTATTTTTAAAACTAATTAATCTATATTTAATTAAATTCAATGATCTTTAACATGAATAAAAGAAAACTGAATTCCATACACTGAAAATAAAGTTATTTTAGTTTCTTAATGTAGCAATATTCATCAGCCACCGTGTACCCTACACCACACTGTGGTACAGGGTATTATAACTTTTTTGCATTTGTTTGTAACACCCAAAAGGAGAAGAAATAGACCCATCGTTTATTATACCGATCGACTTAGAAGCACTTTCTGAGTTGATTTAGCTATGTCCGTCTGTCTGTGCATGTATTCTTGTAATCAAAGTACAGGTCCCAATTATGGTCCAATCTCGACAAAACTGTACACTTGGGCGGGTCGATTTAAAAATCGCCCATTGCTAAGTGAAAATCGTATTCTAGGGATCAAAATAAGAAACCTTGCCGAAGGAACCATACCTCTAAAACATGATGTCCCGGAAAATATCCCACTTTGACCCATTTAGAGTGCTCCAATCGAGTCCAAATGTATGACCGACCCCCACTCAGTGAAGTGCTCAGTGAAAATCGTATTCTAGGGATAAAAATAAGAAACTTTGCAGAAGGAACCATACCTCTAAAACGAATTCTGATGTCCCGTAAAAAATCCCACTTTGACCCATTTAGAGTGCTCCAATCGAGTCCAAATGTATGACCGACCCCCACTCAGTGAAGTGCTCAGTGAAAATCGTATTCTAGGGATCAAAATAAGAACGAATTACAACGAATTCTGATGTCCCGGAAAAAATCCCACTTTGACCCATTTAGAGTGCTCCAATCAAGTCCAAATGTTTGGAACCCCCAGGGGGTTCCAGGGGCTGTGCCACTGGCATGGGTGGGTCGGGCCTCCAAAGTTAGTGCGGGTTGGCGACTTTTTTTGCCTCCCCACAAATCGACCCGGCCTACTGTACACATATTTTTTTTTTGGCCCAAGGACTATTGAATTTTGTTAAAATCGGTTCATATTTAGATATAGCCCCCATATATATGTTACCCCAAATTTGACATGTAAGCGCTGTAGAGACTGTATTTTATATCAGATCAGTGCGAAATTCGGCAGAAATAGGTTTCTTATTACTTGAAGGTAAACTCCAAATTAGGAGAAATTGGGTTCAGATTTAAATGTAGCGCCCGTATATAAGTTACCCCTGATTTGACATGTAAGGGCTGTAGAGACTGTATTTTATATCCGATCAGTAGGAAATTCGACAGAAAGAGGTCTTTTTACATGATTGAGTATTCCGGGAAAATCTGTTCAGATTTATATAAGATGTTTCTCAATTTAGGAACGAATATTGCTTAATTTAGCGATTATTGGTTCAGAATTAGATAATATGTTCCTACCCATTTATCAATTATTCCAAATTATTATCGCAATAACCCTTATCGCATTATTAGGGAGGTGTAGGGTATTATATAGTCGGCCCCGCCCGACTTTCTGCCTTTCCTTATTGGTTTTTTATTTTGTTAGTTAAAAAGGCCCAAGCTTTCGTTAAAGCAAAAAAGAATCAAAAAAATAATTCTCGTTTTTGGACAAAAATGACAAAACAAGTTCTTATTTCGTGAAAATACCACAAGCCTATATTTTTGTGATTTATTTTTTTATTTTTTTAGAAAATGATGAAGAAAATGCCTTCGAAAATGTTTAGTGCAAGATTTTCTAAATTCAAGTTACAAGATTAAAGCTTCAGACTTTTGTTTGTCTGTTACGCCGTTTCAAAATTAACATATTAAAATTAATAAAAATGCCGAAAATCTTTTTATTGAAAAAAAAATAAAAAATAGCCATTACAAAAAAACAATAACAGCAAATTATCGAATTTGCGGTGAATTTTAAACATAAATGTGTTTTGTACATATATTTTGCATATGCACGAATTGTGCAAATATGCAGTTTGCATAAAATAGGCAAAAATAAATAGGTGTATATTTAATAATATTTTTGATGAAAGAAATTTGTGTGTGGTCTGTTTTGCCGTACCACCATCCAATAAAAATATTCAATTGCATTTATTCCGCTGTCTAGTAATGATGTAGTTATATGGATGGGAAAAATGGGTCCAACTCGGACGCTCCTTTACCGATCTCGTTTGAATTTTGTGTCATAACTACTATTCAATAGGACAAAACTTGGTACAAGATTCATCCCGATCAGAATTCACTCATTTGACATGAAATCCCAATTATTCTCTGAAACTAATAGGTGAGGCAATTTAATGTTTACGCAGTGTAGAATATTAAAGTGAAACATACGCATTCTAATAAAACATATTGCTTAGTAACCATTTTCAACCATCCAAGCCACAAATATTTTATGTAAATATCTATCAACAAATTTGCTCGATATTAAAGATTCTTACCAAAAATACATTTATTTCGTTCATGCGATTTGCATTGCATTTATGACCAAGGCTGTAGCAATGCCATTGTTCTTGAGCCTATTCCAGTATTTATACTCGTACCTTATCCTGACCCTATTTCTGAAAATATTCTAATCTCGAAAGCAATAAATTATGTTGTTTCTAAATTCAAACATTTCATAAAATTTTTTGGGTATGCTCTAGCAACAGAAACATTAAAAATTCATTTCTCTAGGGTGGATTTATAGAAACGAAAGCAACAAATATTTATTGCCCAAGAAATTTGCCAAAATGAATCCAAATCGTTTATGTAGAATATGCAATTTGTTTTACTGCTTCTATCATTTTATGATTATGTTTGAGGTGAGGGATGGGGTCATTTATTATCAAAGTGTTTACAATTTCTGACCTAATCGAACATGATTTTGTGAAGTTTTTGCTCTGACAATGGACAATTAAATATGCATATTTCATAGAAATGTTTCAGGACACTTAAAGCAATTATTATTATAATTTTGTTAAAAATAACAAGTAAGAAAGTTCAGTCAGGTAAACCGAATTATGAATCCACTCACCGTGAGCCCCAACAAAATATTAGTAAATTTATTTATTTTTTGTTTTAATTAAGTTATTGTCAATGTAAGTTGCCTTTAATATCTTTAGAGTATGTACTGGTATTAAAGTTAAAAGCTGTTTACTTTTAGTGCAAAAATGGTCCATTTGTCTTGGAGGATACAAAAGGGGCTTCACAATAACGGCCACTTTTCTCTGGACTCTAGGTACTATAAAAGCATTACACTGTACGAAATTTCAAGTATTTGCACTAGTATTAAAGTTAAAATCCGGTAACTTTTGGTACAAAATGTTCCATTTGTGTGGGAGGTACCAAAAGGAGCGTGGCAATAATGCCCATTTTGCACCGTATTTTCGATACTATTAAACCATTACACTGTACAAAACTGGTAATAAAGTTATAACCTTTGAACTTTTGGTTCAAAATTGTTTAGTTGTGTGGATGTGTCAAAAGGGGCGGGACATTTTAGAGGATTCTAATAAGTAGTATAGAAGTTATTAAATAAGCAATATTTCACTAAATGTTAACCATTTGTGGGGGAGTTACTAAATTGAGTGGACCAATATGGTCCATCTTCGAACTTAGCCGGAGATAGAAGAAAAAATTACCACATACCAAATTTGAAGTCAATCGGTTACTCCTTTCGAGAGTTATCGTGCGCACCAGCCAGCAGACAGACAGATGGACGGACATTGCTCATTCGTATTAGAATGATCCAGAACGGATATCCGCCGAACATACTTAGGATCTTAGGGTCTTAGGTCACTCCTTTGATGTGTTACACTTTTGGCTCGTAGCAAATGATATATACCCTCCTCTCTATGTGAGGGGATAAAAATATAACAGCGTATAATATTATATGAATATGTACATTGTACATATACAATGTCGTTCTCTGTAACACGATATATAAAATATATGCTAAGCGATTCTCTGTAAACATCATAATTCATAAAGCAACGGTATGCTATATATCCGAATATTGAACAAGCAAGGACATGTCGAATATATGACTCAATTAACATCACTATTTGAACAGGATAAGGAGAAAATATTGTCAAAACTTAGAATCAAATTAAGTCGAATCAGGATAATCGTATACAGAAAGGCTATAAAGTAATTGAATCAATTGGACAGAATTTTCCCATATCTACATTTTTCCCATCTATATATATATGGTTTATATGGGCAAATATCAAAATTTTTTAATTTTGAAGTAAATTTTTTATCAAGATTTTTTTGGCGAGCACATCAACGGCTTTTACAACAGACGAAGATAAAATTATAAACATGCAAAAACCGTTGTTGTGAATAAATTTCATCAAAGGCCGCGAAAGTTATGGCGATTCCAAATTGAAATTTAAAAAAATTTTATAAAATGCAATTTTCATCCGAATTCGGAAAACTTAAATTACAATCATAGAAGATTAGCATTTCTCTCAGCCTATGACAAAATATTCGCTATAGCTTGCACCGTATTTTCGATACTATTAAACCATTACACTGTACAAAACTGGTAATAAAGTTATAAGCTTTGAACTTTTGGTTCAAAATTGTTTATTTGTATGGATGTGTCAAAAGGGGCGGGACATTTTAGAGGATTCAAATAAGTAGTATAGAAGTTATTAAATAAGCAATATTTCACTAAATGTTAACCATTTGTGGGGGAGTTACTAAATTGAGTGGACCAATATGGTCCATCTTCGAACTTAGCCGGAGATAGAAGAAAAAATTACCACATACCAAATTTGAAGTCAATCAGTTACTCCTTTCGAGAGTTATCGTGCGCACCAGCCAGCAGACAGACAGATGGACGGACATTGCTCATTCGTATTAGAATGATCCAGAACGGATATCCGCCGAACATACTTAGGATCTTAGGGTCTTAGGTCACTCCTTTGATGTGTTACACTTTTGGCTCGTAGCAAATGATATATATATACCCTCCTCTCTATGTGAGGGGATAAAAATATAACAGCGTATAATATTATATGAATATGTACATTGTACATATCGTCATCAGAAACGAAAAAGGGCCTATCATCATGTTTGAAAATTTTACAGGAAAAGCAAAAAACTAAATAAAATGAAAAGTTTTGCCGTTAGAAAAACGTAGTTTTCAGGATAATATCTAAACATAATGACGCATATATAGAATCACACAAACATCATTTATAACTTGTTTGTGAAAATTGCGTGAAATAATATTTTGTAACTATGAAAAAACAAATAATTTGTTGTTGGGCCCTTTCGAATTTCGTTAATAAATTCGCCATTTTTAATAATACGCCTCTAAAAATTTGTCATGATGTGTGTTTTGATGCAGGGTACCGAAATTTATCAAAAACGGAGTTTCCATTTTTCTGGTTTATACGCCCTTTTTCGTTTCTGATGACGATATACAATGTCGTTCTCTGTAACACGATATATAAAATATATGCTAAGCGATTCTCTGTAAACATCAGAATTCATAAAGCAACGGTATGCTACATATCCGAATATTGAACAAGCAAGGACATGTCGACATGTCGAATATATGACTCAATTAACATCACTATTTGAACAGGATAAGGAGAAAATATGGTCAAAACTTAGAATCAAATTAAGTCGAATCAGGATAATCGTATACAGAAAGGCTATAAAGTAATTGAATCAATTGGACAGAATTTTCCCATATCTAAATTTTTTCCCATCTATATATATGTGGTTTATATGGGCAAATATCAAATTTTTTTAATTTTGAAGTAAATTTTTTATCAAGATTTTTTTGGCGAGCACATCAACGGCTTTTACAACAGACGAAGATAAAAATATAAACATGCAAAAACAGTTGTTGTGAATAAATTTCATCAAAGGCCGCGAAAGTTATGGCGGTTCCAAATTGAAATTTAAAAAAAAAAATATAAAATGCAATTTTCATCCGAATTCGGAAAACTAAAATTACAATCATAGAACATTAGCATTTCTCTCAGCTTATGACAAAATATTCGCTGTAGCTTCATTATTCGGATAAATATAGCGAATCAAAATAATTTTTATTGAAAAATTATATAATATATCGAGTACCGCGAAATATAAAAATCGGAAAAATAAAAGTCTAATTTTCACGGTTTTAGAAGGCAATTTTCTGTGGCCTAAAAAAAGGAATAAGGATAATATCGCTATTAGTTCAAAAGTTATGTTTGTTTCAAAATTCGAAGTTCACATCATGTGTGTTTTATTTTAATAAAAAAAATTATAATTTCATCGTTATCATAAGAACATTATTTTTCTGGAAATATATTTTTTGCAATGTGCAAAATTTGCACAATCATCAAAATAAAATGACGGCCCTCCGATTTCGTAATAGAGCGTTAAAAATCCTTTTATTTCATATACACTTCCTCCATATCTGTACCCGGCACTGAGAGTGCCTTGACGATCATTGCTGAGACAAAAGTGTCACGATCTTCGCGTACAAGACTTCAATATTCAAATAAGTATCCATGATTGTTAAGTGCACCACAGCAGTACGCCCGAAGAACATAGAAATGAATTTCAGACGTTTATACTATTAACCAGTAAGGAAAGGCTAAAGTCGGGCGGTGCCGACTATATAATACCCTACACCACTCTCGTAATATTGAATAACTCTGATATATAAATTTTGTAATTCATGTATAAATTTTTTACATAAATTTACTTTTGGGACATTTTATACTTAAATAATACCCTGTACCACAGTGTGGTGTAGGGTATAAAAACTATTGGATCTAAAGAACCAAATCGGATGAAACGTATATATGGGAGCTATAGCTAAATCTTTACCGAATTTCTTCAAATTCGGCAATGTTGGTTCATGAATCAAGAAACTCTACCATTCTAAATTTCAAAACGATTGGATGTAAAATATAGCTTCTATAGAACTAAAGGGCCTAATCGGACGAAACATATATATGGGAGCTATAGCTAAATCTTAACCGATTTTCTTCAAATTCGGTAGTGTTGGTTCATGGATCAAGAAACTCTACCATTCTAAATTCCAAAACAATTGATGTAAAATACAGCTTTTATAGGACTAAAGCTAAATCGTACGAAACATATATATGGGAGCTATAGCTAAATCTTAACCGATTTTCTTCAAATTTGGTAGTGTTAGTTCATGGATCAAGAAACTCTACCATTCTAAATTTCAAAATGATTGGATGTAAAATACAGCTTCTACAGGACTAAAGAGCAAAATCGGACGAAACATATATATGGGAGCTATAGCTAAATCTTAACCGATTTTCTTCAAATTCGGTAGTGTTGGTTCATGGATCAAGAAACTCTACCATTCTAAATTTCAAAACGATCGGATGAAAAATACAGCTTCTATAGGACTAAAGGGTCAAATCGGACGAAACATATATATGGGAGCTATAGCTAAATCTTAACCGATTTATTTCAAATTCGGCAGTGTTGGTTCATGGATCAAGAAACTCTACCATTCTAAATTTCAAAATGATTCGATGTTAAATACAGCTTCTACAGGACTAAAGAGCAAAATCGGATGAAACATATATATGGGAGCTATAGCTAAATCTTTACCGATTTTCTTCAAATTCGGTAATGTTGGTTCATGAACCAAGAAACTTTAGCATTCTAAATTTCAAAACGATTGGATGTAAAATATAGCTTCTATAGAACTAAAGGACCAAATCGGACGAAACATATATATGGGAGCTATAGCTAAATCTTAACCGATTTTCGCAAAATACTCTAAACTGCAAAATTTCAGAACGATCGGAGTGAAATTGCGACCTGTAGTCAACGAACAACTTTACATGGACAGACGGACGGACGGACGGACGGACGGACGGACATCGTTAAATCGACTCAGCTAGTGATTCTGAGTCGATCGGTATACTTTAAGGTGGGTCTAACTGTGTTATTTTCAGGTGTTACAAACATCTGCCGTAAAACAAACTTATAATACCCTGTACCACAGTGTGGTGTAGGGTATAAAAAGTACTGATAATTTTTTAAAATTGCTGGTTTTATCAAAAAGGTTGAACTCTGTCATTTAACAATGGAACACAATATCATTCATATGACTACCACGACTGGCTAGGCAGTACCTCATCCTATCAACCCACTTTTTGAGAACTTTTTTTATTGTTTCCGGTCGAATCTCTTCAATGGCAACTTCGATTTCATGTTTCAACGCTTCAATTGTCTCTGGATGCTCTGCGTAACATTTATCCTTAATGACTCCCCACAGAAAATAATCGAAAAGGGCTCAATTCACAAGTCAAAATAATCGGTAGTTCAAATTTAAAATTTTTAATTGCCCACCCTTTACTAAGTTATTTCGAAGCAATTTAGCAGAAACTTTGCTGTTTGTTTTCTAGTTTGACAAGAATTCGTTACAGCAAAAATTGTACAAATCGGTTCATATTTTGTTATAGTCACCCTATAGAGGTCGCTCCAAAATATACGTATTTAAGCCATAAATACAACATTTTCAAAGCATGTTAACTGAATCTTTGCATTTTGTAAATAAACACCACATTTTCAAAGACATTTTGCTGAAGCTTTGCAGTTTGTATTCTATTTTGGCAAGAATTCATCTCAATAAAATGTATACAATTAAAATTTTATTTTGTTGTAGTCCCCGTGTACCAAATTTTTGCAGATGAAGAGTTTGTCTAAAGAATTTGCGGCCTCAAATTTGGCTAAACATGCAGCGTTCTTTTTTTTAATAATTTACTTCAACAAAAGGGATCGGTTCATGTTTTTCTTCATATCCATAGATTTTTTCAGTCATAAAATTGAATGCCATCCATGGAGGGGGGTATATAAGAAATTATATATTATATCGATTTTCTTCGGAATTTAATTCATAACCGATCAGTCTTTAAGATAAAAAATAATAATATACTTATAATACTTGTGATATTAATTTTTCGGTGTTTGTAGGTGGTTCAAATAAAAAAATATTCGGCTATGTTGTGAAACTCACTTGGAGCATCTCACGTGAAATGTCTCAATATAGAGTTGTTCTACAAGTCGAAATCAGGTCTGAAACCCGTATGGGTTTACGCATTACTTAAACAGAAGACCAATTACGATAAATGGGTCTCGATGTTGTTATACTATATGGTTTAACCTCTATTTCTTTGGATGTTTTCCTAGCCATTACAAAATAACAACAATAGGAAATTACCGAATTTGCGGTGAATTTTAAACATAAATGTGTTTGCATATGCACGATATTTGCAAATATTTCGTTTTACATAAAATATGTTAAAATAAATAGTTGTATATTTAACTTTTTGACGAAACAAATTTGTGAGTTGTCGGTTCTGCCGTACAACCATCCCATACAAATGGGTCCAATTCGGAAACTCCTTAACCGATCTCGTTGGAATTTTGAATCATAACTATTATCCAATAGGACAAAACTTGGTGCAAGTTTCATTCCGATCAGAAGACATTTTTTTTAAAAATGCACTCATTTGAATCCAAAATAAATAATATTACGATTATTCAATGAAACTAATATGTAAGGCGATTTAATGTTTACGTAATGAGGCTAGTAATAAAACATATTGCTTAGTAATCATTTTAAATCATTTAAACCATCAAAGCTACAAATATTTTATGTAAATATTTATCAACAAATTTGCTCGATATTAAAGCATCCTACTCAAAATATATTTTTTTCGATCATGTGAATTGCATTGAACATACGACCAAGGCTGTAGCAGTATTTATACACGTACCTTATCCTGAGCCTATTTCTGAAGATACTCTAATCTCGAAAGCAATAAATTGTGTTGTTTCTAAATTCAAACATTTGATAAAATTTTTTGGGTTTGCTCTAGCAACAGAAACATTAAAAATTCATTTTTCTTTGGGGAATTTATGGAGGCGAAAGCAACAAATATTTATTGTCCAAGAAATTTGCCAAAATGAATCAAAATCGTGCATGTAAAATATGCAATTTGTTGTACTGCTTCTATCATTTTATGAATATTTATGAGGTGAGGGATGGGGTCATTTATTATCCCAGTGTTTAGAGTTTGTGACCTAGTCGAACATGATTTTGAGAAGTTTTCTGCTCTGACAATGGAAAATTAAATATGCATATTTTATAGAAATGTTCAGGACACTTAAAGCAATTACGGCTTGCAAAAAATGCTATATTTTATTTTTTTGCACTTTAATAAAAAATTATAATTCTGTTAAAAATAAAAATATAACCGCGTTCAATATTATAGGTAATTGTTTATATGCAAAGCGGTTCTCTTTAAGACGATACATAAAATATATGCTAAGCGGTTCGCAGTAAGCATCAGAATTCATAAAGCAACTGTTGTGTGCTTTATTATGGAATATTAAACCATCAAAGATAGTACATGTAGGGCAACTTAGTATATGATTCGCTACACATCACAGGATAATGAGAAAATATTGTCAATATTTAAAAAATCTTTGTTTTCTTACCAATTAGAAGTCGAATCGGAATATTCTTTTACAGCAGGGTTATAAAGTAAATGAATCAATTTTACAATATTTTTCTATAGCTACACATTCAATCTAAATAAATTTAGGTTTATATGTTGAATTAAAATTCGAAGAGATATACATCACTGTTTGTACAGCATAAGGAGAAATATTGTCAAAATTTAGAAAATGTTTGTTTTCTTACCAATTAACTAAAAGCCAAATCCGAATAATCATATACACAGAGGTATAAAACAATTGAATAATTTGCACAGTATTTCTCGAATCGAAATAATTGTTGTTGTATTGATTGAATATTGATGGACTAGGAAATCATATAGTTGGCTCCGCCAATATTTAGCCTTTCCTTACTGATTTTAAAATATTTTGTATTGTTGTTATATGCGGAGTTGTTTTATTGTTGTAATACTCATCTATTTGTCATGGACCCTAACTATGCATACAAGCCTGGTTTACTAGTATAACATAATTTTTGTAATGGGTTTACATTCAGATATAGTGCTCATTTATATTACCAGTACGAAATTTTGAATCTAAACTCTTTTTTAAGACAGCCTGGGGAATGTTATGAATATCATGAGCGTAGGTTCACAACTGTAAATAGATTTTAAAACAGGCATTTGTCTCTTAAATGGTTGTGTCATCATATAGTCGAATATTTCCAGCTGTAGACAATCATTACTTAAACATTTTTATATATTACTAGCTTTAACCCGGTGCGCTTCGCACCCCCCATCTTTTATTTATTTTCTGTTTAGAGTACTGTAAAATAGTTATACCTCTTTCATTCAAAATGACATGATAATAACATATGTTGCAAAATGAAGAAGATTTGATTACTTTTATATATAAAATACGAACCCTTGTTTCATTTCTAGTTTGTGTTCCAAGAGTTTCCCTGACATCATGGTACAATATTTATCCCTTTTCCCACTTTACCTATGAACGTTGAAAAACTATTTGTTGGTTCATACGTTAGCAACTTTCCCCTAGTTTATGTTTCAATAGCTTCATTCATTCCCTGGTACAATATAAAACCATGTTTGTCCTACTGTGTCTATAAAGGTACGAATTTAATTCTCCATTGTACCACATTTAACCCTTTGTGTGTCATAATTAACCAATTTTGCACGATTGTACAATATTTTAAAATGATAATAGATATTTTAAGATCCAAATTAGCAAGCTTAGGCCGCATTTCAACATTTTTGTCCCCTATCTGTGCCATTTATTTAACTTGTTTTTCCCCACGGTTTAAGTAGAAGAACCTATTTGGAAATAACAATTTCTTTGCTTTGGTTTATGCTGTAAGAGCTACCGTGCCATATTTAACACTTTTTGGTCCACTAAACCATATTTTACACATTTTCTCCCCTCTGTAACATATTGAATAATTCTTTGCTTGCCCCAACTGCATCATAAGTTTAAGCTTTTTGCACCACAGTGCTACTATGTAAGAACATACATTATGAAAAAAAACATTCTTATTTCATATTTAACTTTCTCTCTCCCTGCATCCATACTTTTACCCACTGTACTAAATGTACGCTTCTTGACCCATTGTACCATATTTAACCGTTTTGGGTCCACTGAAACAAATTGAACACCCTTTTGCCCTACTATATTTTTCCCACTATATTGAACCATTTTTGCCCCACTGTACCATAGTTAACACATTTTTGCCCCACTGTTCCATAGTTAACGCTTTTTGGTCCACTGTACTATACTTAAACCATTTTGTTCCACGTTACCATATTTTACTATTTGTGCCCACTGTAACCATTTTTGTCATACTGTACCATATTTAACCATTTGTGTCCCACTGTACCATAGCTAACACATTTTTTTCCCACTGTTCCATAGTTAATGCTTTTTGCCCTATTGTACAATATTTAACACAGTTATGCCCCACTGTACTGTATAGTTAACCATTTTTGCCCTACCGTACCATTTTTAACCTATTTTGTCCCACTTTGCCATATACATATAACTCTTTTACCCCACTGTACCATAGTTAACCCCTTTTTGCACAACTGCCCCATTCAACTCGTTATCTCACTGTGCACAATTTTTACCCCACTGTACCATATTTAACAATTTTTTGTCTTACTGTACTGTATTTAAAATGTGTCTCCACGCTAGCATACTTAAACCTTTTTCCCCGACTGTAACATATTTAATCATATTTTCTCCACTGTGCAGTATTTAACCGTTTTTGACCACTGTGCTCCTTAAACCATATAAACTCTTCATATCTCATGTTTAAGTTCCAATGTTGGCAGATTGTTCCCTTTTTCCCCATGCTCCATAATTAACCCGTCTTGTACCAATGTGCCTCTTAAAGTTAGAATTACCAAAAATCTCTTCCAATCTCTAGTTTATGTTCCAACACTTACCCTGGAACCATTGATCCACGTTTGACATTTTTAAGCCACTGTACTATATTTTACACATTTTGCCCCACTGTGCCCCAAAAACTGCTAATAAAAAAAAAATACCCCGATCCGTTGTTATAAAGACATACCTCGCTTCAATTTTCACCATTCTAATTTTAGGCTTTGAATTTGGCGGTGGTACCATATTTATACCTTTCTGTCCCACTGTGCCCCTAAATTTTTAAAAATCTCTCCTTGTTCTTGTTTACGTCGCAAGAGCTACTCTCACACCAAATTTCACGATTCTAGGTCTTGCCATTTGCATTTACCTGTTGTACCACATTTTTCCCGTTTTACCCCAATGTGTACGTAAATGTTCGAATTTCGAAAAATTTTGTCAATTTCAGAGTCTACATACTTCATAAGGGCTACACTTACACCAAATTTCACGATTCTAGCTCTCGCCATTTGAATTAGCCTGTTGTACTACATTTATCCCATGTTTTCCCTTTTTACCCCACTGTGTACGTAAATGTTCGAATTTCGAAAAATCTTGCCAATTTCTGAGTCTACCTCCTAAGGGCTACCCTCATACCAAATTTCAAGATTTTAGCTCATTTCGTTTGGATTTGGCGGTGGTACCATATTTATCCCTTTTTGCCCCATTGTGCAGCTAATAGTACGAATTTCGAAAAATCTCGCCTTATTGCTCCTATACGTCCCAAGGACTACCCTCCCACCAAATTTCATGATTCTAGCTTCAGCCGTTTGGCCTGGGCAATGATCAGTCAGTCAGTCAGCCAGTCACGCAACAATTTTATATATAGACTAGCTTACCCGGTGCGCTTCGCAGCCCCCATCTTTTATCTATTTTCTGTTTAGGGTACTGTAAAATAGCTATACCTCTTTCTTTCAAAATGACGTGATTATTACATATGGTGCAAAATGAAGAAGATTTGATTACTTTTATATATAAAATACGAACCCTCGTTTCATTTGTGTTCCTAGAGTTACCCTGACATCATGGTACAATATTTATCCCTTTTCCCACAGTACCTCTGGACGTTGAAAAACTATTTTTTTGGTTGATACGTTAGCAACTTTCCCCTTGTTTATGTTCCAATACCTACATTCACACCCTGGTACAATATAAAACCATGTTTGTCCCACTGTGTCTATAAAGGTACGAATTTAAAAATCTAAAGTAAATCGCTCCATTGTACCACATTTAACCTTTACTGTGTCATAATTAACCACTTTGCACGATTGTACAATATTTTAAAATGATAATTGATATTTCAAGATCCAAATTCACAAGCTTAGGCCGTATTTCAACATTTTTGTCCCCTATCTGTGCCATTTATTTAACTTTTTCCCCACGGTTTAAGTAGAAGAACCTTTTTGGAAAAAACAATTTCTTAGCTTTGGTTTACCTTTTGCATTCAACACCTTTTGCACCACTGTTCCATATTAAACACTTTTTATTACACTGTGCTTCTAAAGTACGAATTTTTATACATATTTGGGACTATTTTGTTCCCTTTTTTCCCCCACCCACATTTAACCATTTTACCGTATTTAACTTTTTTGCTTCACCGTACCATATTTAACCCTTTTTGCTCCACTAAACCATATTTAACACATTTTTCCCATCTGTAACATGTTGAACAATTTTTGCTTGCCCCAACTGCATCATAATTTTAACCTTTGTGCACCACAGTGCTAGATAATTGCAGTGCATCATAATTTTAACCTTTTTGCACCACAGTGCTACTAAAAGCATACATTTAGAAAAAAAACATTCTTATTTCATATTTAACATACCCTCTCTCCCTGCATCCATATTTTTACCCACTGTACTAAATGTACGCTTTTTGACCCACTGTGCTATATTTAACCTTTTGGGTCCACTGAATCAAATTTAACATCTTTTTGTCCTACTATATTTTGTCCACTATATTTAACCATTTTTGCCCCACTGTACCATAGTTAACACATTTTTGCCCCACTGTTCCATAGTAAACGGTTTTTGCCCCACTGTACCATAGTTAACACATTTTTGCCCCACTGTTCCATAGTAAACGGTTTTTGCCCCACTGTACCATACTTAACCCATTTTGTTCCACCTTACCATATTTTACTATTTGTGCACACTGTAACCATTTTTGTCATACTGTACCATAATTAACCATTTGTGTCCCACTGTACCATTCTAACACATTTTTTTCCCTACTGTTCCATAGTTAAAGCTTTTTGCCCCACTGTACCATATTGAACCCATTTTGTCCCACGTTACCATATTCAACTAATTGTGCCCCACTGTACTATAGTTAACCCTTTTTGCCCCACCGTGTCATATTAAACCCTTTGTTTCACTGTACCATTTTTAACAGTTTTTGCCCTACAGTACCATGTTTAACACTCTTTGCTCCACTGTACAATATTTAACACAGTTATGCCCCACTGTACTGTATAGTTAACCATTTTAGTCACACAGTACCATATTTAACCCTTTTTGCCCCACTGTATCATAGTAGATAAATTTTTGCCACACTGTTCCATAGTTAAAGCTTTTTGCCCCACTGTACCATTTTTAACCCATTTTGTTACACGTTACCATATTTTACTTTTTGTGCCCACTGTAACCATTTTTGTCATACTGTACCATATTTAACCATTTGTGTCCCACTGTACCATAGCTAACACATTTTTTCTCACTGTTCCATTGTTAAAGCTTTTTGCTCCACTGTTCCATATTTAACTCATTTTGTCCCACGTTACCATGTACCAAAGTTAACCCTTTTTGTCCCACTGTGTCATATTAAACGCTTTTTCTCACTGTACCATATTTAACAGTTTTTGCCCCACTGTATCATATTTAACCCTCTGTGCACCACTGTACAATATTTAACACAGTTATGCCCCACTGTACTGTACAGTTACCCATTTTTGTCACACTGTACGATATTTAACCCTTTTTGCCCCACTGTATCATAGTAAATACATTTTTGCCCCAACTGTTCAATAGTTAACTCTTTTTGCCCCACTGTGTCATTTTTAACCCATTTGTCCCACTTTACCATATACATATAACTATTTTTACCCCACTGTACCATAGTTAACCCTTTTTGCACAACTGTGCCCCATTCAACTCTTTATCTCACTGTACAAAATGTTTACCCACTGTACCATATTTAACAAATTTTTGTCTCACTGTACCGTACTCGTATTTAAAATGTGTCTCCACGCTAGCGTACTTAAACCTTTTTCCCCGACTGTAACATATTTTCTCCACTCCACTATTTAACCGTTTTTGACCACAGTGCTCCTAAAACCATAGAAGCTCTTCATATCTCATGTTTAAGTTCCAATTTTGTCAGATTGTTCCCTTTTTTCCCCATGCTCCATAATTAACCCGTCGTGTCCCACTGTGCCTCTTAAAGTTAGAATTACTAAAAATCACTACCAATCTCTAGTTTATGTTCCAAAAGTTACCCTCGAACCATTGATCCATGTTTGACATTTGTAAGCCACTGTACTATATTTTACACTTTTTGCCCCACTGTGCCCCGAAAACTACGAATACAAAAAAAAACGTAATACCGATCAGTTGTCATAAAAGCACCCCTCGCTTCAATGTTCACCATTCTAATATTAGGCTTTAAATTTGGCTGTGGTACCATATGTACACCCTTACGTCCCACTATGCCTCAAATTAAAAAAAAAATCACTCCTTGTTCTATTTTACGTCCCAAAAGCTACTCTCACACCAAATTTCACGATTCTAGGTCTTGCCATTTGGATTTGGCTGTTGTACCACATTTTTCCCCTTTTACCCCACTGTGTACGTAAATGTTCGAATTTCGAAAAATCCTGTCAATTTCAGAGTCTACCTCATAAGAGCTACCCTCACACCAAATTTCACGATTCTAGCTCTTGCCATTTGAATTTGGCTGTTGTACTACATTTATCCCTTTTTACCCCACTGTGTGCGTAAATGTTCGAATTACGAAAAATCCTTCCAATTTCAGAGTCTACCTCATAAGGGCTACCATCACACAATATTTCACGATTCTAGCTCTTGCCATTTAGATTTGGCTGATGTACCACATTTATCACTTTTTACCCCACTGTGTGCGTAAATGTTCGAATTTCGAAAAATCCTGCCAATTTCTGAGTCTACCTCCTAAGGGCTACCCTCAAACCAAATTTCAAGATTCTAGCTCATTTCGTTTAGATTTGGCGGTGGTACCATATTTATCCCTTTTTGCCCCATTGTGCGGCTAATAGTACGAATTTCGAAAAATTCCGCCTTATTGCTCGTCTACGTCCCAAGGACTACCCTCCCACCAAATTTCATGATTCTAGCTTCAGCCGTTTGGCCTGGGCGATGATCAGTCAGTCAATCAGTCAGTCAGTCAGTCAGTCAGCCAGTCACGCAACAATTTTATATATATAGATATTTTACTATGCTAGCTAGACCATTGGATTACTGTTGGTCCAATATATTTCCCTATTTTCAAAAACTAAATATTTCCGAAAATTGATTCTTTTCCTGATTCAGTATCCCAAGGGCTGCATTCAAGCCAAATTTTACATTTCCCAGCGTACGTACAATAGTACGAATTTGGGGTCCTATTTAGAGTATGGCTCCCAAGGGCTAATTTTCCAAAAATGTTATTGGGTCTAGTTTCAACTGTTTGAGTTGGGGGTTGACTAGTTAGTCCAGCAACACTTTTATTATACACTAGCTTTAAGCTGGTGCGCTTCGCAGTCATTATTTATTTTCTGATTAGAATACTGTTAAATATGTATACCACTTTCTTTCAAAAACACGTGATTATTCTACATAGGGCAAAATGTTGCAGATTTAATTACTTTTATACAAAAAATATGAAAACCCCCGTTTCCTCTCTAGTTTATTTTCCTGACACCACTATTATAGTCCCAGTACTAAATTCGTACCCTTAGGCCATATCTAATAATATTTGTCTCCCATCAGTACCATATTTGATTCTTTTTACTCTACCGAACCATACTTAACTTGTTTGGCCAATGGTTTATGGGCGGAAGTACGTATTTCGAAAATCATATCTGTGGTTGCAGCTGTAACAGCTATCCTGCCACATTGGGATCATATTCAACTGCTTAAGCATCACTGGATAATATTTAACCTTTTTACTTCACTGCATTTCTTTTTTTATATAACCCTGTTTTCCCCACTGTTTAACATATTTTTGCCCATCTTATACATACAAAAAAAGTCGCCATTGCTCAGTGAAAATCGTATTCTAGGGATCAAAATAAGAAACTTTGCCGAAGGAACCATACCTCTAAAACGAATTCTGATGTCCCGGAATTTGGGTCGAACTTTTGGGTAGGGGCAAATTTTGAAAAATCCCACTTTGACCCATTTAGAGTGCTCCAATCGAGTCCAAATGTGGCACATTTTTGCCACACTGTTCCTTATTAAGCTACATTTTCTCCAATGTACCATCCTTGCCCACTGTTTTTGACTAAAATAATATCAACTCTTCATATCTCAAGTTTATTTTCCGATTTTGACATATTGTTTCCTTTTTTCCCCTTCGTACTACAATTACCCCACTGCTAAAACAATGTTGCAAACAGTATGAATTTCTAACAATTACTTCTGATACGTTTATGTTCCAAGCACTAGCAGCATATGACCATGTTTATCCTTTTTACAGCACTGTACCATATTTTAAACTTTTGTCCTCTGTGTTCCGAAATGTACGAATTTTGAGAAAGACTGACTATCCCAATCCGTGGCCCTGATGACACAATTCTAGTTCTCTAGCCGCCAATTTTATCGGTGGTACAACATTAATAACTTTATGTTCCACTGTGTGGCTTAAATTTTCACCAAAAAAAAACATTGCTCTCTATGTCTAATCTTTACCCTCACACAATTATTATTATTTATTATTATTGTTGGTTAAAAATAAAACAAATGTGTCAACATTTTTTGGAAGGTCAAGATTTTTTGGAAATTTTTTATTTATCTGGTTGATAATTTAAAAAAAATAAAACAATTTGAACCGTTTTGCAAAATTTTGATTTTTTCGCGAGATATGAGCTATTAATGTTTTCCGAGTGTGTTTAGAAAACTGCAATTTTCTCCGGAAATATTGAACGGATTCGACTGAAATTTTTGCAGGTCGGTCCGAAACATTTCCTAAAATCTAAATATATCATAAACTTTAATTACCAACTGACCATATGAAAAATATTGCAAAATATTTTTTGCATATGCGAATAATTTCTCTTTCTGGAGCAGTAATTTGAAATATTTTATATTTGGAATTCGTCCACCAGAATCAGAAAAAAACATTTCGGTAGATCGCGCTTTGTAAAAATTTACAGCAAATTTACGGACACTACCTTTTTGAAAATATTTTTGGTTCATTATTACAGGACCTCAAGGACTTTACCAATTTTGTCCAAATTTACACAATAGCTGAATCCATTAGTTCTGAGTAAAAAACGCATTAATTTTTTTCGGCGGATCAAGTTCTCAGCGTCTCGAGCTTCCAAACTGTGGATATATAATTTGCAATATCTCCGTCAATTCCTTATCAATCGGTACAAAATCAACGACAAAAGAGACGTGAGAAAAGTCACTTTCATATCTTGTTTCCTTAACCCATTAAGAGCCAATTTTTTTACTTTTTGTGTTAAATGCAATTATTTTGGAAAATGCGTCATGGACTGGACTGTTCGTGCGGTGGAAGTATAAATTGGCGATTCTATTAATACAAACAACACCTTAAGCTTTTTTCCGGAGATAATTGCAGTTTTCTAAACAAACTCGGAAATATTTAATAGGTCATATCTCGCGAAAAAATCAAAATTTTGCAAAACGGTTCAAATTGTTTTATTTTTTTCAAATTCTCAACCAAAAAAATTCAAAAAAATCAAATTCAAAAAAATCTTGACCTTTCAAAAAATGTTGACACACTTGCTTTATTTTTACCCTGTTTTCTTTATTTCTTTTCTCCACTTCGTTATAATAAGTTATACTTTTTTGTTACTGTTTTAAACACAAATTAAATAAAGAAATATTTAGCTTGGTTCCATCGAACCGTGAGCTTGAAAATCTTATGATTAATGATTAAATAATTTAATAGTTATTCCCTAATCAACATTTGTCTATATACATAGGCTTCCTTCAGAAAATGAAGTCATCCAAGAAAATTTTTCACATCCATTTAAAATATAAATTAGATCATTATCATCAAGAATGACTTTTCCAAAGTTTTTGTACCTAGTATGATTAAATATTGGACAGCGGCCGATAAAATGCGTCAATGTTTCGTGTTCTCTCAAATTACATATGGAGCATAGCTTGTTAGATTCCTCTCGGTACAAGAAACCGTTTAGATACATCAGATCACCACTGGCTCTAAGAATAAATGAAATTTGTCTTTGATTGAAATCGTTATCGTTACAGTATGTTACACCCGCAGAGGGATTCAAATACTTATAGAATCGTGATTCGCTTTCTTGGGACTTCCGTACGTAATCATTATGGATATTTTCATTTATTTGATCCGATAACTGGTGAAAAGCATTGTACCAGTCCCTTTTGCTGGCGTATATATTTTTGGCCCATATTTTTTGTGATTCCAAACGATCTGACAGTTCCTTGCACCAGCAAATATTTTTTCCTACCATTTTTAGTGTAAGTTTATGTGGCAGTCTGTGGGGTTCTAAATCAAATAATGTTTTGGCTACATATTTCAAGTGCATTGCATACGTATATACAAGGTGGCGCAAAAGTAACCTTTCGATGTTTTTTGGCTGTAATTAAAAAAAAAATTAAAAACTTTGATTCTTCTTGTGGATTATTTTTATTTGGTCTTTTAATTTTTTTTACATCAAGTCGAGAATATGATGTCATGTAAATGGCCGCCGCCACAGTTGATTGTCATTTGAGCCCTTTTTATGGCATTTTCCATCACTTTGGCCAAAACTTCCGGCGATAGGTCCTCACATTCTTGACGGATATTGTCTTTAAGAGCTGCAAGAGTCTGAGGCTTGTTGACATAAACCCGCGACTTCAAAAAGACCCACAAAAAGAAGTCTGGAGCGGTAAAATCAGGCGATCTTGCTGGCCAGTGCAAATCGCCAAAACGGGAGATTAGGCGCCCGGGAAATGCATCCTTCAGCATATCGGTTGTGGCACGTGCGGTGTGTGCCGTTGCACCGTCCTGTTGGAACCACATGTTTTCCAATCCCAATTCATCAAGTTGCGGCAAAAAGAACTCGTTGATCATTGCTCTGTAGCGCTCACCATTCACAGTAACCGTTTGGCCCGCGACGTCTTCGAAGAAAAAAGGTCCGATGACTCCTCCAGCGAAAACAGCACACCATACAGTGACTTTGAGCGGGTGTAATGGCTCTTCGTAGGTTACACGCGGATTTTCAGTGCCCCAGAAGCGTAAATTTTGCTTATTTACGTACCCGCTAAGATGGAAAGGACGGCCAGGAAATCTGCGACGAAATTCACGTTGTGCCAAAGTCACCGACCGATTATTGGTCAAATAAATAGTCAGCAATATTCCGCGTTCTGGAGCAGTGTAGCGTAACATTGTTTATTAACGTGTATTTCGCATGTGTTTACTACACAAATGTCAAAACAGAACTGACATTAGGGGCCAATCGCAAAATTTATAGCATTTTCTGATAGGAGGATTACTTTTGCGCCACCTTGTATATATGATGAATATTGCTACATTAAGAAACTAAAATAACGTTTTTTCAGTGTATGGAATTCAGTTTTCTTTTATTCATGTTAAAGCTCATTAAATTTAATTAAATATATGGAATTTAAATGCCCCCCTGCTCGTTGATGCATGTGCGGCATCTTACCAAAAAGTTGTTCATTACTGCTTGGAGAGTTCAGACGGGAATAGCCGCAATTATTTCTCGAATGGATTGCTTTAGTTCATTCAAATTTGTTGGTTTTGCTTTGTAGACTTCCTTTGTAGACTTACTCATGAAGTATCTGTGGGTTGGAAGCACTCCATATTCGACAATTTTGTTTGTTTATGTTGCTGTTTAAATCGAAATGGGCCTCGTCAGACATGAAAAGACAGTTCATTAGTCCGTCCTCTTCCACCATTTGAAGCATCTTCTGGCAAAATTCCAAGCGAATCGGGAAGTCTACGGAGTTCACTTTGTTGGCCATTTGAATTTTATATGGGAAGTTATTCCCAAATCTTTGTGCATAATTGACTGCAATGACTGTCTGCTTATACCTATTTGAGCAGATAAGGTTCTTGTCGAAACTCTTGGATTGTTTTGTATGGCATCAGCTACAGCAGCGATTGTTTCCTCCGTCCGAACTGAAGGGCTTCGATGATAAGGTATTCTGTTGACTGTCCCATGCTCGGAAAAATTGTTAACAAGTCTCCTTATGGTCCATCTGCTCGGAGGATTGCCGCCAAACGTGCCCCTATACTCTCTTTGAACCGAAACTACGGACTTCAGTGCGTAATAGCGGCGGACAATCCAAATTCTTGTTTCAGTGTCCCAGTTATCCATTTTTGTTAAATCTGCAAAATAAAAAAAAAAATAACCAGATTCATTAAATAGAAAAAAAGTTATTAATTTTTTTGTTGGTAGCAGCTTTCATCAGCATCCCTGTATATGCCCTGGTTCATAACCAGTTTCCAAGGCAATGGCGTAGTTTGGTGTGTTATCAGGTATTTTCAATATTCGTTTTATAAAATAACGATAAAGTTTATCAACTTCATCACAGTAACCGTATCCCCAAATCTGACATCCATAACATTCTGGACTGAGAGATATAATTTCCATTTGGCTCTTAGTGATATACCATCCTTCCCTATGAAGTTCCTCCAGGATACATTCAAACAATTTTTGGCTGCATCATTTTTTCTCGATATATGTTTCGCGAATGCAAATTTGGTGTCAAAGTTATACCAAGGTATTTGTATTCATTGACGATTTTTATGTACTTTCCCTTATACATCCACTTCTCATTTACCGCTATTCTGCCTCCTTTTCTGAAAATCATTATCTCCGATTTTTCCCGATGTACCACCATGCCCCAGTTGTCACAGTATAGTGCCAAATTTTCTATCATATTTTGCAACTTTCCCGGATCATCTGCTAAGATTACAATGTCATCTGCATACATTAGAAATTGAATATTTATATCATCGACGTATAGCCCTTCTCCTAGAGCGCCATGCATATCATTCAGGTAAATGGCGAATAAGACAGGTGATACTAAGCACACTTGTTTTAGGCCCACTCTACTTTCAAAGTAGTCGGAGATCTCATTTCCGTTCCAAACTGCAGATTTGGTCTTGGTGTAAATCTTTTCTATGAAGCGCACCAATTTCAGCGAAACCCCGTTCATATATAGCTTGTAAATTAATTTGTCTCTGGGAACACGATCAAAAGCTGCTTTGAAATCAACAAAGAAGGCATACATATATATTTTCGCAACTCCAACTCTAGTCGTTTGGATTTGGCTGTGGTACCACAATTTTTCTTTCTTCACCCAAATCGTACCATAAATAAAGAAGTTATGAACAAAACCCCAATCCACAGAGTGATATTTTGTCGATTTTTTAAATATTAATAACTTCTGAACGGGTCATCTAAAAAAAATGGGAAAATCGTGGAATTCCCTATATACGGAAGATATTCTACGATTAATTGTCCTCCATAATGTGTACAAGTTTGAAGATTGTATATCTGCATTTTTTGCATAACAGGAACATTTTTATGAGTTTATATTTTAAAAAAGTTATACTAAAGATAACTTCCAAAATAATTAATGGTTTTGTGTATTTCACCAGAAAAAACAGAAAACACAAACTTTCATCAATATTCCAGACATGGCCCAAAATGTTGTAGTCATTTGCTCAAATATTACATAGTTGTTTCCCTTCCTTGATTAAATATTTGTATTAATTAAGAATTCATTAGACGTAAAATATTTTAACATTACTTTTATCAAATATAGGGCGACCAGATAAGAACGATAGGCTACATTTTGAAGCTTTATTTACATTGTATTTATTACATTGACTCGGATCAATACCTGATACGTTATACCGGTAATAGCATCTCTAACTCATCCATAATGCTTAGCTTGTTAGTGTAGAATTGACATAGCTCCAAAGAAAATAATCGAAGGATGCCATGTCGCTAGACGCTCGCCTTGAGATTATCCAGTTAACACATTTTACTTTAAAAACTTCAAGCTTTGGATAGCTTTTATGGCATGTAGTGCAGTCTTGCTGGAATTTCTGATATATCGATTTTGTTGATATGTGAACACAGAACGTGAGTTATGAACATTGTTCTATACCGAAAAACATTTAGTTGATCGGCGTCGAATTGACATTTCTGGATATTTTCCGCTAACTGCTATATTTTCTTTAGTTCGCACAAAATACTGGCAAGTTAGTGGATTAGGACCCATAACCTATGGTATGATCTGATGTATGGTGAAATGAAACCTTACTGATTACATATTTCAACAACTGAATGGCTTTGGTGACTTTGACAACTTCTGAAATACATCAATTGGAAAAACTATAAATACAATTTGGTCACCCTGTGTTTACTACGTGGCACAACACTCTTTTCATTTTCCTTCGTATGCAAAGAATTTCAAACACGTTACTAACACACGTTTCTCAGTAAACACCATTTCGAATTAATGATGTTTATTTAAGAGGAAATTAATTTGTATAAGGGGATACATTAAATTGTTACATTACAGAAATTAATTGAATCTTCATTTAGCAGACTGTCAGATGTTCAGTAGAGTGTTGTAATTTATCGTAACTGTACACGGGGCAAAATCTACTTTTTTGATATGTTTGAACACAAATTTTTAAATATTATATATTGCTGAGAAAATAAACTTAACTTGAAAATCAATAAGGTGTTCAAATTTATTCCAGGTGAAGTGCAAATGTTATATTTTAAGAATGCAATTCGATGTTGGTCGTCTACAGCGTCCATTCATTGGACCCAATTTTCCACCACACTTGCAAACATTTTTACCGGACCTTTGGCATCTTCGCGTTGGTATTGTCTCTGACCTCGTCTACAGTTGTTGGCATAGACAAATGACTTGACGTGGCCCCATAAAAAGAAATCCAATGGCATTAAATCGCATGAACCAGGTGGCCATTCGACCGGACCATTTCTCGAGATAACACGTTCACCGAATTTGTCTTTCAGAAAATCGATTTAACGCATGCTGTGTGCCTAGTGATACCGTCTTGTTGAAACCACATATCGGCGATTCTAACATGGCACGATAGCGCTCTCCATTGACAGTAACATCTCCGAGGTGGAATCGACTGATTTGGCTCCTTTTGAACGGATACACTTACGGCTGCGATATTTTCGTCGCTTCGAGCGGTTCGGCTCGCCGGGCGTCTCTTTGGCGCCGGAACATCGAAAAGTGAGATTTTGGATTCAAATTTATCCTCTATAGCTCGCACAGCCTGTCGGGTAGGACGATTATAATGATTTCCAAACAAAAACCTGGTATATTTGCAAACTAATGTTCTCAAATAAAAAATGTTTTTATATACAAATAAAATTATTGTTTATGAATTTCTCCAAACGCATTTTGCTTTAAAAAAGTTTTTCAAAACTTTGCAGATTTTTCGAATTTTATTTTTAATTTTTCCTTGATTTCGAGTTGGTTTTGCTTTGTAGACTTCCTGTTTGCAATAAACCCACAAGAAAAAGTCAGATGCACAACGGAATGTGGAGTTCACAAATTGTTCTTATATTAAAGATTTTTTTATAATTCCTTCGGGATATATTTACACTCCCAATTATCTTTTTAAAATAAAAATCAGAAATGTTAGAAAATGTCTCAAATGGACCGCACTCAATAACATAACAAGAAAAATCCCTAAAGTTTTGTTGAGTTGTAAAATTGGCAGATGAAATTACAGTGAAATTTTTTAGGTGAAGTAAGCGCTACATCAAAACGTGAACCTAGGTCATTATTACCACGAATCGTTCGAGCTAAAATTAATCACATATATAAATTGTAAGTCAAATTGGAAGGAAATTTTTTCTTTGGGGCTATGAAGTCAAATCGGTTTTGACAGTTGTGTGGGACTATGCCGAAATATGGGGCCAATGGGGTCACTTTCTCCTTGAAATGGTTCTGGGTATAATAAAATACAAATTGCCGAATTTTAGCCAAATCGATTGGTATTTGTGGTTTCTAACGCGCTAAGAATCACATCGCATGGGAGCTATACCAAAATGTTGACCAATGAGGTTGGTACTCGTATGAATGATTATTGGTAAAAGTAAACCCTTTGAATTGTTCTAGATAATATTAAATTGTCAAAATTCAGTCTAATCGGTTGGTGCTAGTGATTTCTAATGCGTCAAGAAGTTGAATCTAATGTAACCTTCGTATGGGGGCTGTATAAAAAAATCGATCTACACAGGACCCTGTTGACGAGAATGGTTATATGCATTTTGTCAAACTTCGTCCCAATAAGTTAAAGCTAGTGTCTTTCATGACGTAAAGAAATAAATAATATATGAGCGAAAGTACCAATTATTACATACCTATCTCCGAAACATGTCTTTCGTCATAAAAAACTCAAAAGCTGTACGTTGCTGGTAGATTTTTGTGTTGACGATTTCGAAAATTTCTTTTGACGATTTTTGTACGCCCATTTTGACGATTTTCGGTCAAATTCGTCTGGCAACACTGCCTACAGTCCATTGATAAGTGGGCGTCATTGGCTCTCCCTTTTTGGTACCTCCCACACAAATGTACTATTTTTAAGCAATAATAACGGCTTATATCTTGTATACCAGTCTATACTTTAAAGTTATTAAATGCATTTTAATTGATAATAGTTTAATGAAAACAAAAAAATATAAATTTATATTTATTTTTTTTGGGACTAGAGGTGAGGAGATTCGTAATTCGGTTTTCCCGATTGAACTTTCTTACTTGTTGAGTTTTTTTTTTTGGCCGCGGTCAGCGACGCCCGCAGTATAATGAAATAACATCAAAGAAACAACAACAACGCTACAGCTTCCCAAACTTTTTGACTTGACTGACATTTTTTATTTCCATTTTGACGATTTTCGGTCAAATTCGTCTGGCAACACTGCCTACAGTCCATTTATAAGTGGGCGTCATTGGCTCTCCATTTTTGGTACCTCCCACACAAATGTACTATTTTTAAGCAACAATAACGGCTTATAGCTTTTATACCAGTCTATACTTTAAAGTAATTAAATGCATTTTAATTGATAATAGTTTTATGAAAACAAAAAAAATATATATTTAAATTTTATGGGACTTGTGGTGAGGAGATTCGAAATTCGGTTTTCCAGATTGAACTTTCCTACTTGTTGAGTTTTTTTTGGCCGCGGTCAGCGACGCCCGCAGTATAATGAAATAACATCAAAGAAACCAAAACAACGCTACAGTTTCCCAAACTTTTTGACTTGAGTGAAATTTTTTATTTCAGGATATTTCCAAAGGCAGTCGACCGACTTTTTAACACGGCCGATTTTGATAAAATTTGGTATACATAATATCCTAGTGTGTACAATTTGTATCATGTCAATGTTCAGCTAAAATTCGCTATAGTTCTTGTATTACAGCGTCTGAAAGTTGGTCTCCTCTCTACTTTTTTCTTAAAGTACACTGAATTCATTGGTGTATAACTTTTATCCGATTTCAACGATTCTAGTGCAATTGTAACTGGATAGAGAGGTTGAACCACATATTGTACCATAACCCGAGAACCAATTACCCTAATTGTCACCCCCCCCCCCCCACAAATCATACCGAAATTACATAGCTCGTAGCTTTAATGTACCAGTGTACATAAACGCTTATAGTTCGGCACAATGCAATGTATTAAAGAATCTACTGTTTACCGAAAAATAGGTGTATTTGGAAAAACCCCTTCCGGTACCTCCCACACAAATTGACAGATTTATTAGTGTAATGTTATATATTACATTACTCACAAAGTGAGGGTATACTTTAGTCGGTTTACCCGACTGAAACTTTCTTACTTGTTAAAAAACTAATTGGAACTAAATTACACTATTATAAAACTGGAAAACGAAGCAGATTTTGGAATATCTAAGAGGAACCAAAATAATAGGCTAATCAAGATTTTAAGAATATTTAACATTAATTTAAAATTGTGATAGTTGCATATCAGGAAATTTGTGAAGAAACAGAAAAGAATTACAATTAAAATTAGTGTAGAAAATTAAACATACATATCGTCACCAGAAACGAAAAAGGGCCTATCATCATGTTTGAAAATTTTACAGGAGAAGCAAAAACTTAATAAAATGAAAAGTGCTGCCTTTAGAAAAAAGTGGTTTTCAGGATAATATCTAAACATTATTTTGGCTTCTTGGTGACGCTTCCTTCTTAGGTCGAAAAGTAGCTAACTTCCTTTTTCATCGATCAGTCAAAGAGTAAAGATATACAATTTATTGAACTCCATCCAAAATTTTCACAATAAATCAAAAATAGCTTACGTGAAGTAATAAATTGTGTTTGAAAAAAAGGCATCGTAGGTAAATTTCTGCACAAATTTTAGTTTTCTGGAGAGTGTTTAGTCCTCCAGTGTTGAATCTTCCCCTTTGAATAGGTCATAGACATTATTTTGCATATATAAAATCACACAAACATGATTTATATCTTATTTGTGAAAATTGCGTGAAATAGGATTTAACTATGAAAAAAGAAATAATTTGTTGTTAGGCCTTTTTGAATTTCGTTAATAAATTCGCCATTTTGAATATTACGCTGCTAAAAATTTGTCAGGAAGTGTATATTGATGTAGTGTACTGAAATCCATCAAAAACTAAATTTCCATTTTTCTTGTTGTTACGCCCTTTTTCGTTTCTGATGACGATATATTTAAAAACATATAAAAAAGTATCCTCTGAAGCACATGGTATAAAAACATGTAACACAATCGATGAAAATTTAAAAGTGAAATTGATTAAAAATCTCTAAATTATGAGTTCCACGATGACGAAATATTAATTGCAGTTTTTTTTGGTTTCTTAATATGTTCTTGCCAAATCATCCACACATTTTTCTGAGTGTATGGTATTTTTTAATTCACATGTATCAGGTATGATATCTAACGATCATCAGTAGCTACCCATTTTTAATTTGCAATGTAACACGTTTGATTCAACAGCTCGCGCCATCGAACACAACGTCGCTGAGAATTGAAAGGCCTATCAATCTTCGACGTATGGTGTCGGTAAGTGATTAACAGAATGTTATATGATATCATCGTGATGCACATTTTAACAGTGCAAGTGAGATGTAATTGGTATATAAATGTTTACTCCCACATGTAGTTATAACAGTACCACAGTATACCAGTAATATAATTTTTTTCTTATTTTCTCTTAACTAGCAAGTACAACAATTCTTAACATCGAGTGATTTTGTTCGCCAACTAACTTTTTTTCAACTATTGCTTATTTCGTGAATGCTAACACTAAGCTCATGTCTGATTTGACAGATAATTAGTTGTATCCTTCCGCTGAACGAATATGGTTGTGTATACGCTTGAACAACGCTGGGAAATATTGCGACATTACTTTGAAAATCATAGTAATATTGCAGAATGTCAGATTTCAGAATACAGAATTTCAGATGAAGCTCATTTTGATCTTGGCGGGTATGTAAACAAGCAAATTGTCAAAACAAGGAGTGGCCGTTACAGTCAATGGCGATCGTTATCGGGCCATGGTGAACGAATTTTTGTTCACAAAAATTTAAGAGGAGGATATTGGCAACATTTGGTTTCAACAGGACGGCGCTACGTGTCACACAGCCGAAGCTACACAAGATGTTTTGCGCGATGTTCATTAAAGTGAATCAGCTGTTTTGTTTCTGATTCGCTTGTAAGAATACCCTACATTTTTATCCTCTCACCCTAGATAGGAGGGTATATATTTTCTACGAGCCAAAAGTGCAACACATGGAAGGAGTGACCTAATCCGTTTTGGTAATGTCCGTCCGCCCGTCTGTCTGTCTGCTGGCTGGTGCGCACGATAACTCTCGAAAGGAGTAACCGATTGACTTCAAATTTGGTATGAGGTAATATTATTCTCTATCTCCGGCTAAGTTCGCAGATGGGCCATATTGGTCAACTCCTTCTAGTACCTCCCCACAAAGGGTTAACTTTTAGTGAAATATTGATTCTATAATACCTTCTATACTATTTACTCGAATATTCTGAAAATTCAAACAT
This sequence comes from Eudasyphora cyanicolor, assembly GCA_963930755.1. NCBI lineage: Eukaryota > Metazoa > Arthropoda > Insecta > Diptera > Muscidae > Eudasyphora > Eudasyphora cyanicolor. Next base: position 53,300,197 of record OZ005736.1, on the reverse strand, counting down.
AGTATTAGTTTGTTCGTCGCTACCACGTCGAGAAAAATGGGCGAAGTGGCCACTCCCTTTTTGGTACCTCCCACACAAATAGACCATTTGCACCAAAAGTTAACTGCTTATGGCTTTAATATCAGTTCATAAAAATACTTGAAATTTTGTACAGTATAATGCTTTTAAAGTACCTAGAGGCCAGACAAAAATTGGCGTTATTAGCGCGTACCTATTGGTACCTCGCAAACAAATGGACCTTTTTTGTACCACCAAAAAAGTTAACAGCTTTTAACTTTAATACCAGTACATAAAAATACTGGCAATTTCGTACAGTGTACCTAGAGTCTAGAGAGAAGTGGCCGTTATTGGCACTGCCTTTTTGGAACCTCCCACACAAATGGACCATTTTGTACCAAAAGTGAACAGATTTTAACCTTAACAGCAGTGAATATAAATACTAGAAATTTTATACGGTGTAATGCTTATATAGTATATTGAGTCCAGAGAAAAGTGACCGTTATTGGCAGTCCCCTTTTGGTACATCCCACACAAATGGACCATTTTGTACCAAACTTTTAACATTAATACCAGTTCGTACTTTAAAGTTATTAAACGCAATTTAAATTAATAATAATAAAGTTAATAAAAAAAAAATAAATTTAAATTTTGGAAAGAATATGTTGCGTTAAAAATAATTAATGTGTTCTTCAGACATGACGACATCGATAATGGAATAGGAGAACAACTTAGTTCGAAATTAGGGGTTCTAGAATAAAACCAAATATCGCCACTAGAACCAAGGATAGGGTGGGTTAAGAGGCAATGCTCTCCATTAACATATTGGAGTAGAACTTATAACGTTTTTTCAAGCAATACCATTGATCCTAAGTTTCAAAATTTTGTTATATTCCTGGGTTTTTTTTTATTTTTTTTTTATAACGACTTTGTCCACATAAATTAGTAATATTTTCTTTAAAAAAAAATAGGGAGTTATAAAAATATTGTTGTAGTGGGAAACGAAATGTAGAAGGGAAAAGACCCGAACCCACCATCCGACTGCTACTGCCAGCTAAATCAAGACTAAATCAATGATTTATTTTCAAAACTTCTAAAATTGATATTTTCCTCCGAAATTATTTACAAATCCATGTGTGGTACATTACAGGTTGCAGGAGTACTGTGTGATGAAAAGGTAGACGGACCTGGCTTAATCGATATAGTATACAGATGGGAATAATAATTTAAAAGGTTTATCTCTGCTATCTTTGGATGTTACAAAGAAATGCACATGATATACTGAACACAGTGTGTAGACGGTAAAATTGAAATCTTTCTGTTCTGTGAACAATTAAGGAATTGCAGCTTAAATTGAAGCACATAGGAAATCCACCTATTCAGTTGAGTATTATTATTTATTTTTAGAGAATTTGCCATTGTATGGAATTCTTGTCTTACTACAAACAGTGTTCAACCATTTCCAAGTAATCGGATTTAGCTAAAGGGGATAAAGTTTCCTTTCAATTGAACTTAGTTGATTTGTGTGCAAGACAATGTGTATATAGTTGAACAAATAATCTTAAATTGCATAGGGATTTCTTTTTTTACTTTCTCAAATGTTTATACTTTGCTTTGGCTTCAGCATTCATCAATTGTTTCGTGGGAAGGGTGTAGGAACAGGGTGTTTGTTTATCGTATTCTTTAAACTTTAAAGCATATAAATAGATTAATTCGTGCCATACTTAAAACAAGTTAAACTGGCGTTATGTTTGCTTATACCGAATTTTATATACCGTCCAATATGGATCGTATTCTACGGCATACTAAAGAAAATAGAGAGTTATATAAAATATTGAAATAAAGATAGATTTTTCTCAAAATTTTTGTTTAGAAAAATATAAATTAACATGTAAGAAAGTTGCAGTCGGGTAAACCGAATAAGGTATATCCCCACTTTGTGAATAATATTGTATGGAATATTACACGAATACGAGATAGAGAAAAATATTAAATCATACCAAATTTGAACTAAATCTGAACAGATTTTTTTTCAAATTCGGCAATGCTCATCCATGGATCAAGAATCAATACCATGCTAAATTTCAAAACGATTGGATGTACAGCCTAAAGGGCCAAATCGGACGAAACATTCATATGGGGGCCACAGCTAAATCCGAACCGATTTTCTTCAAATTCAGCAGTGTTGGTCCAAAGATCAATAAACTCAACTATGCTAAATTACAAAACAATTGGATGTAAATATAAAATGCTACTATAAGGCTAAATGGCTAAATCGGACGAAACATATAGAAGGACGAAACATATATGCGGGTCGATTTAAAAATCGCCCATTGCTCAGTGAAAACCGTATTCTAGGGATCAATATAAGAAACTTTGCCGAAGGAACCATACCTCTAAAACGAATTCTGATGTCCCGGAATTTGGGTCGAACTTTTGGGTAGGGGCAAATTTTGAAAAATCCCACTTTGACCCATTTAGAGTGCTCCAATCGAGTCCAAATGTATGGAACCCCCAGGGGGTTCCATGGGGTGCGCCACTGGCATGGGTGGGTCGGGCCTCCAAAGTTAGTGGGGGTCGGTCATACATTTGGACTCGATTGGAGCACTCTAAATGGGTCAAAGTGGGATTTTTCAAAATTTGCCCCTACCCAAAAGTTCGACCCAAATTCCGGGACATCAGAATTCGTTTTAGAGGTATGGTTGCTTCGGCAAAGTTTCTTATTTTGATCCCTAGAATACGATTTTCACTGAGCAATGGCGACTTTTTTTGCCTCCCCACAAATCGACCCGGCCTAATATATATATATCTAAATCTGAACCGATTTGTCCGTGTAAAGAGATTTCTATAAATATAGACAATTTACAAATTGTCTGCCAGATCAGTTAACATTTTTTGTTTCTGTGACGTTATGAAATCAAATCGGGTGGCTCATTTGTATGGGAGCTATATCAAAACATTGATATATGAGGACCATTGTTCGTGAAAAGAGTTCGGGGTATAATCTAATATAAATTAAAAATTTTGAGACCGGTTAATTGAAATTTATGGTCGCTAAGTCGTTAACAATTCAAATAGGGGAACTTAAAAAAATGCGCCGATGTAGTCCATTTTCAATCCTAGCTACATACACAGTACAGCATTCTTCAGCACATTGAATTGGACGTGGAAGTAGCCCTAAAAATAAGAAATTTGAGAACGAAAATTTGGCCATTAAATTATTAATTGAGTCAACTTGACTAAACGAATGATGCAGAAATTCTTATTTTGGGGTATACTTTAGTTGGTTTACCCGAATGAAACTTTCTTACTTCATTTATATTCAACAAATATTTAAGATTTATATTTTTGTCTTAAGAAGTATAATACATAAAAAAATGTAGACTTTTATTTATACACATATACTCATACTACAATAGATTACAATTATCGAAGGGCTTTGTATAACATATTCTGTTGTAATTTTGTGCCCCACAGATGGAAAAAATATTTATGGTAATGTTTTTTACCCTACACCACACTGTGGTACAGGGTATTATAAGTTTGTTTCACGGCAGATGTTTGTAACACCTGAAAATAACACAGCTAGACCCACCTTAAAGTATACCGATCGACTCAGAATCACTAGCTGAGTCGATTTAACGATGTCCGTCTGTCCATGTAAAGTTGTTCGTCGACTACAGGTCGCAGTTTTACTCCGATCGTTCTGAAATTTTGCAGTTTAGAGTATTTCGCGGCTGTTAAGATCGCTATTGAATTTGGTTGAAATCAGTTCAGATTTAGATATAGCTCCCATATATATCTTTCGTCCGATTTGGCCCTTTAGTCCTATATACGCTGTATTTTACATCCAATCGTTTTGAAATTTAGAATGGTAGAGTTTCTTGATCCATGAACCAACACTACCGAATTTGAAAAAAAAACGGTTAAGATTTAGCTATAGCTCCCACATATATGTTTCGTCCGATTTGGCCCTTTAGTCCTATAGAAGCTGTATTTTACATCCGATCGTTTTGAAATTTAGAATGGTAGAGTTTCTTGATCCATGAACCAACATTGCCGAATTTGAAGAAAATCGGTTAAGATTTAGCTATAGCTCCCATATACATGTTTCGTCCGATTTGACCCTTTAGTCCAGTAGAAGCTGTATTTTATATCCAATCATTTGAAATTTAGAATGGTAGAGTTTCTTGATCCATGAACCAACACTGCCGAATTTGAAGAAAATCGGTTAAGATTTAGCTATAGCTCCCATATATATGTTTCGTCCGATTTAGACCTTTAGTCCTATAAAAGCTGTATTTTACATCCAATCGTTTTGAAATTTAGAATGGTAGAGTTTCTTGATTCATGAACCAACATTGCCGAATTTTAAGAAAATCGGTAAATCGGTAGAAAGTAGAAAGTTTAGAAACATTTGTTAAAATAAATTAGTAAAAGTTTGATTTTTTTCAAAAAAATCGTGTTTTGCTGACGCGAAAAATGTTCAGAGAAACATATTATTGGCAACACAGTCTGTAAATATAAAAATATATTGTAGATATATGAGATTATAAGGATTTCTTGCAATCGTGTGAACTGACAATTTACCAATTGCTAACAATCTGTCATTATCAGTACATTGACATCACTTTGACAGAGTTGATAGCATTGTACGATCTGACCACCGGGTGTACATAGCTTAGAGTGGTATTGGACAAAATAAAATGTGAAATAAGCTATATCGATGAGGCTTATTATTTTCTTGAGAGTAAATAATTCTACAAAATGGTTTGTACAGGGTCCGCCATCTAACGTTTTTTTTCAACTAGTGCTTATTTCGTGAATGGTAACACTTAGCTCATGTCTGATTTGACAGATAATTAGTTTTATCCTTCCGCTGAACGAATATGTGTATATTGCGAATATTGCGACATTACTTTGAAAATCATGGTAATGTTGCAGAATATGTGCGAAAATTGCGTACAGATTTTGGAAGAAGAGAAACACCGTCAGCTCCGTATGTTCGTTATCTTGTGAAAAAAGTGAAAGAAACTGACATCCTCATCGATAAACCAAAGAGTGAAAAGCCAAAAACAGTGCGTACACCCGAGAATATTGCTGCTGTGGCAGAAAGTGTGCGTGAAGCGCCATCAACATCAATTCACCGTCGTTCTCAACAATTGAACATTTCGGAGACATCATTGAGACGAATTTTGCATAAAGACCTTGGTATGACGCCATACAAAGTCCAATTGGTTCAGGAGTTGAAGCCAACTGACCATCCAACGCGTTTTGAGTATTTTTTTTTTTTTCAAAAAAAAAAATGTTTTTTGGCGGACCCTTTACAAGCTAAATTCGAAGGGTTTATATGTCTTACTTATTCCATGAAAACAAGGGCCGTCATTTGGAGCAATTTTAGACAAAAATCTTATAACGAATTAATAAATATATTCAAATTTAGCCCTATTGTTGTAAAATACAATTTCTAGAACATAAATAATCCAATATTGAGAACATATAAACCTAGACCTATATTACCCATTTTCACTATTCAAGGAAAATCTCTGCATCAGATTTAAAAAATCAATCGATATTTGTTATCTGCACTTTGCTCGTAAGAATTGACTAAACCACTGTGCACTGTACACGTACAGTTTATAACGTTTATGGCACGTGTTGTTGTTGCCTTGAAAATTAAATCTGCTTGTGTTTGAACGGTTGCCTCTGTCAGAAAATATTGTTTCAATGGTGAAACTTTCACCCAACAATATAAACAAATTTAAAGAAATACTTTACTATTCAGTATTTACGAAACATAATTATTCTCCATTACCGTGATTAAAAGTTAAAAACTTGTTTCTTATTATTTGTAAACATTTTGGATGCGTATACTATTCATTGCGTATGGTTCTTATGTAGAATTGTTGTTCGTACGATACGGTGTACAATGTATCTATAGTAGTGAATTGAACTAAAATTAAAATAAAGTTATAAAAATGTCTTCGGGCTAGTGGTCCAGCGGCTGGCTCGAAATAAATTCCAGCCGAGAAGCCCAATTTTCAACCACTTTCTGCAGCGCTTGCGGCTGTATGTCAGCAATAACTCGTCCAATATTCAAGGCGGCAATCGTGCATGGCTTATCTGCGTAGACAAGCTACTTCACATAACCCCACAAAGTACAGCGGTGTTAAATCGCCCGATCTTGGAGGCCACGCCACAGGCCCACGACGCGAGATAATGCGCTCACCAAAAGTTTCCTTCGATAAATTGATTATTTCGTTGGCTGTATGGCATGTAGCGCCACCCTTTTGGAACCAAAGGTCACATCAACATCCTCCAAAAAAAGTCATTAATCATGGCTCCGTTCCCCATTGACTGTAACATTATGGCCGGCTTAATTTTTGATGAAATGTGGCCCAATGATACCATCTGCCCTTAGCGCACACCAAACAGTGGATGTAACGGCGTTTGAACAATGACATGTGGATTATCATTACTCCAAAAGCGACAATTTTGTTTATTAACATACTTATTTATCCAAAATGAGCTTCATCGCCGAACAAATTTTCTTGGTAAAGTCGGCATCGGTGGCCATCTAGTTTTGAGCCCATTCACCGAACGTGCGACGCGCTTGATGGTCGTTCAGTTTCAATTCATGCACGAGTTAGATTTTGTAAGCCCGCAAACCAAGATCCTTCCGCAAAATCTTCCATTAGGTGGATGGGCACAGCTCCAAAGATTGCGCGCGATGCGTCGTGCGAACCGAACCATTATTTGGGTAATATATTTGCACGATTTTTGGACATATAGGGCACAATATGGGTTATCAACTGGTCCACATTTTTTCAATTTAAAAATATTACTTTTTGAAAAAAGCTAGATTTTAATTCTTGTTTTAAAAATAAAAATATGTCATACAGCTTCCACACAGCATCCACCTCAAAATTTCTCAAAATGTCTTTAGGAATCTAGGTCAAAACAAAATATTTAAATATCTCTCGTAGAACAGAAGTTATGAGCATTTGAATGCAAACACTTTTCGATATTTTTTGCCCAATTTCTAATGTGTACAAAATGTAAATATCTCCGATAGTTTAACGATTTTTCAACAAAATTTTATATTCGATCTTAGAGCACTATATTTAATATTTCCACCAAGTTTCGACAAAATCAAAGACCATCGGCATGGTTCTCGTCTGCTGTCAAAAAGGCCAACTCCGAAGAAAGGATTACCAGATTGAAAACCACGCGTCTAAAAACACCCTGTTTTATATTTTTAAATATATTTTGGTGGTATAGGGGACTAGTGCCGCACGTTTATATTCGCAAGGCCTTAAAGAACTACCGCTAGTCCCTCATTTGAGACCGGTTAATTGAAATTTATGGTCGCTAAGTCGTTAACAATTAAAATAGGGGAACTTAAAAAAATGCGCCGATGTAGTCCATTTTCAATCCTAGCTACATACACAGTACAGCATTCTTCAGCACATTGAATTGGACGTGGAAGTAGCCCTAAAAATAAGAAATTTGAGAAAGAAAATTTGGCCATTAAATTATTAATTGAGACAACTTGACTAAACGAATGGTGCAGAAATTCTTATTTTGGGGTATACTTTATTTTGTTTACCCGACTGAAACTTTCTTACTTCATTTATATTCAACAAATATTTAAGATTTATATTTTTGTCTTAAGAAGTATAATACATAAAATAATGTAGACTTTTATTTATATACATATATAGTCATACTACAATAGATTACTATTATCGAAGGGCTTTGTATAACATATTCTGTTGTAATTTTGTGCCCCACAGATGGAAAAAATATTTATGGTAATATTTTTTATACCCTACACCACACTGTGGTACAGGGTATTATAAGTTTGTTTCACGGCAGATGTTTGTAACACCTGAAAATAACACAGCTAGACCCACCTTAAAGTATGCCGATCGACTCAGAATCACTAGCTGAGTCGATTTAACGATGTCCGTCCGTCCGTCCGTCCGTCTGTCCATTTAAAGTTGTTCGTCGACTACAGGTCGCAGTTTTACTCCGATCGTTCTGAAATTTTGCAGTTTAGAGTATTTCGCGGCTGTTAAGATCGCTATTGAATTTGGTTGAAATCGGTTAAGATTTAGCTATAGCTCCCATATACATGTTTCGTCCGATTTGACCCTTTAGTCCTGTAGAAGCTGTATTTTATATCCAATCATTTTGAAATTTAGAATGGTAGAGTTTCTTGATCCATGAACCAACACTGCCGAATTTGAAGAAAATCGGTTAAGATTTAGCTATAGCTCCCATATATATGTTTCGTCCGATTTAGACCTTTAGTCCTATAAAAGCTGTATTTTACATCCAATCGTTTTGAAATTTAGAATGGTAGAGTTTCTTGATTCATGAACCAACATTGCCGAATTTTAAGAAAATCGGTAAATCGGTAGAAAGTAGAAAGTTTAGAAACATTTGTTAAAATAAATTAGTAAAAGTTTGATTTTTTTCAAAAAAATCGTGTTTTGCTGACGCGAAAAATGTTCAGAGAAACATATTATTGGCAACACAGTCTGTAAATATAAAAATATATTGTAGATATATGAGATTATAAGGATTTCTTGCAATCGTGTGAACTGACAATTTACCAATTGCTAACAATCTGTCATTATCAGTACATTGACATCACTTTGACAGAGTTGATAGCATTGTACGATCTGACCACCGGGTGTACATAGCTTAGAGTGGTATTGGACAAAATAAAATGCGAAATAAGCTGTATCGATGAGGCTTATTATTTTCTTGAGAGTAAATAATTCTACAAAATGGCTTGTACAGGGTCCGCCATCTAACGTTTTTTTTCAACTAGTGCTTATTTCGTGAATGGTAACACTTAGCTCATGTCTGATTTGACAGATAATTAGTTTTATCCTTCCGCTGAACGAATATGTGTATATTGCGAATATTGCGACATTACTTTGAAAATCATGGTAATGTTGCAGAATATGTGCGAAAATTGCGTACAGAATTTGGAAGAAGAGAAACTCCGTCAGCTCCGTATGTTCGTTATCTTGTGAAAAAAGTGAAAGAAACTGACATCCTCATCGATAAACCAAAGCGTGAAAAGCCAAAAACAGTGCGTACACCCGAGAATATTGCTGCTGTGGCAGAAAGTGTGCGTGAAGCGCCATCAACATCAATTCACCGTCGTTCTCAACAATTGAACATTTCGGAGACATCATTGAGACGAATTTTGTATAAAGACCTTGGTATGACGCCATACAAAGTCCAATTGGGTCAGGAGTTGAAGCCAACTGACCATCCAATGCGTTTTGAGTATTTTTTTTTCAAAAAAAAAGTTATTTGGCGGACCCTTTACAAGCTAAATTCGAAGGGTTTACATGTCTTACTTATTCCATGAAAACAAGGGCCGTCATTTGGAGCAATTTTAGACAAAAATCTTATAACGAATTAATAAATATATACAAATTTAGCCCTATTGTTGTAAAATACAATTTCTAGAACATAAATAATCCAATATTGAGAACATATAAACCTAGACCTATATTACCCATTTTCACTATTCAAGGAAAATCTCTGCATCGGATTTAAAAAATCCATCGATATTTGTTATCTGCACTTTGCTCGTAAGAATTGACTAAACCACTGTGCACTGTACACGTACAGTTTATAACGTTTATGGCACGTGTTGTTGTTGCCTTGAAAATTAAATCTGCTTGTGTTTGAACGGTTGCCTCTGTCAGAAAATATTGTTTCAATGGTGAAACTTTCACCCAACAATATAAACAAATTTAAAGAAATACTTTACTATTCAGTATTTACGAAACATAATTATTCTCCATTACCGTGATTAAAAGTTAAAAACTTGTTTCTTATTATTTGTAAACATTTTGGATGCGTATACTATTCATTGCGTATGGTTCTTATGTAGAATTGTTGTTCGTACGATACGGTGTACAATGTATCTATAGTAGTGAATTGAACTAAAATTAAAATAAAGTTATAAAAATGTCTTCGGGCTAGTGGTCCAGCGGCTGGCTCGAAATAAATTCCAGCCGAGAAGCCCAATTTTCAACCACTTTCTGCAGCGCTTGCGGCTGTATGTCAGCAATAACAATATCCAATATCCAAGGCGGCAATCGTGCGTGGCTTATCTGCCTAGACAAGCGACTTCAGATAACCCCGCAAAGTACAGCGGTGTTAAATCGCCCGATCTTGGAGGCCACGCCACAGGCCCACGACGCGAGATAATGCGCTCACCAAAAGTTTCCTTCGATAAATTGATTATTTCGTTGGCTGTATGGCATGTAGCGCCGCCCTTTTGGAACCAAAGGTCACATCAACATCCTCCAAAAAAAGTCATTAATCATGGCTCCGTTCCCCATTAACTGTAACATTATGGCCGGCTTAATTTTTGAAGAAATGTTGACCAATGATTCCCTCTTCCCATAGAGCACACAAAACAGTGGATGTAACGGCGTTTGAACAATGGCATGTGGATTATCATTACACCAAATGCGACAATTTTGTTTATTAACATACTCATTTATCCAAAATGAGCTTCATCGCTGAACAAAATTTTCTTGGTAAAATCGGCATCGGTGGCCATCTAGTTTTGGGCCCATTCACCGAACGTGCGACGCCCTTGATGGTCGTTCGGTTTCAATTCATGCACGAGTTAGATTTTGTAAGCCCGCAAACCAAGATCCTTCCGCAAAATCTTCCATTAGGTGGATGGGCACAGATCCAAATTTTGCGAGCGATAGCGGATGGACTCATTAGGGTCTTCTTCGATACTCTGCTCCACGGCAGCAATAGCGCCTTCGGTGCATTATCTACTTGAGTAAACGTGGTGCGAAACCGATCCATGGATGCTCGAATTACCGAGTCTGCCGGGCGATTATGTCGACCGAATATTGGAGGCAGCGCGCGAATCGAACCATTATTTGGGTAATAAATTTGCACGATTTTTGGACATATAGGGCACAATATGGGTTATCAACTAGTCCACATTTTTTCAATTTAAAAATATTACTTTTTGAAAAAAGCTAGATTTTAAATCTTGTTTTAAAAATGGAAATATGTCATGCTGCTTCCAAACAGCATCCATCTCAATATTTCTGAAACTGTCTTTAGGAATCTAGGTCAAAACAAAATATTTAAATATCTCTCGTAGAACAGAAGTTATGAGCATTTGAATGCAAACACTTTTCGATATTTTTTGCCCAATTTCTAATGTGTAAATGTAAATATCTCCCATAGTTTTACGATTTTTCAACAAAGTTGTATATTCGATTTTAGAGCACTATATTTAATATTTCCACAAAGTTTCGACAAAATCAAAGACCATCGGCATGGTTCTCGTCTGCTGTCAAAAAGACCAACTCCGAAGAAAGGATTGCTAGATTGAAAACCACGCGTCTAAAAACACCCTGTTTTACATTTTTATACCCTACACCACATTGTGGTACAGGGTATTATAAGTTTGTTTTACGGCAGATGTTTGTAACACTTGAAAATAACACAGCTAGACCCACCTTCAAGTATACCGATCGACTCAAAATCACTAAAACTAGATTTAACGATGTCTGTCCGTCCGTCCATCTGTCCATTTAAAGTTGTACGTCGACTACAGGTCGCAATTTCACTCCGATCGTTCTGAAATTTTGCAGTTTAGAGTATTTCGCGGCTGTTAAGATCGCTATTGAATTTGGTTGAAATCGGTTCAGATTTAGATATAGCTCCCATATATATCTTTCGTCCGATTTGGCCCTTTAGTCCTATAGAAGCTGTATTTTACATCCAATCGTTTTGAAATTTAGAATGGTAGAGTTTCTTGATCCATGAACCAACATTGCCGAATTTGAAGAAAATCGGTTAAGATTTTGCTATAGCTCCCATATATATGTTTCGTCCGATTTTGCTCTTTAGTCCAATCCATCCAATAGTTTTGAAATTTAGAATGGAAGAGTTTCTTGATCCATGAACCAACATTGCCGAATTTGAAGAAAATCGGTTAAGATTTAGCTATAGCTCCCATATATATGTTTCGTCCAATTTGGCCCTTTAGTCCTATAGAAGCTGTATTTTACATCCAATCGTTTTGAAATTTAGAATGGTAGAGTTTCTTGATCCATGAACCAACATTGCCGAATTTGAAGAAAATCGGTTAAGATTTAGCTATAGCTCCCATATATATGTTTCGTCCGATTTGGCCCTTTAGTTCTATAGAAGCTGTATTTTCCATCCAATCGTTTTGAAATTTAGAATGGTAGAGTTTATTGATCCATGAACGAATACTGCCGAATTTGAAGAAAATCGGTTAAGATTTAGCTATAGCTCCCATATATATGTTTCGTCCGACTTGGCCCTTTAGTCCTATAAAAGCTGTATTTTACATCCAATCGTTTTGAAATTTAGAATGGTAGAGTTTCTTGATCCATGAACCAACACTACCGAATTTTAAGATTTAGCTATAGCTCCCATGTATATGTTTCGTCCGATTTGGCCCTTTAGTTCTATAGAAGCTAAATTTTACATTCAATCGTTTTGAAATTTAGAATGGTAGAGTTTCTTGATTCATGAACCAATATTGCCGAATTTCAAGAAAATTGGTAAAGATTTAGCTGTAGCTCCCAGATATATGTTTCATCCGATTTGGCTCTTTAGATCCAATTGTTTTTATACCCTACACCACACTGTGGTACAGGGTATTATTTAAGTATAAAATGTCCCAAAAGTAAATTTATGTAAACAATTTATACATGAATTACAAAATTTATATATCAGAGTTATTCAATATTACGAGAGTGATGTAGGGTATTATATAGTCGGCACCGCCCGACTTTAGCCTTTCCTTACTTTTTAAATATATTTTGGATGCAGGTCCAGTGGTATAGGGGACTAGTGCCGCACGTCTATATTCGCTAGGCCTTAAAGAACTACCGCTAGTCCCTCACAATCTACTTGCCATGCTTTTACCTGGTGAATTTAACATGGGTATGTCCTACGAAGGGGGTTATGGACCCCCCACTGCATAACCTTTCCACACCAAAAGCGCTAGCACATTGTCCCTAGAAACCACACTGCCTCCAAGAGACGGGTAGCAGTGCCGGTCCCTCGTAGGTGGAACCATCTCCCCTAACGCCTATTAACCACCCAATTCGACACTCATATCTTAATGGATATGAGGCTAGCTTTTTGTGACATATCCTTTCAGTAGACTCAAGGGATAAAAACAATATGATTTTATAAAGAAGTAGAACCAGTTTTTTTTAGTCATATCTTAAATACATATTAAAAATGCATATATAATTTGATTCCTATAAAATATAATCTAAATATAATAAAAAACCTAAAATATTTAAACTTTTCTTGTAAAATTAACATAAAAACAAAAAATAGAAATCTTACTTTTCGTTTAAATCTAAAAATAAGAAAAGTAGTCAACTTTGGCCCAATTTGTAAAATATACCCGGTAGCCCAATTTTCAATGTTAATATCTCAAAATAATCCTTAGGTCCTTTAACAAAAACATTTTTATTTATTAAAGTTATTGAATTTTGGCCGATCGATTTTGATTCAGAACCACTGTGCATCGGTCTGTTTGCTGTGCAGGGCATTTAGAAGCACATTTTGTTTTGCCAGGAATTTCAATTGATCTAAAAAAGACTAAGACTATCTGCAAAATAATTAATATGTTTTATTAAGATATTTAAAAAATAATTTTTTGGCAAAGTGAAATTAAACTTTATTTAGCTTTTTCCGCGCTGCTCTATTCTTTAAATATAACATGCAGTATGAAAAATATGCATTTTTTGCATTTATATGAAATATTATTGCATAGGTACCAGGTGTGTTTAATGTTTATATTTCCATTAGATGCGAAAGAATTTTTTTACACTAACCCAATATGGCTTTGCGTGAACAATGAAAACATGGTAAACAAATGTGTTACTTTTATTACATTTCATTTGTATTGTTTAACAAACATGATTTGTCAAATATGATATATTTTCCCCTGTTATTAAATACACAATATTTATTTTCATATTTGTATATCGCAAAATCTAACCATAATGCCACAGCTGTTGTGATATTTATTAAACGTTCAAATACATACACGTTGAAAAAACATTTAAATAGATCTGTTTTGAGTGCAAAATCCAAAATACTTACTTGTAAAAATGTATTATATTTAAATACCGACAAAAAAAAATTTAAATATATTTTTATCTATGTTATTTTTTACGAATTGTGTTCGTATGACAAACCCTACACCACACTGTGGTACAGGGTATAATAAGTTTGTTTCACGGCAGATGTTTGTAACACCTTAAAATAACACAGCTAGACCCACCTTAAAGTATACCGATCGACTCAGTATCACTAGCTGAGTCGATTTAACGATGTCTGTCCGTCCGTCCGTCTGTCCATGTAAAGTTGTTCGTCGACTACAGGTCGCAATTTCACTCCGATCGTTCTGAAATTTTTCAGTTTAGAGTATTTCGCGGCTGTTAAGATCGCTATTGAATTTGGTTGAAATCGGTTCAGATTTAGATATAGCTCATATATATATCTTTCGTCCGATTTGGCCCTTTAGTCCTATAGAAGCTGTATTTACATCCAATCGTTTTGAAATTTAGAATGGTAGAGTTTCTTCATCCATGAACCAACATAGCCGAATTTGAAGAAAATCGGTTAAGATTTAGCTATAGCTCCCATATATATGTTTCGTCCGATTTGGCCCTTTAGTTCTATAGAAGCTATATTTTACATCCAATCGTTTTGAAATTTAGAACGGTAGAGTTTCTTGATTCATGAACCAACTTTGTCATTCAGTTTGTCATTAAATCGATTCAGCTAGTGATTCTGAGTCGATCGGTATACTTTAAGGTGGGTCTAGCTATGTTATTTTAAGGTGTTACAAACATCTGCCGTGAAACAAACTTATAATACCCTGTACCACAGTGTGGTGTAGGGTATAAAAAGTAAAGGAACAAATTTAATAAAATAATACAAATCCTGCCAAATTCAGGGAAAATTTATTCAGATTTAAATATAGCCCCCATATATATATGTTGCTCCCGATTTGGTATAAATGCGCTATAGAAGTTGTACTTTACTTCCGATCATTGCAGAATTTGGCAGAAAGAATTTTTTAATTTAGGAACGAATATTGCTTAATTTAGGGATAATCGGTTAAGATTTAGATATAGCCACAACTATATGTTTCTAGCTATTTAGTATTTAAGCGCCGATCTTTATATGGTTGATGAAAATTTGAAATTTGAAAAATTTGTTTAGATTATTTATACTCAAATCTATTTGTTCCTTCCGACTCTTGATCTATGAAAGAATACTTCGCATTTTAAGGTTATCGTTTTAGATGTAGTTCATTATGATCAACATCTTAAACTTCTCTTTGGAATAAGCCTTGATGAGGATTTGGAGCTATGTACTTTGTTAATTCAAACGAGACTAATTCTTCCAAACTATTATCGCAGCTCCTCTTTTCCCAATATTAGGGATGTGTATGGTATTATATAGTCGGCCCCGCCCGACTTTTTGTCTTTCCTTACTGGTTTATAACACTATGCAATAAAAAATTTTTTTTTGTGTCGACCTAAAAATTATTTTTCTGTATAGATTGTGGCATACTGTTTCATAAAATCAAAACCTAAAAGTTTTTATGAATAAATTTTTTTTAAACATGTTTTTATTAAAAATATTATTATCGTTGAAGGTACCCTTAGTATTTGCACTATAATTTTTGGAGTATATGTCTGATCAGGCATATACGTTAAATTGAAGCTATTAATGTGGGCTACCAATGTTGGAAATATCTCTTTCACTTAGAAACAGTGGTTTAGTAACAGTCATTAAACGAATTGGAAAAAGCAGATTTTTTTCAAAACAAAAAAAATCCTGCGACAAAAAAAAAACATATAAAATATTAAAAAAGTAGAAAAATAATATTTAATTTTATTTTTTTTAAAGTTGGCATCCTTGCGAAAAGAATAATGCCTATTTGACAAAAATATATGGATAAATGTAGAAATGATAGCCCTTTTGGTAGAGGTAAGAGAATTTCAAAAAAACTTTTTTTTTAATTTCTGTTTAAATAGCGATTTTATTTATTACTTTTATTTATATTATGTACATTTGAGCTTATTTACATGAACAAGTTTCATTAGAAGTAATTGTGAGTTCTTTGTTGACGTTTGTAGATTTCGCAATCGGTTTCTCTAATGAGGAACCAAATATAATCTCCCATCATTCTTTCATCCCAGTGCCCTTGGTAACGCCGCTCGATGGACTTCAATTCCTGGTGAAACCTTTCGCCATGTTCGTCACTTACGTCGCCAAGATTCTCGGGGAAAACGTTTAAATGAGAATGCAAGAAATGAATTTTGAGGGACATATTTAAACCTGTTGGAATACATAAAGCGAAAAATAAGTTGGAAGAATACATACATACAGAATGTGTTATATACAGAAACCAATTTTTTCATAATTTTTTAACAAATCATTGTTTCATCTTGCGAGCTGTTATTGGATCCAAGGAAATTTAGATCTACAAGTTAAATGACCTACATGCTGCAATTTCATCCGACGTCAAATATGATTCGAAATTCACATCTTTCATCAGTTTCCTTATTTTAGGCCCATCAAAAACTCCTAATATGCAGTGGTGGTAAAATATCGGCTATCGCAACAAATTTTCCAGTCATGTTCATATTTTATGTATTTTATCAATTTAGCCATTGTTTCGTATGATTCCTTAGTGTTGCTTTCAAACTTTCTTTACTGCTATCAACAAGTAACCGCCATTCCTTTGAATTGTATGTTTGATTAAGTTCTTCGAACAATCCGGGAATGTCCTTGCAAAAGCATCTGTTATCCACAGTTGTATAAAATTGTTTGTAAGGTATATCGCAGACTCTATAATATGATATGTTAACATCTGGGACCAAAATATTGTACTGTTTCATCCCAGTTGTAAGTAGTTCTGCTTTATCTTTGGTCAGTTCCAAATCTCTCACTAGATCAGTGAGTTGAAACTGAGTTAAAAGCGATGACTTCTGACTCAAACTTGAATCGCCCAGAGTTGAGTACTCAGTTGAACTTGATGACGTTTCCGTTATTAGGCTGTTAGCTATACTTGGACATTTCCTACTCCAACCTATTAACTTAGAAAAAAATAGCATTCCGTATCGTGATTATTTTACTAAACGCACATCGATTTTTTTGATTACATATTTTCCGCAGATGTAGCAGAAATTGTCGGGATCTTCATTTACACATTGAAAAGTTCTTTGCTTTTACTCATACTTCGAAATATAACTTTGTAATATTTTTCAGAAAATCGACTTATCTCTTTAAAGCGCTGAATTACACTAATTTATTAATTAGAAATTTTATTCAGAATTTCCAGGTTTAAGGTTCATAAGTTGCAGTACGTGTAGCTGACATATAGTTTGCTTCGAAAGTAGACACCAATATTACATATAATTTTACTACCTGTATATACGTCTGGGATGTCTATGCCCCTAAAAGGCGTAACTGAATGGAAACCTCATAAATAAAATAACACAAATATTGTTTAATGACCCTCTATCTGAGTGGATCTCATCCAATATAGCTCTCACATTGCATACCAAGTTTTATGGAGGGTTACGAACGGCCATAAAACCTCGCCCTCTCTGTAATTTTATAATGTCTGACATCAATCCTCATAAAATATATGTCTCTCTCACATATGCCGAATTCAATATAAGCAAAAACATCATTTAACCAGTAAGGAAAGGCAGAAAGTCGGGCGGGGCCGACTATATAATACCCTACACCTCCCTAACAATGCGATAAGGGTCACTGCAATAATAATTTGGAATAATTTCGATTTTCTCCGAATTTGGCAGTATTCCTTCGAGTAATAAGAAACTTCTTTCTGTCGAATTTCGCACTGATCGGATATAAAATACAGTTTCTACAGCGCTTACATGTCAAATTGTGACACCCAATTGCACCAGAAACTGTTATCCACATCCCTTGGACAAACATTTTGTTGCATTGTTGAAAAACACATTTTATGTTTTGAGTAAAATTTGAGCATTTAACTGAATCTTTGCAGTTTAAATTTTATTTTGACAAAAATTCATCACAGTAAAAAATTTGCAACTCGGTTCACATTTTGTTATAGTCACCCTATAGAGGTCGCTCCAAAATATATGTATTTAAGCCATAAATACCATATTTTCTAAGCATTTTAACTGCATCTTTTCAGTTTGTATTTAATTAAGACAAGAATTCATCACAATACTTTTTTTAAATCAGTTCATATTTTGTTATAGTCCACCTATAGATGTCGCTTATTTAAGCCATAAACACCACATTTTCTAAGCAATTTAGCTGAAAGTTTGCAGTTTGTATTCTATTTTGGCAAGAATTCATCTCAAAAAAATGTATACAAGTCAGTTTATATTACGTTGTAGACCCCGTGTAGAGGTAGCCCTCAAATATGTTAATTTAGACCATAAGTACCACATTTTTCAGATAAAGAGTATGGATAAATAATTATTTGGCTGAAAAATGCTGCGTTCGTTTTTTAAAAAAAATTTATAAACGAAAAAGAATGGCTCCAAGATTTGCTCCATATCCAAAGATTTTGCCAGAAATAGAATTGAATGCAGTCCATAGATTCGGCCATGCCGAACTTATCGTTTTTACTTGTTTGATATAGCCTCCATATATAGCAGCTACCCGATTTGGCTTCCCAAGGCCATAGAGACCACAAATGTCAACTTAACTGCAGGTAACTTCGATTGAAAATGGGCGATATCGGTCAATATTTAGATAAAGCTCCCATATATAGCATCTAACTTGTTGTTATTCCTACTGTTCTCATCTACTATAGTTTTCCCACTGTTCTCTTCTACTATATTTTTTTTGTCTTTTTCGTTTAAGTTATTTCTTTAGATTTGAGTTTTTTTTTTAGGTCACATGCTATCTATCCATGGTGGAGGGTATATGATTCGGCATGGCCGAACTTAACGCTTTAAGTTGTTATTTTATAGGGTTCCTAAAATGTTTGGATGGTTCTCATACATGTTTATGTAATTACATTCAAAAATTAAAGGTTATAAACAATAATTGTATGTACAGGGTCTCCCATATTCGACGGACCCATCTGGCAACGCCATAACTTTTGACAGAGATGTCAGATCGCTTAATGACATCAAACCCCGTTTGAAGCGTCAGTCCAAGCAGATTTTTACCATGGAACAATACACGCCACGCGAAATAGTTGAAATTTACATTCAACAGAAGAAGTCAATTGTGAAAACTCAACGTGCTTTTAAAATATTAAAAAATGTGAGAAGTGCGCCTTCTAAGAACACCATTAAGCGTTTATACGAAAAATTTTCGACTGGTGAGGCTCTTTCTAATCCGAAGAGGCCAAATAAAAGTCGACCAAGGCGATCGGTCGAGAATATCGCTGCCGTACGAGCCAGTGTTGAGAGGTCCCCAAGAACATCCCAAAAACGCCGTTCTCAGCAGTTGGGCATGGCTCGGTCCACTTTACAACGGATTATTCGCGTTGATTTGCATTTGTTCCCGTACAAAATTCAATTGACGCAAAGATTGTTGCCTGGTGACAAGCCTCGTCGATTGGAATGGGCCCAAAAAAAACATGGGTCCGTCGAATATGGGCAACCCTGTATGTGTCATTTAAATCGATTTTAAGTGCTATTGAAACTCAACTTCTATTTAAAAAAATATAATAATCGCATAAATAAAACAGTTATAAACCATTTAAACCATATAGCTCTTTCTGCGCCACCCTGTATGAGAGTGGTTAAGAGAGTAAAAATTAAATTTGCTTCTTGATTGTTTTCTTTCGCAGAGATTTATATAAGATTTTTCTTCTAAGTTTAAGTCATATTAGACTTGATTTTTCTTTTAAAGAAATATTTACATCATTTCTAGTGGAGGGTTTTCCAACAAGAGGTGTTATTTTGAATCACCCGGTATTTCGGTAGCTGTCACTTTTGAAGCTTTTATTCTTTGACATTTGAGAAGTAGAAACTACGCCATTACTAACAAGTAAAAGCGTTAAGTTCGGCCATGCCGAATCTTATATACCCTCCACCATGGATAGCATGTGACCTCACAAAATAACTCAAACCTAAAGAAAATGACACCGAAAAACACAAAAAATATATTAGATGAGAACAGTAGGAATCACAACAAGTTAGATGCTATATCTAAATATGGACCGATATCGCCCATTTGTAATCCCAAACAACCTGCAACTATAAGAAATATTTATACCAAATTTTATCAACCTAGCTCTATTATTACGGGCTGTAGCGTGATTACAACAGACGGACGGACAGACGGACATGGCTAACTCGTCTTAGAACTTTACGACGATTAAGAATATATATACTTTATGGGGCCTCAGATCAATATTTAGAGGTGTTACAAACGAAGGGACAAAATTAATATACCTCCATCCTACTGTGTATGGTATAAAAATGGAACGATACACGATTCAACAACGCATTCAAATTATTAAAATTCGAAAATCATCGAAAAATCATCTTGACTGAAGAGGCACATTTCCACCTCGGTGGTTACGTCAACAAGCAAAATTGTCGCATGTGGGGCTCGGAAAACCCAAGAGTTATTGTTGAGAAGCCTCTCCATCCTCAACGTGTGACTGTTTGGTGCGGTTTATGGTCCTTACTTTATCGAAAATGAGGTTGGATCAACAGTTACGGTGAATGGATTGCGCTATCGAGAGTTGATTAATGGTGTTTAATGGTCGGAGTTGGATGGTATTGATCTGGACAACATTTACTTTCAACAAGACGGCGCTACGTACCATGCAAGCAATGAAACCATTGCTCTGTTACGGGAAAAGTTTCCGGACGGTGTTATCTCTCGAAGAGGTGATCACAATTGGCCACCGAGATCTTGTGATTTAACACCTTGCGACTTCTTCCTTTGGGGGCACCTGAAAGATAAGATCTATGCCAACAGCCCAGCGTCGATTCAAGACCTCAAAGATAGAATTCGTGAGGCTATCGAGGACATAGGGCAGCCACTTTGCGATTTGGTTATGGAAAATTTCATGAAAGGATATGGTCCTGTAAGCGTGGTCGTGGTGGACATTTGGATGACCTTGTTTTTCATTATTAACGGCATACCTTATTATGAAATAAACATCCGATCATTTATCTCAAAAATGGAATTTTTCTTTGAATACCAAAATAACACCTCTTGTTGGAAACCCTTTATTATTGATTTTTTTAAAGTAGTCCGTTTTGTACCGTTTATTATTATTATTTAATTCCCATAATTCCTAGGTGGAACATAGGCCGTTTCCTACTTGGTTTAAGAATAACTTAGTAGGAACGTACTAACATTTTTACTCCCACCACAATAGGATGGGGGTATACTAACTTTGTCATTTCATTTGCAACACCTACAGATTGTTTTTTTAGACGTGTGATTTTCAAGAAGAAATAAAATGCATATTATTTAATGTTATGGCCAAGAATTTAGCTTTGTTATACAGATGAGGGTTTGCCATTATGTGTTGGAAATGATTTCTTGCAACTGGCCTCCGCGACTGGCTCGAATAAATTCCAGCCGAGATGCCCAATTTTCAATACAATTTTTGCAGCATTTGGGGCTGCATGTCAGCAATAACGCGCTGAATATTCTCCTTCAAAGGGTTAATCGTGTCGGGCTTATCTGCGTAGACAAGCGACTTCACATAACCCCATAAAGAATAGTCCAGCGGTGTTAAATCGCACGATCTTGGAGGCCACGCCACTGGCCCACGACGCAAGATAATGCGCTCAACCAAAGTTTCCTTCAATAAATTGATTGTTTTGTTGGCTATATGGCATGTAGCGCCATCTTGTTGGAACCAAAGGTTGTCCACATCAACATCCACCAATTCAGGCACGAAAAAGTTATAAATCATGGATCGATAGCGTTCCCCATTGACTGTAACATTATGGCCGGCTTCAGTTTTGAAAAAATATGGATTCCCTCTACCCATAGAGCACACCAAACAGTGACTTTTGTGGATGTAACGGCGTCTTAACAATGGTTTGTGGACTATCATTACTCCAAATGCGACAAATTTGTTTATTAACATACTCATTCATCCAAAAGTGAGCTTCGTCGCTGAACAAAATTTTCTTGTTGAAATGGGAAAAAATTATTACCATTATTTTGGTAATAATTTTTCACGATTTGCTATCGTTGTTGCGGAGTAAGTCTATTCATTATGAAATGGCAAACCAAACTGAGCGTAAATCAATTGAGAGCTGTCAAAAAGACCAACTCCGAAAAAAGTATTGCCAGATTGAAAACCACACGTCTAAAAAAACACCCTGTATATATATTCTTCATCGTCGTGAAATTCTAAGATGATTTAGCCATCTCCGTCTGTCTTGGTTGATCAAATTTGGTAGAAATACTTCTTACGATACACGGTTGTCAGATCTTGCAATAATGTCAAGAAAATGCAACCCTGCGAACTTATAGCTGTGTGAACTTACAATTTTTGTCCTGCAAAGTTGCAACAAAGTCAATCGTCATCGTCAATAAATTATAAGACATTTTAAGATGTGCGAAGTTTATGCATCTGACACTGGCGCCATTGTCTGCGAAACATTTTATTAGCAACACTGTCTATAAAAAAAATTTATTGGCAATCCTGCATATAAATATTTACAAAATATATTGTAAATATATGAAATTGTAGGGTTTTCTTGCAATCGTCTTAACTGTTAATTTACCCTTGCCTAACAATCTGTCATTTTCCTTACAGTGGCAGCACTTTAACAGGGTTGATAACGTTGTCCGATCTGATAATCGTGTATACTTAGCTTTATAGTTGCGGGTCGTTTGTTATTGGGTCATATCGGTCAATGTTTTGATATAGCTCCCCTATAGAGGTCGCTCCAAAATACGGGTTTTGAGCCATAGATACCACATTTTAAAGAAATTTAGCCGATACTTTGCAGTATATATTCTATTTTGACAAGAATTCATAACAGCAAAAATTTTACAAGTAGGTTCATATTTTGTTATAGCCCCCCGATATAGGTCGCTCCAAACCACGTTTATTTAAATAAATACCACATTTTCTAAGCATATTAACTCATCATTATCAGTTTAAATTTTATTTAGACAAGAATTCATCACAGTAATTTTTTTTACATCAGTTCATATATTGTTATAGTCCACCTATAGATGTTTCTCCCAAAAAAGCTTGCTTAAGTCATAAGCACCACATTTTCTAAGCAATTTTGGGAAGAATACATGTCAATAAAATTTATATCAAATTAGTTTATATTTTGTTGTAGTCCCCGTGTAGAGGTTGCTCTCTAATATGATAATTTAAGCCATAAATACCACATTTTTATACCCTACACCATATATCTATATCATATCTTTTTTTGGCCCAAGGACGATCCATATTGAATTTGGTTAAACTCGGTTCAGATTTAGATATAGCCCACATATATATGTTAGCCCCGATTTGACATGTAAGCGCTGTAAAAACATTATTTTATATCCGATCAGTATGAAATTCGGCAGAAAGAGATTTCTTACTATATGAGTGAACACTGTTAAATTTGGAAGAAATCGGTTCAGATTTAGATATAGTCCCCATATATACGTTACGCCCGATTTGGTATGCGAAATTCGACAAAAAGAGGTTTCTTATTACATGAAGGAATACTGCCAAATTCGGAGAAAATCGGTTCAGATTTAGATATAGCCCCCATATATATGTTATCCCCGATTGGACATGTAAGCGCTGTAAAACTGAATAGATATAGCCCCCATATATACGTTGCCCCCGATTTGACATGTAAGCGCTGTAGAAACTGTATTTTATATCGGATCAGTGCGAAATTCGGCAGAAAGAGGTTTCTTATTACTCGAAGAAATAATGCCAAATTCGGAGAAAATCGGTTCAGATTTAGATATAGTCCCTATATATATGTTACCCCCGATTTGACATGTAAGCGCTGTAAATACTGTATTTTATATCCGATCAGTACGAAACTCGACAGAAAGAGGTCTTTTTACATGAAAGAGTATTCAGGGAAAATCGGTTCAGATTTATATATAACCTCCATATATATTTGTTCCTCCTGATTTGGTATCAAAGCGCTATAAAAATTGTACTTCCTATCATTAAAATTTTCCAGAAAGATGTTTCTCAATTTAAGAACGAATGTTGCTTAATTTAGCGATTATCGGTTCAGAAATATATAATATATTTTCCTACCCATTTACCCATTATTCCAAATTATTATCGCAATGACCCTTATCGCAATGTTAGGAAGGTGTAGGGTACTAAATAGTCGGCCCCGCCCGACTTTCTGCCTTTCCTTACTGGTTTAGATTACAATTTTGGCTAAATAGACCTAAGATTTGGCTAAAAACTTGAAGCGTTGGTATTTTTAATAATTTGTTTAAATAAAAAGGATCTTCCCAGGACTTGCTCCATATCCAAAGATTTTTTCAGTAATAGAATAAATGCCATGGTGGTGGTATTTAAGATTCGGCATGGTCAAACATAACGCTTTTGCTGGTTATGTATGATTTCAGCTAAAAACAAGAATTTGTTTTTGAATTTAGTATGACATATTTTTTTCTGTGTATAAGACTTCAGTATACAGATCATCTGAGATCTGTCAGATCTGGTGGCAAACCCGAATTATCTCGATCTTGCATGTGCGGAATATAGTCATTGACATAGAAAATGTACGTCAGAGTGTTAGCAGTTAGTACTAGTTAGCAGCTAGTAATAGTTAGTACTAGCTGCTATGAAAATTTTGTGTGTAGGTTATAGTGGGCATAGTCGGCTCCACCTGACTTTAGTTTTTCACTACTTGTTTTAATAGTATATATTTATAATAGTTCAACATGACTTTCGTCCTTGTGTTACCTAAAGCATTTTAAATATTGTCTCCAGTATGTTTTATACGAAAATAAATTATAATTTGCCAAAAGTTAATTGAAATGATTCCCCCCCACAATGTCACATACTATTCCATTCACTATGCAAATCTTCACCTTAGGATAATGTTACAGTTTTAATAAATTTTTTCTTGATGCTCACTGAAGTTAAGTGAATTCTCTGTCACTCACTTCAAATGGGCGAACAGAAAATTTGCATTTAAATTGCCTATTAAATGTCACCTCCCCAAAGCGCTAGTGTGTCAAATCGTTGCTGAGAAGCTTTAGCGGCGAGAAACACATTTCAATGTAAATTTTCTATTGTCCTTTAAACATTTTCATTCCCTTTATTAGAGGGTCTTGTGTTTCACTACCGCAAATAACATTCTTAAATTGTCTGTATTTGTGGTGATGTGACATCTTAAGCCATAAAATGTGTGGTTTAATGTTAGCTTGCTCGTAAAAGGTAATATTTTTAAGTTCAGAGTGTGAAAATAATGACGAGGGAAAGTGTGAATTGTGTCAATAAAAGTTTTTTAAGTTTGTCGCAGTGAATTGAGTATAGAAGTGCGGAACTCGTAATACGATATTATAACGAGTCGAAATTTTACATGCTAACAAATATGGGTGAAATTCTTCTGACACCGGACAGGTGGGATAGTTTTTTATTTATTTATTTTGCTTTAGGTTATTCCACTTAACAGGATAAGTAACGGAAATACGGCAATGAACATTTAAAAAATCCCAACATTTACAATATTTTAAATGAATGAAAAAATATATATAACGGGTTTTCCAATAAGATGTTACATTATGTATCGCCAGCGATTTCAACAGTTGTCATGACACAAGCTGTCACTACTTGAAAGATAACAAGAAAAACTCCGCCATTAATAACCAGTATGGAAAGACAATAGTAATTAAGAAAGTACTTATCTTCATGGCCACATTAAGGCTTATTCCAACGAGGAGTTGAAGATCTTGGTGATAATAAAATAATATTATTGCATACATTAAGAATCGGAAGGAACAAATAGCTGGGACTATACATAATCTTATCCGATTTTCATCAACTTGGATTAAAAACCTCATTTTTGCCAAACTGTATAAAAATCGGTTGTAAAATATAGTTTCACTAGATCTTAAAAACGAAATCGGCATGAACATATATATGGGGGCTATGTTTGAGTCTAAGCCGATTTTCCCCGACATTTGAAACATATTTCTGCTAAATTTCGTACCGATCGCATATAAATGACAGCTGCTAAAACGCGGGATTATGTCTAACGCTGAACCGACTTTCCTCAGCAACAATTGTAATGAACGGAACTAAAGAATCACTTCCATAATTATTTTTTGATACAAATTGGGAGGAAAATTTTCCCTAAATATGGTGGTTGTTATTCATATAATATTAAACCTCTTTCTGCCGAATTTTGTACTGATCGGATATAAAATACTACTATTAAAGCGCTTACATATCGATCGGGAGTAACATATATATGGGGACTATATCTAAATCTGAACCGATTTTCTTCAAATGTATCAGAATTCGAGTTCACTTATGTGCTCAGAAACTTTGTTTTTGCCGAATTTCGTGCTGATCGGAAACAAAATGCAATTCCTTAACCGATTTTTTCCATTTTTGAAAGTATTCGTTCTTAAGCTAAAAGTCTTCTTCCTTAAAAATTTCGTAAATATCGGATACTAAATACATTCTATAGCGCTTTGATGCGAAATAGGGAGGAATATATAGTATAAAGGCGCTGTATATATTAAAATCTGAACCGATTTTCTACAATTTAAATAGGAATATAAGTGCCAAATTAATCGCGATCAGACAGTAATTGCGACCTGTACATTGATTACAAGGACACAATGACAGCCGGACGGACAGACGGACATAGCAAAATCGACTCAGAAAGATATTTTAAGCCGATCGGTATAATAAACGATGGGTCTATATCATCTCCTTTTGGGTGTTACAAACAAATTCTAATGGTTATATTACCATGTGTACTGTTTTTCGGGTCCGCCTGACTTTAGCCTTTCCTTTCTAGTTTACTCTATTTTTATACCCTCCACCATACACTGATAGAAAAGCCGTTCGTCACCATGACGAATCAGTTTCGTTAATATATCTTCGGGCTGGTGACGAAAAGTTTCTTACATGCGATGGTTTTGGACATCAATAGAACGGACACGATCATCAGCCCATGTTTTTGGATATTTCGAAATTCGTCGAGGGAAAGGTAAGGTTTCATTCCCACGACGAAAATATTTTATTAATCATTTAGCTGAATATATGATAAAACGAAGCAATCAATTTATAGTTTGTGCTTAATTGTACTGTTCAATATGCAAATACATTATTTAAATAATTTGTTGTAAAAGTTTAATTTAAAAAATCTAAGAATGGTGACGACTATGGAATCGTCGTGGTGATGAATGGAATTCGTCGTGTAATGAATACTTCTCGTTCGTTTGCTTTAAGCCTTTCTTGTTAAGAACTGCGTTTCGAACCGAATAACCACAACTGAACCTGGCAAAGCAGTCAAGTAATTTGATTTTTCATACCGTTTTTAATGGTCTACAACCAGAAGAATGTTTATTGGAATTTTTAAAAGTTAAATAGTGGGGGACATGAATTCGTCGTGGTGATGAATGGAGTTCATCGTGGTGATGAATGGGATTCATCGTTGTAATGAACTCGATGCAACGTAATTTTGTCACTCCGTTTGTAACACCTCTAAATATAGATCTGAGGCCCCATTAAGTATATGTATTCTTAATTGTCGTAAAATTCTAAGACGATTTAGCTATGTCCGTCCGTCGTTCTGTCGTCCGTCCGTCTGTTGTAATCACGCTACAGTCTACAATAATTGAGCTAGATGCCTGATATTTGGTATATATGTATACTTCTTATAGCTGCAGGTAACTTGGGACTTAAGATGGGCAATATCGGCTCATTTTTATACCTTTCACCATAGGATGGAGGTATACTAACTTTGTCATTCCGTTTGCAACACCTTGAAATATTAATCTGCGCCCCCATAAAATATATATACATATTCATGATCGTAGTGAAATTCTAAGATGATTTAGCCTTTCCGTCTGTCTTCCGTTTGTCTGTCCGTTTGTCTGTCCGTATGTCCGTCTGGGGGATCTACGAATCCTACAGTTCCCATCTATTCCCAGGATGGAGACTGGACAGTGATCCCAGATTGGTCACCAGTCCTAGATTTTCTGGAGTCTAACTGGTAGTATCTTCGGCTAAGCAGTCTGACCAGAGCACTTAATCTGGTACCGCGGGAGGCCGGAAAGCCCTCGGGACGCAGGTTCCGGCCTGACTATTGGTGAGGACCCTTTTGGGTGCAAAGTGGCGGCTGTGGTTGAAACCAAAATCGCTGGGAGAGAACATTCTCGGATGTGGAGTTGCAAACCAACCGGTTGCCATGACCCGTAGAATGCGATGCATGTATTCACCCAGGTGTTTACAGCACGGTGGGGTTAAGCCTAGCGGCAGGAACTCACCTAAATCCAGAATACCTACCGTCTGTCTGCCCATCCGTCTGTCTGTTGAAATCACGCTACAATCCGTAATAATAGAGCTAGGTTGATTAAATTTGGTAGAAATACTTCTTGTAGTTGCAGGTGGTTTGGGATTGGGGCCATATCATTTAATGTTTTTATATAGCTCCCCTATAGAGGTCGCTTGAAAATACGGTTTTTAAGCCATAGATACCACATTTATAAAGCAATTTTGCTGAAACTTTGCAGTTTGTATTCTATTTTGACTAGAATTCATCACAGTAAACATTTTGCAAATCGGTTCAAATTTTGTTATAATCACCCTATAGAGGTCGCTCCCCAATAGACTTATTTAAGTCATAAATAGCACATTTTCTTAGTATTTTAAGCGAATCTTTGCAGTTTGTGTTATATTTAGAAGAAAATTCACCACAGTAAATTTTTTTTAATTGAAAGTTGGTAACTATGGATTCCTTCACGCGAACAACGGTAGTCATAGGTTCATGGCTTTATATATCCCTCATACACAGGTTCCTATAGATTTGACTTCGTCAAACCTCAAAACTAAAACCTAAAATTTCAACGAATTGGGCTGCATTATGGTATAATGAGTTCATATGTACCCGAAACCATTCACATGTGATCCATGGTGGGAGGTATATAAGATTCGGCATGGCCGAACTTAATCCGTCTTTACTTGTTTTTTGACATAAAAAGTAAATGCACAATTCGATGTGGCACAGGAATTATGAGATACCGACAAAATAAGCCCTCCTCATATGGTTCCTCCTGTCATTACCTTTTCTCATTTTATTTTACATTTGAATAGAACATCACAATACTGTAAAATTATATTTTTATCTATAATTTTACCATGACATGCATTGGTAAACAAATTTCATTTAACTTTTCCAATGTGTTGCAAAACGTAGTTACAATTTCTATTCTTGTGTAAAATGGTTTTCTTTCATTTAGTTTTGTATATAAGTAGTTATGTCGACATATTTGAATATAACAATTTCAGACGAACAATATTGCGCATTAAACAAACAGGTGCGCCGTTATTGATGTGTGCATCAGGTTGGAATAAATGGTTATTATAATGTTATCAAATGACTGGAAATCAAACTGATTCAAAATTAGTTTCCAAAGTAATCGGCTTATGGTAACATATCGATACCTCCATTCTAAACTATGCTAAGTGCAAAAAGGTAGTTTTTCAGGAGAGGCGATCAAAGTTTGATGATTTTTTTAATTTTGTGTGGAATTCCTTTATAATGCAAATCGAATGACCTGTACTGTTTTGTGAATAACTTTTGATTGGGTTGACGGATAAACACCAAATTTTTACTGAATATAATTTGGAGTATTTAAAAATTAAAAATTCAATCTCCCTAGAACTATGCTAAGTCGACTTAGCATGTTTTAGAATGCAGGTATCGATATGACGATTATAAAAAAACAAATAAAGGTGTTGGGACGGTTGATATACACCTTCGACTACATATACTGTATATCAACCGTCCCAACACCTTGGAAGACCTAATTATCAATATTGAGGCTGAAATTGGCAGAATACCAGTCGACATGCTTGTTAGAGTTGATGAAAACTTCAGAAAACGCATGCAGCAGTGTGTGGATAGCGAAGGTCGACATTTGCCAGATACACTATTTAAAACCATGTAATTTATAAATTCCCTTACTGTTCAATATAATTAGAATATAAAATGAATTTTTCTAAGGTTCATAACTTTTTCATTTCATTCCCAGATAAGCAAATTAACGCGCTCCACCTTGTATAAAGAAGATGGGGGGATATATCTAAATTTGAACAGATTTATCCCAAGTTTACTAACGAATACTTGCAGTATTCGTTACTAAATTATTAAATTAATTTTGCCAAATATTTTAAAAGTTGGATGTAAAGAACCACTTCTAACGCTTCGATACCAAATCGCGAGAAATATATATTTTGGGCTATATCTTAATCTGAACAGATTTTTCCCAAATTTAGCACTGTTCATTCCTGAGTTAAGAATCTTCCTTCTGCTAAATTTCGTAATGACCGAATATAAAATACAACTTCTATAGATCTTTGTTGTAACATCGGGATGAAAATATATAAGAGGGATATTTCTGAATCTGAACCGATCTTCACCAATCTTAAAAGGTTTTGTACGAAGGCCAAACAAGATATACGTACAAAATTGAATCGCGATCTGAGAATAATTTCGACCGCTACGGACGTAGCTAAACCCACTCAGCAAGTGATTCTAAGTCGATCGGAATAATAATGGGCCTATCTCCTCTTCTTTTCGGTGTTACAAACAAATACACAATGTTATAATACCCTTTACCACCACATTGTGATATACAGGGTGGCTGATATGTATTGCAACCAACTTCAGGTTGCTATCATTTCTAAACCGCTAATCTGATAGCTGACAGATTTATTTCAGTGACAGTTCATTTTATTGTTTACAAGCTTACAAAAGCATTTTGATCTTCAGAATCAGAAAAAAGTTATTCGTAATGGAATTCAACGTGATAGTGTGATTGCTTTATATTTGGGTGGAAAAACACAAGTGGCTATTGTTAGAGCCCTCCAACATTTAAATGTGAATAAATCTTTTGTTTCTCGTACCATTGCTCGTTACCGTGATACTGGCAGTGTTGCATCGCGTCCAAAAAGTGGACGAAAAAAAACGGTAAAAACACCAGAAATGATCCGAAAAGTGAAGGCCAGATTTGATCGAAATCCACGCCGCAGTGGTAGAAAAATTGCTCGTGAGCTGAACATATCGCGAGAACGGATACAACACATATTAAAAAATGAGCTTGGTTCCAAAAAGTGCAAGAGCTCACCGATGCACAAAAAAAAGTTAGACTGGAAAGAGCCAAGGAGTTGCTTCGCTTGCACTAAAGTGGCCAGTTACCGAATTTGGTTTTCTCCGATGAGAAGCCATTCCAAATTGAGCAGTTTGTGAACAAACAAAATGATCGGGTTTACTTGCCAAAGAGGTCAGCTGAAAATTTACACCTTCGATTGGCCACCAGAACTCAACCGCCGCCGATGGTAATGGTGTGGGTCGCCGTAACGGCCGATGGTCGCTCCCCGCTCGTATTCATCGGCCATGGGGTCACAATAAATGCCGAATATTATCGGGAAAATGTCTTAAAGACAGTATTGAAGCCCTGGGCAGACAAACAATTCGGCCGCAGACCATGGACATTCCAACAGGACTCAGCACCATCACACTCAGCACGCGTCAACAAAGAATGGCTTAAAAAGGAGGTTCCTCGCTTCATTTCTATCGCACAATGGCCACCAAGATCTCCGGATCTCAATCCGTTGGACTTTTGCGCCTGAAGCATTTTAGAGAGTAAGGTTCGCACTAAAAAATACAAAAGTATCGATCATCTCAAGACGGCGCTTCGCCGGGAATGGGCCAAAATACCGCAGAGCCACTTTCGTGCAGTGTGTGATGGCTTTGTCGGCCGTTTGAAGGCCATAACTCGTGCCAAAGGTGGCCAATTCGAACAAATCGAGCTCGAGCTCGAGTTTTATTTAAAACTATTTAATTAAATAACAATAAAGGTCGAATAAACGAAGATTACTCAAACTGTTTCTAAAATTTTATGTTATTTCCGACATTTTTTGCTTTTGAACAATGAAATTTAAAAAAAAAAATTAAAAAAAATATAGCGCTTTACTCTGTTGCATTGCATATCAGCCACCCTGTAGGCTACAATAAAACAAAGAAAAATATATTTAATATCAATTAAACAAGCTTTATTGTACAGACAATTTTATGCCTTAAGGTTTAAAAATGGATCTCCAATTTTAACACACCTTTCGCAGCAATAGCGCCGTATTTCGCCAATAACTGCACGAATGTTGATTTCCAGGTGTTCAATTGTCTCCGTGTTGTTGGAACCACATGTCAGCCATATTAAGGACAGTTAATTGAGGTGTGGATGAAATGGAGTTTGGACAAACGCTTATGGAATTATATTAACTCCAAATGTTACAATTTTGCTTATATGCGTACCCATTTAACTAAAAATGAGCTTCATCACTGAACAGAATTTTATATGGAGAAACGAATTTGCGCATTCGATGATCGTTTGGCTTTAATTCTGGCACAAGTTGAGTCTTAAAAGTTCGAACATCAAAATCCTTTCGAATAATCCATAGTGTGAATGGACACATTCGTCCTTGCTTTCGTCTAAGTCTATCCATAATAAGATGATAAACCAAACTTAACAAAAGCAACTATCAGCTGTTAAATAGGATGCCAAAGAGAGCAGTGTTAGCAACTCAAAGTTGTGAAACTGTAAAAAAAATATTAAAACATCAAACAGTCCTGAAATCAAAGCACATACCTCATACAGTCGCTATTGTTTGCTTTCCATTTTCATAGTTAAACGCAATAATCTGGTACTATTCAATTTTGCTACTTATCACTTAGCCTAGTTATTCAATTTGAATTTCCGTAAGCAGTTGATGTGACGCAAATCAACTGCAACTACTGCTCTAGATACCGTCATTCATGGTGTGAATAATGGTATTTGGTTAAATTCCAATGCTTTCAACGGTATCAAATTTCGTCACTTATGCAAATCTATCCAAAGACTTCAAAAGCCATGACAACCAACATCGGTTCTATCGACAACAGACTGCTCAACAAAACATCAGGTATCGCATAACATTTTAAAATTGAATGGAGCGGTTTATCACAACTGTGTCACAGGATGACAGTATCGTACAAGAGATTTACGCAGAACTTATCCTTGCAGCAACGGCCAACAATACATTTTGCCACTATCCATTGCGACATTAATCTGCGTTTAGTCATTCACTTTGGTATTCGCATAATAATGAGTTGAATGCATTAATGCAAAATCCATATATACAACCGTGGTCTATGTTACATCTCCGATTTATGGGAGAATAAGTTATGAGGCAATAATCTATAGAAATGAAACCAGTGAGGAATGTTCAAAGTCGGGCTGGGCCGACTATATGATATGCTACACCACTTTCATTTAAATCTAAATCGATATGGATCTACTTACATATCGCACCTGTTCAACAAAAGGGTAACAACTCAAAATGAAAAAAATTCACTAGAGCCCAAAAACTGTTCCCGTAAATTTTAATTTGAACCAGTAAGGAAAGGCTAAAATCGGGCGGTGCCGACTATATAATACCCTACACCACTCTCGTAATATTGAATAACTCTGATATATAAATTTTGTAATTCATGTATAAATTGTTTACATAAATTTACTTTTGGGACATTTTATACATAAATAATACCCTGTACCACAGTGTGGTGTAGGGTATAAAAACGATTGGATCTAAAGAGCCAAATCGGATGAAACATATATATGGGAGCTATAGCTAAATCTTTACCGATTTTCTTCAAATTCGGCAATGTTGGTTAATGAATCATGAAACTCTACCATTCTAAATCTCAAAACGATTGGATGTAAAATATAGCTTCTATAGAACTAAAGGGCCAAATCGGACGAAACATATATATGGGAGCTATAGCTAAATCTTAACCGATTTTCTTCAAATTCGGCAGTGTTGGTTCATAGATCAAGAAACTCTACCATTCTAAATTTCAAAATGATTGGATGTAAAATACAGCTTCTACAGGACTAAAGGGCAAATCGGACGAAACATGTATATGGGAGCTATAGCTAAATCTTAACCGATTTTCCTCAAATTCGGTAGTGTTGGTTCATGGATCAAGAAACTCTACCATTCTAAATTTCAAAATGATTAGATGTAAAATACAGCTTCTTCAGGACTAAAGATCAAAATCGGACGAAACATATATATGGGAGCTATAGCTAAATCTTAACCGATTTTCTTCAAATATTGGTTCATGGATCAAGAAACTCTACCATTCTAAATTTCAAAACGATTGGATGTAAAATACAGCTTTTATAGGACTAAACTGCAAAATTTCAGAACGATCGGAGTGAAATTGCGACCTGTAGTCGACGAACAACTTTACATGGACAGAGGGACGGACGGACGGACATCGTTAAATCGACTCAGCTAGTGATTCTGAGTCGATCGGTATACTTTAAGGTGGGTCTAGCTGTGTTATTTTCAGGTGTTACAAACATCTGCTGTGAAACAAACATATAATACCCTGTACCACAGTGTTGTGTAGGGTATAACAAGTAAAAGCGTTAAGTTCGGCCATGCCGAATTTTATATACCCTCCACCATGGATAGCATGTGACCTCACAAAATAACTCAGACCTAAATAACACCAAAAAACACAAAATAATATAGTAGATGAGAACAGTATGAATCACAACAAGTTAGATGCTATATATGGGAGCTATATCTAAATATATACCGATATCGCCCATTTTCAATCCCAAGTTACCTGCAGCTATAAGAAGTACATATACCAAATTTCAGCCACCTAGCTCAAGTATTTTAGATTGTAGAGTGATTACAACAGACGGACGGACGGACAGACGGACATGGCTAAATTGTCTTAGAATTTTAAGCCGCAGAAACCACAAATAAAAACCAGACTGAAACATGACAATTTTCAATTAATGTTATTCAAAATCATTCCCACGAGTAATTGAAATCATTGATTCACATTTTGGTATAGCTTCATTCAAACGATCCCATCCGATTTGGCCTCTTGGCGCCTTTATGTAGCTTCAACACAAATTTGTACACTCAATGTTACCCAACACCATTTAAACGGCCATTAGACCTTAATTTTTCTCAAACGCTGGTAGGTAAGACCTTGTCGAGTTTTTTGAAGCATGCTCGCCTGTGAGTTTGGAGGTCATGTTATCGTTTCCCACCGAAGGTTGCGGTCTGTATCTGTAAAAAGTTCTAGCCACATGGTCTTTATATCCCGGCTTTTCCCCTGACCGTAAAATTAGAATATAAATTTATTTTATATTGTAATTTAATGGTGCCAAGACGCCAAATCGGGTGGAATCGTTTGGAAGAATCTACACCAAAATGTGTATCGGTAATTTAATGCAAATTTCAAAGTTTCCGTCCGGTTTTATACCCTACACCACACAGTGGTACAGTATTATAACTGTGTGCATTTGTTTGAACCACACACAAAAGGAATGCTATATACCCATCGTTTATTATACCGATCGACCTAGAATCACTTTCTGAGACGATTTAGCTATGTCCGTCTGTCCGTCCGTCAGTGCATTTATAAATTATCGTCTGATCGCCATGAAATTTGCCACATATAATTTTTTTTGGCCTAAGGACGAGCCCTGTTGAAATTGGTGGAAATCGGTTCAGATTTAAATATATCCCCCATATATCCGATCAGTACGAAATTCGCCAGGGAGAGCATTCATATTAAACAAATGAACACTGCCAAATTTGGGGAAAATCGGTTCAGATTTAGATATAGTCTCCATATAATTGTTACTCCCGATTTGACATGCAAGCGCTGCAGAAAAATCCCCCATGGAGATTTAAAATTTAAAAAAATTGCGAAAAATTAATTTTTGGGTTTTACGAAATTGTAATTGCTTTTGAACGGCTCAACCGATTTTTACAAAGTTTACGTCCTTTGAAAGATAACATAACGGCCAATTTTTATGGATTTTTTCGAATTTGTCGTATACGTTTGATATAATAAAAAATTTACCACTTAGATTTTTTTCAAATTTATACAGAATATGCACAATACTCTCACAAATCCAGAACATAAATTGGCTTTTTGGGGAATTAATTTTTTTTTTTCAAAATATAAATAATGGCTATATCTTTTTTTTCATTTACAAAGTTTTGTAAGAAAAAATAAATTTCATAGGTTACAATTCATAGGTACATATTTCTGTGAGATGTATAATCAGTAGAGCAAATATCACTGAAATTATCATTGAACAACTGATGGCAGTCTGCTGATTTTACGGCATCAAGATATTGTAATATGAACCAATTAGGTCTTATGCCCATTTAATTTGAGTCGGGTAAAATTTATCATATTTCTACAAAAATGTATGGTATACTAAAGACGGTTTAATCGACTGCAACGGATAACGATTTTAGAGAAATTAGATCTAGATTGAAAAATGTAGCCTCAGATCACTAAAAAATGTGGTCCGAAAAAAGTTTCATGTCGTTAAGAGCGGATCGAATTCAATTTGCCCAAGTCGGGCCGGCCTTAATTTACTCAGAAATAGATTTTAGATCAATCGGTGTAATAAACTATTGATCTGTATATCTTCTTTTGGTATGTGTGGGACATACAAATTGGCATCTGTCACTATAAAACTCTGAAGGCGTAAACGTATTTATAAGTATACATGACACCATACTGTGGTATAGGGTATTATGACTTCGTGTTTTTATTTGTAATGCCTAAAAAACAAACAGATAGACCCATAGTTTATTATACCGATCGGCATAGAGTCACTTTTTGAGTCGATTTAGCCATGTCCGATTGTCTGTCTGTCTGTTCACGTATTCTTGTGATCAAAGTACAGGCCGCAAATATAAAGCGATCTTTACAAAAATTGGTACCGAGACATTTTCTAGATTAGCGACGATCCCTATTGAAAGTGGGGCACATCTGTCCATGGTTTGATGTAGCCCCCATATAAAGGTCCTCACCGTCGTCGCTTCTTGACACTCTAGAGAACATATTTTACAATTGATTCCGCTAATTTAAGAATTTACAGTTATTGATTTTTAACTTGGATATTCTCCTAGCTCTAAACCATCTTTGCCTCTGTTATGTATTATATATATAATGCAATGTTTTTTTATAAAACAGTGATGCAAATACAATTACTTACACTTTATATTGGACCTAATCGTCCTTAGTGAAAATGGGAGCACATGGATTGGTATAGCCCCCCATATAACGGTTCCCCCCTATGTAATTTCTTAACGATTTGATTTAAATTTAACAATATATATGTACCTAATATTGGACCTTATCACTTCTAGTAAAAACTGTTCACATCGATCAATGTTTTGGTTAGTCCCCATATAACGGTCCCCACCGATGTCACTTCTTGACGCTATAGTGACTATATTTTTGAATTGATCTGTCTAAAATTTAAGCTTTTGAACTTTATATTGCATTTAGTCGTCCCTAGTGAAAATGGGGAACAACTGTCCATGTTTTGACATTGCCCCCACATAAAGGTCCCTTTCCATTACACTTCATGGCGTTCTAGGGGACGCATATGGACTATTCCACGGTGTCAAACGTGACCGTTGTACACATTCAAAGTGATAAAAGGTCAAAATAAAACATATTTTAGATTCATCTTTTACATAATTCAGGCTAAATATAGATTAGAAAATAAGGACAAGAAAAGGAGCGGTTCGAACGCGACAAAAATGGAAGAAGTTTTCGTGAACATCTTTTAAAACATGAGATTCAGCGAAATCACAAAGAATATGTTAAAGATGACAATTTTAAAATGTTAAAAAATAATAAAGTTTTTGAATCCTCTTTGTTTGGTAGAAATATCTTTGGTAGTTTTTTAAATTTAATTTTGAAGTTGGTTCGAACGTGACATGTCCAACGTGACATTTTTTCCATGACTATTTTTAAATAAAACAAGTAAGAAAGTTCAGTCGGGTAAACCTACTTATGAATCCCTTCACCTTGAGTCCCAAAAAATATTCGTAAATTTATTTATTTTTATACCCTCCACCATAGGATGGGGGTATACTAACTTTGTCATTCCGTTTGCAACACATTGAAATATTGATCTGCGACCCCATAAAGTATGCATATTCATAATCGTCGTGAAATTTTAAGATGATTTAGCCATGTCCGTCTGTCTGTTGAAATCACGTTACAGTCCGTAATAATAGAGCTAGGTTGATAACATTTGGTAGAAATATTTCTTATATGTAGTTGCAAGTCGTTTGGGATTGCAAATGGGCCATATCGGTTTTTATACCCTACACCACATTGTGGTACAGGGTACTATAACTTTGTGCATTTGTTTGTAACACCCAAAAGGAAAAGAAATAGACCCATCGTTTATTATACCGATCGACTTAGAATCACTTTCTGAGTTTATTCATCTATGTCAGTCTGTCTGTCTGTGTACAGGTCGCAATTATGGTCCGATCTCGACAAAACTTTACACATATCTTTTTTTGGCCCAAGGACGATCCCTATTGAATTTGGTTAAAATCGGTTCAGATTTAGATATAGCCCCCATATATATGTTAATCCAGATTTGACATGTAAGCGCTGTAAAAGCTTTATTTTATATCCGATTAGTATGATATTCGGCAGAAAGAGATTTCTCATTATATGAATGAACACTTTTAAATTTGGAAGAAATCGGTTCAGATTTAGATATAGTGCCCATATATACGTTGCCTTCGATTTGACATGTAAGCGCTGTAAAAAATGTATTTTATATCCGATCAGTATGAAATTCGGCAGAAAGAGGTTTCCTAGTATATGAATGAACACTTTTAAATTTGGAAGAAATCGGTTCAGATTTATAAATAACCTCCATATATATGTTCCTCCTTATTTGGTATCAAAGCACTAAAGAAGTTGTACTTTAGTTCCGATCGTTAAAATTTTCCAGAAAGATGTTTCTCAATTTAGGAACGAATATTGCTTAATTTAGTTTTAGAATTAGATAATATGTTCCTACCTATTATTCCAAATTATTATCACAGTGACCCTTATCGCATTGTTAGGGAGGTGTAGGGTATTATATAGTCCGCCCCTCCCGACTTTCTGCCTTTCCTTACTGGTTTTTATATAGCTCCCCCCATAGAGGTCGCTCCAAAATACGGTTTTTGAGCCATAGATTCCACATTTTTAAAGCAATTTGTTGAAACTTTGCAGTTTGTATTCTATTTTGACTAGAATTCATCACATTAAAAATTTTGCAAATCGGCTCATATTTTGTTATAGTCACACTATAGAGGTCGCCTTAAAATAGGCTTATTCGAATCATAACTACCACATTTTCTAAGTATTTTAAGGGAATCTTTGCTGTTTGTGTTTTATTTAGACAACAATTCAAGGATGGTTTGAAGATTTGCTCCATATTCAAAGATTTTTCCAGTAATATAATGGCCGAACTTAACGTTTTTTACTTTTTTGTTCTAATTAAATTATTATCGATTTAAATTGCATTTAATAAATTTAAAGTATGTACTGGTATTAAAGTTAAAAGCTGTTTACTTTTGGTACAAAATGGTCCATTTGTGTGGAAAGTACCAAAAGGAGCGTGCCAATAACGGTCACTTTTCTCTGGACTCTAGAAACTATAAAAGCATTACACCGTAAAAAATTGCAAGTATTTGTATTCACTGGTATTCAATTTAAAATCTGTTAACTTTTAGTACAAAATGGTCCATTTGTGTGGGAGGTAACTAGGTACCCTAGTTACTATAAAAGCATTACACTGAACAATATTTCGTGTATTTGTATGAGCTGATATTAAAGATACAAGTAAGAAAGTTTCAGTCGGTAAACCGCCTAAGGTATACCCTCGCTTTGTGAGTAATGTTATATGAAATATTACACGAATTAATGTGTCAATTTGGCACCAAAATGGGTTTATGAAATACAATTATTTTTCGCCCATTTTTAACTGGATTGTAGGCGCTATAACAGCATTACGCTGTGCATAATTTAAAGTATTTTTATGCACTGGAATTAATGTTATAAGCAGTTAAGTTTTTGTGAAAAATGGTCGCTTTGTGTGGGAGGCACCAAATTGTTCTCAAGTGTATAGCGACAGATAAACTGTTACTATGTGTGGAATTACAGAGGATTCGGATAAGTAGTATAGAAGTTATTAGAGAATCAATATATCACTAAATGTGAGGGAGGTACTAGAAGCAGTGGACCCATATAGCCCTTCTTAGCATGGCAACTACTTCGAGTTGCCAAAGTCATAATACCCTGTACCACACTGTGGTACAGGGTATTATGACTTTGTGAAGAAATAGGACCATTGTTTATTATACTGATCGACATAGAATCACTTTATGAGTCGATTAGGCCATGTCCGTCCGTCTGTCTGTCCATGTATACTTGTGAGCAAACGGCGTATTTACGGTCCGATGGTGATAAAATTAAGCACAGTACTGCTTTTTGACCCAATGACGATCCCTATTGAAATTGGTCAAAATCGGTTCAGATTTAGATATATCCCCCATATATATGTTTCACTCGAAACCGTATTTTTTATCCGCTAAGTATGAAATTCGGCAGAGAGATTTTTCTTTCAGATATACTTAGATATTCGGCAGATAGATTTTTCTTTCAGATATACTTAGATATAGCCCCCATATATATGTTTCACCCGATTTGACATGTAAGCGCCGTAGAAACCGTGGTTTATATCCGATCAGTACGAATTCGGCAGAGATGGTTTACTTATTGCATGTATGAACACAACCAAATTCTTATTGCTATGTCCATTTTCGCATTGTTAGGGAGGTGTATGGTATTATATAGTCGGC
Source organism: Eudasyphora cyanicolor (assembly GCA_963930755.1). Lineage (NCBI taxonomy): Eukaryota > Metazoa > Arthropoda > Insecta > Diptera > Muscidae > Eudasyphora > Eudasyphora cyanicolor. The sequence continues at coordinate 53,259,174 of OZ005736.1, read as the reverse complement.
CCAGCCCGACTTTCTGTCTTTCCTTACTGATTTAATATAGCCACTTTTGGATAAAAGCCATCGATGTGAAATATTTTTCTCATTCATTTATTTGCACTACGCCCAAATGTTTTATTAAAATTTCTTCCAATGAATACAAAAACAAATGACTCACAAAAAACTACATTAATCTATTGGATATTTTTCTTCTATACTTTTTGCAATGACGTTTGGGGATTTAATATTTCCATATCTACTGATGAGTTTTAACACACTTTCATCAATTCGCTAAAGTTTGCACAGGCACTCATATCATTCATCACAAATTTCATTTTTTATTCTACCTAAGACAACTTTTTATGCTTGTGCTACCTAAAAACCGTATATATCTTTCATATATTGAATACGTTTTGATGAATGCCCGAAATGTGCAAAATACAGTTTCAGTGAAGGGCGACATTAAACACACAAATTCGTAATGCAGTGAAAGGTGAAATATTCTTATTGCTTTTTTTTTAATTTAGGTAAAAAATGGAAAATAGTGAAGTAGTTCTTCGGAGAAAATTGCGCGGTGCAACAATTTGAAGATTACGGAAATAAGTATTATAATGCAGTCACAAACCTCTGTAGAGAAAAACCCTGCCTGGAGTGTTTCAGGTTAGCATACCCCAGAATTCATAGAGTCTTCTAAAAAGGACTTCAGAACTTTGACAGTTGATAGTGCCAACTGTCGAATTGAATGTCGTTTATTCAGTTTGTTCTGTCTAAATAGTTCTGTCTAATAGCCGGTTATAGCATTAAACAACACGTGGCAATGATAAAATTGTTTTATTAAAATCGGGGTTTTCTCCTGGCAAAATGCATTTATTTATTATTATTCCAATTCATAACCAAGCCATAAGGACATAAACAAGTTAACCGAATTAAATTAATTTAATTGAATTAAAATCTACTCGAATGAGGACGGGTACGTCAACAAACAAACTTGTTAAAATTGGGACGATACCAATACACATCCTGGCGGCGTCATCGGTTCATATTTATTTAAGAACGATATTGGCCAGGCCATCATCATCAAAGGCGAGCACATTGGAAGATATGGACACCAAAGACATGTGGTTTCAATAGGATGGCGCAATGTGCCACACATCTCATGTCACACTGGACATTCTGCACGAGCGTTTTGATCGCATGGTCATCTCGCGTGGAGTTGATGTGAACTGGTCACCGAAATCGTTATTATTATTATATACATTATATATATTACATACTAGACGGCCCAGCGAAATTTGTTCCGCACAAATTCGTTAATGTAATGAAAATAATAATACGAATGTTAGAATTAAACTATTTTTTGAGAGTAAATGTTCAGTTTAAAGAAATTTTATTTTATTTTGACAAATTAAACTTCAAAACTAATAGTTTTCACAATCAGAATTTTTTCCAACTGAAGATTTTAAACATTTTTCTATACAGTTTTCAATTTAATTTTCCATAGGTATGTATATGAAAATGTAAAGTATAGGTATATATGACGAACAAGTATTTGTTTGTAACATTCTCCCCCTTGTTAAAACCTCGTTTTAACCAGTAGATATTGAGAACCGATTAGGTCCGTACATCTAGTTTAGCCAGTTTTGACGCTGGTCGCCGGAGGATGCCGCTCTTTGTAAGGACTTCTGCACTTCTAACATTGCCGTCTTTAGATTTGTGAACAGTCTGAATTACACCCTTGGGCCAATTATTTCTTGGTAGATCTGGATCTACTACAATGATAATATCGCCAACTTCAAGTGGTTTACGTTTTTCAAACCATTTTGTACGTTTCGTTATTGTAGGAAGATACTCGTTAACCCATCGTTTACAAAATATATCTGCAAAGTATTGTATTTTTCTCCAATTTTTCCGTAATATACTGTCGTCTTTCGAAAATTCTCCCAATGGTTTATCGCCATTCGAAGAACCCAATAGGAAGTGGTTGGGGGTTAATGCCTCTTCAGTAGTTGATTCCAGGTCTACGTATGTCAGAGGTCTTGAGTTGATAACCCGTTCGCACTCCAATAAGCCACTGTATAACGTATCATCCCTAAATACAAAATTCGGCATAATTTGATGCAGCACCCTTTTGACAGATTTTACCAAACGTTCCCAACATCCTCCCATATGGGGTGCAGCTGGTGGATTGAAACGCCAGGTTGTTGAAGAGGTGGTAAAATTGATGGCAAGTCTTTCTACGTCAACACTTTTAAGGGCTTTTTTCAATTCTCGGCTCCTCTGAAGTTTGTACCATTATCGCAGTATATTTCAATAGGTGTACCACGACGAGCGATAAAATTCTGTATTGCCATGATGCAACTGTCTGTAGTCATATCGTGCACCACTTCAATATGTATTGCCCTTATAGTTAGGCACGTAATGAGTACTCCCCAACGTTTCTCTTGGTGTCTAGCAACTTTAACATAGAGGGGACCAAAATAGTCTATCCCTACATATGAGAATGGCCGTGTAAATGGTGAGAGACGGGCTTTTGGTAACATAGACATCTCAGGTATAACAGGAAGCGAAGTTTGGTTCTTACAATATTGACAATCCTTACGCACCTTTTTTAACTCAACTCGTAATCTTGGAATATAAAACATTTGTCGCAGTTCATTAAGGCATGTATCGTGATGAATATGGTGAAATTTTTCGTGAAAATGTTTTATTATCAACATTGTGCAATACTGATTCCTGGGAAGGATTATTGGACGTTTCGTATATTCTGATATAATGGGAGCTAAATCTACTCTTCCACTCATTCGTATTACCAAATTATTATCTACATAAGGTGAACATTTATATAGTGCGCTTGATTTTGAAATTCCACCATTCCCTCCACGTAGTACAGCATATTCATCCTTGAAACATTCATATTGTATCTTTTGGTAAATGGTATTTTCAGCAATTTCATGCAGCTTCGACAATTCCGGTAATATATAAGTCTGATTCTTCGACTTAAGCACATTCTTCCTCAACTTATGTATGAATGTATGCAAAAGGACAACCGTTTGCAAGAGTCTCTTCCATGATGAGAATCTTTGAAAATCAATGATGCTACTATCAATTATCTTGTTGTGAGTCATGACGAGGCGTGGTCGAAGTTCTTCTGACACCTTTGGCATCTCTGACGACTTGGCCGGCCAATCTGTTTCGCTAATTTTCAAGAAGGCTGGTCCCGAAAACCAACGATTCCTCATATCAAGTTGGAAATTTCTCTTTAACTTAGTCGCGTCATCTGCAACGTTGTCTCTTGTAGGTATGTACCTCCACTCTGATGGATTGCTGTTCTCTAAGATTTCTCCAATACGATGCATCACAAAAGGTTTATAATTTCGAGGATCTGCATTCAACCAACATAAGACCGTATTGGAATCAGACCAAAAGTAGCGTTTTTCAAGTTTTATATTTGGAACATCGCAAATGGAGTTTGCCAATCGAACACCCAGTACAGCCGCCATTAATTCAATACGTGGGATCGACAAAGGTTGCTTCGGAGCAACTTTTACCTTTGCGCTTACTAAGGAAACATGAACATCATCTCTAAAGGACACCCGGAAATATGCAACAGAGGCGTAGGCCAATTCGCTAGCATCAACAAAAATGTGTAGCTGAACAGAACATCCATTGTTTATTGAGTGCCATCTAGGGATTTTCACGTTCTCAATACTCGGTAGAATTTGAATCCAGGTCATCCATTTATCAAAAACATCGTCATTGACCTCATCAGTCCATCTCTCAGTGGTTCTCCAGACCTCTTGTAGTAATATTTTTAATTGAACCACATATACTGAAAGGAAACCCAAGGGATCAAAAATAGACATTAGGGTTCTTAGTATGTCCGTTTTCGTGGGTCGTTTTAGGCCAGATAGAATATCTTTATTAACTCTATTAAGTTTCAGGGAGTACGTGAATGTGTCATCTGCTGTTGACCACCACATTCCTAATACCTTCTCTGTGGTCATCTCAATCATATCGGTTGTAATTGGTACGTGGTTTCCGTCTTCAAGCTCACCTAGACTTTCCATTACGGCTTTAGAGTTTGACTTCCAATTTCGGATGAAAAATCCGCCTTCACTATGTATGAAAGCAACTTGTTTTGCCAGCACAATCGCTTCACTTTCAGAATCTGCACAGTCTAATAGATCATCTACATAATTATGATTAATAATGGAATCTACAGCTCTTGGGTATCGATCTTTAAATTCCAATGCATTTTTATTCTTAACATGTTGTGCAGAGCTTGGAGAACAGGCTGCCCCGAAAGTCATCACTTGCATAATATAAATATCAGGGATTCTGTTCTCACCGTTTCGCCAAATGAATCGTTGGGCATCTTGATCTTCTTTACGAATTAGTACCTGATGAAACATCTCTTTTATATCTCCAGAAATTGCAATTTTTCCCATGCGGAAGCCATGCAAGACAGTAAGTAACGGTGTCGTTAAGTCAGGACCTTTCAATAGCATAGAATTCAATGATACCCCTTTCACCTTTGCTGCCGCATCCCAAACAAGCCGAATCTTGTTTGGTTTATTTGGGTTTACAACAGTAAAAATTGGAAGATACCATTTAACTCCAGCACTATTCGTATTTTTGACATCATCTTTTGATAATTTTCGAGCATAACCTTTCTTCACAAGTTCTTCAATTTGATGTGTAATAATCGGAATATGTTCAGGATTAGTGTTTTTTTCTAGGCATTGAAGCCGTTTCATTGCCATTGGAAAACTATTTGGTATTTCGGCATTATTTCCTTTCCAAAGCAAACCAGTTTCGAATTTTCGACCAACACGCTTAGTCGTTTTTTGCAGTATGATATTGGCGCGATTCTCCTCTTCTGAGACCAATTCATATTTGCACCCAACCTTTTCTAAAGACATGTATTCAGATACAATTTGTTGCAGCTTTTCCAATTCGTTATCACAATCACATTCCGCGATATTATGGAAGCTCAATGTATTCTCAACATCTGCATCACATCCGCCATGAATAACCCATCCTAACCTTGTTTTGGAAGCGCTGGGATCGTTCGTAGGTCCTTCAACTATTTTTAAAGTGTTACATAAATGGCCGTTGTTTAACCCAATCAAAATTTTTGGACACGCGTTTTTATAGGTTGATATTGGTAAATTCTTTAAATGGCAATATTCATCCATGTCTTGCTTGGTGAAGCTTTGTATTGGCAGGGAAAGATTTTTAACAGTTCGTACGTTAATAAGTTGATATTTTTTCGAATTCTCTGTACAGCCCGAGATAGAAACGTTGACCTGCATTGATTCTTCTTCTGTGCGACATGTTTCGGAAGTCCACTTTAGACGTAGTGTTTTTATGTTACCTTCTAAACCAAGTTGATCACAAACATCCTTTTGTAGAAGGGTAACATTTGAACCATCATCCAAAAAGGCAAAAATATCTATTGAAATATCATTGTTATACAACGTAACCGGAACAATTTTAAAGTACGTTCTGTTTCCAGCATTTGAACTGGAATGTGTTGTGACTGTGGGAATTTCTTTAAATTTGTGAAGTAATTTATAGTGTCTTGCATCACAACCATCAATTGGACATCTGGCATTGGAACAGCGATAATAACCATGCTTTTGGAGACACAAGCGACATAATTTGAAATGGTGAACTTTATCCCAACGATCAGAGAGCTTCATCTGGGAAAATTTGTCACATGCATCCACCATATGATCATTATTACAAATAACACATAGTAGTTGGCCTTTTTTAATATCTTCCTCTTCGTGAGTATGAACGTTGCCACCAATGTTATAAGGACTTAATAATGGACTTACTTTCATCACTGCCTCAGCTATATCGAATAACCATTCCGAAAATGTAGCTATGTCTGCTTCCCGATGTGCGATGTAGATGGCCCAATTAAGTTTTGTCTGAGCGGGTAATTTCCCTACCAATTCTTGTAGAAGCATTGGATTATCCTTATGACTCTCCAGTCCGGAAGCTTCAAGTGTAGAGCATAAATTTCTAACTGAAACAGCGTAAGTTATAAGGCTGTCAAGATTGTCTGCTTTAGGTGCCGTCTCCAATCGGATTCTTTGCAGAAGGCTGTTTATTATTATTTCCGGACGTCCAAACATCATCTTAAGAGTACGAATCACTTCTGGCACATTTTTCGGCAGCAAGATATGAGAACACACAATATCCAGGGCTCTTCCTTTTAAGCACTTCTGTAAACGTAAAAGATTTTCAGAATCCGAGTATCCACAAAGCTTTGTGCTTTCCAGAAAAGAGCTATAGAATAATGGCCACTCTTCTGGCTTGCCGCTAAAAACCGGTAAGTCGGTGGAGAGGACTTTCCGTGCAGAAAGTTGGCTTTTTGTCAAGATATGAGTGTCATCCTTTATACATAACCTTGAAATTGCACCAGTGTCCTTAAACTGCTTGTATTTGTTGTCGTAGCGATTTGCTATATTCTGAGCGGAAGTAGCAAGAGGCACTTGCCCACTGGTTTCCAAATTTGCAACCCAGTCTTTTGTACGAGAAATAGCTTCACTACGAATACTTCCATCATCTTCTTCTGACTTTGCCAATATTTCATATTTTTTTTTGAGAAATCTAGTTTCTATTGCCTTTTCCTCGTCGAGACGTTGCAGTTCCAGGTCTAACATGCGCTGTTTTGATGATACACTTGAGTGTATGGACATAGCCTTCGACTTACCCGCACATGTTACCTCTCCTGAGCATTTCAAACATATCCAATCGCGGTGTTCTACAGAGTCGGTTACACCTACGCACTTGAAGTGAAACCACGCGTCGCATTTATCGCATTGCACCATCTCTTCATTATCCTCTGCGTTACATTGTCCACATGAGTTTGGTTTAATTTCCACATTTCCTTTCTTGCTTCCGTTGGAAGCTTTTAGCTTGTCAGGAACATTCACCGAATCAGGTTCTTTATAGACATCTCCCGAATCTCTTCCTTTTTCAGCATCATAAGGAGGCGTGTGAAACATTATTGAATTTTTTTAATATTAGTTTTTGAAGAATGTTAGAATTAAACTATTTTTTGAGAGTAAATTTTCAGTTTAAAGAAATTTTATTTTATTTTGACAAATTAAACTTCAAAACTAATAGTTTTCACAATCAGAATTTTTTCCAACTGAAGATTTTAAACATTTTTCTATACAGTTTTCAATTTAATTTTCCATAGGTATGTATATGAAAATGTAAAGTATAGGTATATATGACGAACAAGTATTTGCTTGTAACAACGAACATGCTCATTCATGCTGCTTCCTGTAATTCGGCCAATTAAAATTATTTGTGTTGCATTAAACACAATGAATGGGAATAACTGAAGTTTATAAAAATGTCGACATACATCTACCGGCACTCCTACGTAGTACTGATAAATTTTTTACAATGCTATCAAAAGTTTAAACTTCAAGATGATTGGTCAATGGTTTTCGTATTTCGTTTTCAGTATTGGAATCATATGGGTTACGCGCTTGCTTGTTCGATATACCTCGAAATATTATACATACAATCTCATGTGTTCGCTGTGACACGCCCATTTGACCAATCCTAAAGTTTCATTAATTGTTTTCATAAAGATTCGTTATCCAGTTATGAGTTTGTAATGGCCGTGTCGCGTCGCTCTAAACAATCATAAATTTTCATCGTGGTGTCCCCCCTGGAGCCAATACGAATCCATCATGCCCAAAATGACTAAAATCTAACGATCAATTCTTGAGCTACGAGATGGCCGTGGCGCGTCGATATGAACAATACATAATTTTGATCCATGGTGTCCCTCCCCAGTGCCAATACGAATCCATCAAGACACAAATGGCGAAAATCAAACGATCTATTCTTGAGCTATAAAGTTGTGTTGGTCGCGCCACGTCCATTTGACCAATCTCACTGTCACTTCTGGGTCCAATGCGAATTCATCAATCCAAAATTCGTGAAAGTTGAACGGTCCGTTCTCGAATTATGAGGCTATGTTGGCCGCAACACGCCCGCTTGACTAATTCTAAAGGTTTCTCCATAGTAACGATAGGAAATTTTCGCTGTATAGTACTACATATTTACAAAGATTTATGTTTGTTTCTAATCGTTGCTGATCATTCGCAGTGAACGGACGTGTTTATCACATAGCGGATAGTTACCAGTACCTATTACGCAATAGCAAAAATCTGTACAAAGTCTGTAAGGCCTACATCGTAGTACCTATTACGGTCTAATACAGACAAAATAAAAATAAATTCTCTTGACGGGGATGTCTTCGTGTTCCGATGGAGCGCGGTTCCCCAATCGTCCGACTGTCCGTCCGTTGGTCTTGGCCAAAGCCGACCACACCAAAAATGGCGAAAATCTCCCCCAAGTACTCACAACAGGTGGTGCGGTAAGGGGGAAACGTCATGTCCGACCGTCAAAACGGAAGCACAATGAGCATCGTGTAGCGCTCAGAGTTTTGACGAAGTTGGAGGCTGTTGAGGTTTCGGCTCTTACCGAAAAACAAAAAGAGTCACTTACCTGGGCTAAAGGCGTCATAGATGCATGTAAGGCCAATGAGTCGGCTGAAAGAGCCACAAATTCAGCTGTGTTAACGGCTAATAAAGTAAAACGAATCAGATCACCTGATGAACCCCTGCCTTCGAAAAAGGCAAGAGGCCCTAATGTCACCATCAACAGGACACTCACCAAGCCCTTCAATGAAGTGGCGAAGGATAGTCTAGTGATGGCTGTTATAGACAGAAGTAGTGAGGATGGATCCATCCTCAAGGACAAATGGAGTCATGTACAATCAGCCATTATGGCTCATTACCTCGATGTCCGTAGAGAAATGCCGGGCAAACCACTAATCTCCAACGATGCTGGATGGCATCAGGGGAGAGTAAAGCTCTTATATTTCGGTGATGCCAGATCAGTAGACCTGTATAAGGCTGCTCTGAGTCGAGCGGGTGAGGTGTGGCCGGGTGCCCAGTTGGATGTTGTCGAAAAAAACAACATCCCTAGTCACCCTAGAGCCATCACCTGGGTTACAGAAGAACCCTCCAACCCGGCTGACATCTTAGAAATAATAAAAGATTCCAATCCTGGTCTGCCGGCCCATAATTCGAGAATCAATCTTATCCTAAACGCTGAATCCACCTCCCATATACAAAGTGCGAGTGCAACCCTACAATATGGCTTCGAGACTATAGTCTTGAAGATATACAAGTAGGATATAGCTCCCACTGCTCCACCGTGGCACTTTCTGGAAGTGCGGAGGTACCCACGCCTATTATTTCTGGTGAGTCCAACTCTAACAGAAGATCTGTAAGAAGATCTCTGAGGACAAAAGCTCTACTTCGGACACAGAGAGGCTGAGGGGAGTCTCCGGACTCTTTGACGCATCTGGCGAGGACATGCTTCTCGACGATACGGACGAAGAGTTCGATAACACCCTTGTCGGGGTGGATGTTAATCTGTCAATTACCAATGATGGTAAGAATTCTACAGATTAACCTCCATCACGCTAAAGCAGCCTCAGCGGCTCTATTGCTGCGCCTGTCCACAGGTGCAGTAGACATCGTCCTGATACAGGAGCCATACGCAGTAGGAGGAAGGGTGTGCGGTATTAGGACACCCAACTTTAAACTGCTTGTGGCCAACTGTGAAGGCACTCCAAGAACCTGCATTTTGGCCAGGAAAGATCTAAGTATATTTCTCCTGACTAATTTAAGTGGTAAAGACCAAACAGCTGCTAGCCTGGAGATCGGTAATCGCATATATTGGGTGGTCTCCAGCTACTTGCCTTATGAATCTGTAGTACCGACTGCTCTATTCAGGGAAGTAGTAGAAGAAGCAACGTCTGACGAGATCGAGCTGATTGTTGGCGCAGACACGAACGCTCATCATACTATCTGGGGTAGTACGGATATAAACAATAGGGGTGATTCGCTTCTTGACTTTATTCTAACTACCAACCTTAGTATTTGTAACATAGGTAATAAACCGACCTTCACAATTAAAGACAGACAAGAAGTACTCGACGTAACGTTTGCTACTGACCGGCTGTCAGACAAAATTATTTTAGTAGAAAATAGAATAAGTAATGTAAATTCATTTACGAATCCGGAAATCAGCTTTGCTAATGCCTTAAGAGGTAACAACAATACAAACAATAACAATATGTCTGGTATAAATAATTTAAACAGTTCTGCTAATAACGTCATAATGCAAGAATTGAAAAATATGATGTTAAATTTTACTAATCAAATGGCTAACATGCAAAAACAATTACAATTACAGGCTTCTCGTATAGACACCATCTTTTCCATGATCGATGTGTAATAATATGAACAATTCGCTTACCACATTATCAAAAAATCTTAAAATTATACATATTAATGTCAACTCTTTAATATTTATAAGTAGAAGGTATGACCTGGAACAATTTATTAATAAACACAATCCCGATATTGTCCTTTTGAACGAGACAAAACTTAACGCAAGACATAAACTTAGGTTTACTAATTACAATATGATTAGGAAAGATAGGAATGGCGCAGTTAGAGGAGGAGGGACGGCCATTTTAATTAGAAATAATCTGAAATATCACAGTTATTCAAATAATATAACAGAGTCATTTAAATGTATGGAGACCTGTATCATTCGAATACCAATGGCTTCAAATAAAATGTTGTATATTATTTCGGCATATTATCCATCCGGAAATAACGATTCATATATTACGACAGAAATGAATAACCTTTTTAGGTCATTGGATTTGCAAAATTTGGAGAATTATTACATATTAGCAGGAGATTTGAATGGTAGACATACAGATTGGGGAAACCCCACCAATAATACAAAAGGTAGGAAAATTAGGGAATGGCTATCGGAGAACGAAATTAATTTTAAGGCAAAATTTTATGCCTCGAACTTACCATCTTACCCTAGATCGGGATCGTTCTTGGATGTATGTATCGCAGATTGCAGACTGGGCATTGCAGCAGAGAATAGTTCCGTAAACTGTCTTCCAACCTTGGATTATGACAGTGACCACAATGCTGTACTGATTAACGCTTCAATGAATATTGAAAGGCAATATTTTACATTTATTGTAGAGGAACCGAAATTAGAGTACAACTTTAAAGATACGAACTGGAGAAGATTTAGAAGGAAAATTGTGGAAAAAATCGACTGTGAAAGGCAAGTCCCGAATGATCGTAATCTCTCCAACACTTTAATTGATTCGCAATTGCATAAACTTAATAGCATGATTGTTGAAACCGTTGAGGAGGTAGTACCTAAATATAGAAAGTTGGACCCATTTAACATAGTTACTAATAGGATTATTAAAAAACTCCATTTAGAAAAAAGTAAAATTCTTACGATTATTAAAAGACATAACAGACTGGAAAACACATTGTCCGAATCGTCAATCAATTTATGGAAGGTTAAATTGAAAATGATTAGAAAACTCATTAATGAAAACTTTAACATAGCATTGAATTCACATTTTAAAAAAAAGTTTTCCCATATAGATCCTAAGGATTCACGGCATATGTTTGGCGAAATAAAAAGAAATTTTAAAAAATCCAAACCATTGGATTTACAATATATAAAAATTCCAGGAAATTCGGAATTTGTGCTGTTTAATGCTGGGATAAATCCGCAGAGTCTGGAAAAGGATGAGTCAGGCAGTTTTGTGATTCGGGACAAAGAGCAAATGCTAGATACGGTGGGTTCATTTCTGGAAGAAGTTCACTCTTATAAGCGCATTGACTACAATAATATTATACATGTTCAAGTTGAGGATTGTTTTAATAAATTTTTAGAAACGAAATCCTCTTTCGAAAGGAATCAAAACACAATAATAAACTTCAGTGCAGAAATCAAATCGGACAATTTGAATGAAATAGAAGCTAGGGAATACTTTGTAACGAAGAATAGAATATTGTATATTTTCTCTAACCTAAGGGGAAAATTGTCCTCCGGAATAGATAATACGCCGAATATAGTTTTAAAAAATTTGCCGGAAATAGCGATTATAGAATATTGTAAAATATTTAATAATATGCTTAATAACTCGTATTTCCCAAAAGATTGGAAAACAGCGAAAGTAATACTTTTACCAAAGAAAGAGAAAGATGTAAGTAACCCGAAAAATCTGCGTGCTATTAGCCTTCTTCCTAATATCAGCAAAGTATTTGAAATGTGTATAAACAACAATATACGTAAATATTGTAGTAACAAAAATTTAATAAGTGAAAAACAATTCGGATTTAAATATAAACACTCGACGTTTAACGCAATTCATTTGCTTACATCTAATATAAATTGGAATTGGAATAAAAAATTATGCACGGGAGCCTGTTTGATTGACATGGAAAAGGCTTTTGATACCGTTTGGATTCCAGGCCTAATATTTAAATTATTGAACTATCAATTTCCATTACACCAGATAATACTCATTTATAACATGATTAGCAATAAAACTTATAGGGTTTTCCACCAGAACAATAAGGGTAACAAATTGTTCAATATTACGAATGGACTACAACAGGGAGCGGTCAACTCGCCAATACTTTTTAACTTATTTATATTTGACCTGTTGAGTAAGACTGAAAACATAATATCGTTTGCTGATGACATTATTATATATCATGCTGACAATACAATTGAGAAAATTAATAAAAATCTTCAGGAATCATTTAATACAGTTGAGAGGTTTTCTATTGACTGGAACATGAAAATTAACGCCCAAAAATGTGAAACCATACTATTTAGACCTTCAGTAGACAAGTGCAATAATGACATAAGGAAGAACTGGAAATCGTTTGGAATTAGATCCAATATGAATAACACAAACATACCAAATAAACAAATAGTCAAATACTTAGGTATATACTTGGACAAATTCCTCTATTTTAACAAGCACGTAGATGAAATACTTTCAAAGGCACGTAATGCCTTCTTCATGTATAGGCCATTGTTCTATTCTAAAAGTTTAAAACCTAGAGTTAAAATTATTATGTACCAATCACTGATTAGACCAATAATTACATATGGATGCCCGATATGGTTTAATATTTCACCATCGTATATGGAAAAGATTCGCATATTTGAGAGAAAATGTCTGAGAGCTTGTACATCACTATATAGAACGCCACAAAGTAATTATATAAAATATGTATCGAATAAAAAACTATATAATGACTCAAATATTGTTAGAATAGACAACTTCATAATTCAATTAATTAGAAATAATATTTTGAGATGTTTGTCATGTATTGAAAATAACCTAATTATGGCACCTTACTATACAAATGAGGATTATATAGCTGAGGTATTACAAAAGGGCTGGGTTCCGCCCGAAGCCTTCTTATATCTCGATAAATTAAAAATGATACAGGACGAAATTGGAACTCCAATTTTTTATCATATATATAGACGTGCTAATATAAAAGCGGTCGATTGTAGCTCGCCAAACAATAATGAGCTCAGATTTGATACTAGTATTAGTAAACAAGATTTATGCAATTCGAAAAAATCAAAAACCAAGTTTTGGTGGTTATCATAATAAGCATTATAAATTGTTACTCATTTTAACTCTAAGACCATAATTTTAAACCTTCTCCAATAGAAAAAGTAATGTTTTTGCAAAGAATTTTCATTACAAAAATCTGTTTACTATTCAGTTTCTTCATAGATGTAAATATAATTATAAGTTATTCTAAATCAAAATTGTATATTATTATATTATTAATACTCGAGAGCCCGAGAAAGGGACATTGTATTTTTGTAAACTTATTGTTAACTAGTGTTTATTATAGTTATATACGTTAAATAATGATAATAAATAAACGATTACAAAAAAAAAAAAAAAAAAAAAAAAAGCAACGTCTGACGAGCTCGAGCTGATTATTGGCGCAGACACGAACGCTCATCATACTATCTGGGGTAGTACGGATATAAACAATAGGGGTTATTCGCTTCTTGACTTTATTCTAACTACCAACCTTAGTATTTGTAACATAGGTAATAAACCGACCTTCACAATTAAAGACAGACAAGAAGTACTCGACGTAACGTTTGCTACTGACCGGCTGTCAGACAAAATTATTGGGTGGAATGTACTGGACGCCCACTCATTCTCAGATCACCATTATATTGAGTTCAAACTCGCGGAAAAAGCGCCTAAACCCGCCGTCCACAGAAATGTAAGGAAGACAAAGTGGCATCTGTATGAGAAGAATTTCAAGAAAGTCCTCAACTCTAAACTTCTGTACGAACCGAATGACAAAGCCGGTCTGGATAATCTGGTCGATCATATCACCATATCATTCAATAGATCCCTTGAAGAAGCCTGTCCAAAAACAAGGTACAAGGGTAAAACTAAACCCCAATGGTGGACTTCTGAGCTAACGGCTATTAAAAAGACCTGCAACAAGCTATTCAATAAGGCTAAATCTACTGGGGTCGCTAATGATTGTGATGCCTATAAAGAACAACTCAAGATCTATAAGAAGGAGCTTAGAAAGGCGCAAAGGCGCTCTTGGTATACCTTCTGTGGTGAAGTGGAAAAGGTCTCCGACGCCGCTAGGCTGAGGAAGATATTATCTGCTTCACCATGTACAGTGGGATATTTACAGGATGAGGCAAATAACTGGACCAAAAACAGCGAGCAGTCGCTCAATGTACTGCTCGACACGCATTTCCCGGGGAACTCTGTAACAGAACCCGAGGATCAACAGGACCAACAAGAGTGCGAGTGGACTGCGAGCGTCGCTAGCTTCTTGACTGAGAGATCCAGAATAAGCTGGGCTATTAACAGCTTTGAGCCCTTCAAGTCACCTGGACCAGATGGCATCACTCCAGCAGAAATGCAGAAAATGTTAAAGTACATTATCCCCTGGCTGGAGAAAATTTATGTAGGCTGTATCAGGCTTTCATACGTCCCGAATCGATGGAGGGATACCAAAGTGGTATTCATACCTAAGGCGGGAAAGATATCACACACTAGGCCAAAAGACTTCAGACCAATTAGCCTATCCTCCTTCCTATTGAAAGGTCTGGAAAGACTTTTAGATCATTTCATTAGGGAAGACCTGGATACAAAACTCCTGTCGGGGAACCAACATGCTTACAATAAGGGCAAGTCTACAGAATCAGCCCTGCACGAACTTGTGAGCACTATCGAATCGTCCCTGCATTTCAAGGAATTCACCATGGTGGCATTTCTTGACATAGAAGGGGCTTTTAACAACATTCACTCAGATGCGGTAATTGCGGCACTCTCACATCTAAAAGTTAACACTAGTTCGATTAGACTAATTCAAAGTCTGCTCACCAGAAGACGCATAACAGCATGTCTAGGGTCCACAACTCTAACAAGGTATGTAAACAGAGGGACCCCGCAAGGAGGAGTATTGTCTCCACTAATTTGGAACCTAGCGGTGAATGAAATCCTGCTAGATCTAGAACGTTGTGGCTGCAAGGTCGTGGCATATGCGGACGACGTGGCAATCGCAGTGAGTGGCAAATTCGTAAACGTCCTCAGAGAAATCCTACAGGTGGCTCTGAACAAGTTGGCTAGATGGGCCAGAAGCAGCGGTTTGGGCGTTAACCCCAACAAGACAGAATTGGTTCTCTTTACTAGGATGAATAATGACCCACATGTGGACCCTCCACCTCGGATAAATGGAACAGATCTAGTCTTTTCTGAAAGTGCAAAATTTTTAGGAATAATTCTAGATAGGAAAATTTTATTTAGACTTAACGTATTGGAACGTGTAAGGAAGGCCAACGTCGCCTTATATTCCTGCAAAAAGGCTGTAGGGTCGCGGTGGGGACTCTCTCCTAAAATCGTCCAATGGATATATATAGCAGTAGTTCGTCCAATACTGTTATACGGTATTGTGGTATGCTGGACGGCAACTGACAAACTAACCATTACCAACCTACTAACAAAGGTTCAGAGAACAGCCTGCCTGAGCATAAGCGGAGCCTTAAGGACTACAGCGACCGAGTCTCTACAAGCCCTACTCCATATACTGCCGATTAATATTGTGGCGAGAGAAGTTGCAACCAAAGCGGCAATACGATTAAACTGCCTATCAATGTGGAGGTACAAAAACTATGGTCACATGAGGATATCAAAGTGTAGTGCTATGGTAACCGACCGAGTGGACTATATACCAACTGTGTACACCTTTGAGAGAAATTACATCACTATGATTCCCGCCAGAGATGAATGGGTCGGCAGAATACCAGGTAATAGAAACCATCTCCACTTTTACACGGATGGTTCGAAGCTTGATGAAAAGGTTGGCTTCGGAGTACACTGTGAAGAACTTAGTCTGGATATAGCTCACAGACTACCAGATACCTGCAGTGTCTATCAAGCCGAAATAATGGCAATATGGGAAGTAGCCAAGTGGCTGAGTCGCAACATAGTAACCAACACTGGCGTTGTAATTTACTCGGACAGCCAGGCTGCCATCAATTCTCTGGAGGCAACATCCCTAAATTCACAAACAGCCCTCGACTGCCACAGATCTCTTAACGAGATGGCTGAGCAGTTTAATATACACCTCATATGGGTGCCTGGGCATAGGGATATCCCGGGGTACTGCAAAGCCGATGAACTTGCTAGGAAAGGGACGACATTACAAATTCTCGAAGAATTTGCATATATTGGTGCGCCACTATCCACGTGCAAGCTTTGGCTTAGGCAAGAAGCAATCAGGCAGTCCAACGAAAGATGGACAGAAATCGGCACAAGCAGGGTAGCTAGACAAATCTGGCCAAGGTATGACCTGAGAAGGTCAAAATATCTCCTCGCACTAGAGAGGAAACGATTGTCTACGTTAGTACAGGTTCTGACGGGACACTGCTTGATCGGCGAACACGCCAAAAGAATGGGTATTGACTCCAATGACTTCTGCCGAACCTGTGGAGATGAGGAAGAAGTGGAGAGCATTGAGCACTTGCTTTGCGACTGTCCCGCTTTGAGTAAACGACGACTGGACATACTGGGGTCGGCCTTTTTAGGCAGCCTAACAGATCTTTCCAGTACTGATATTCGTACTATCGATAAATTTATATATCAAACATGTTGGTTTCGATGAGGGGCATTTCAGCCCGTGGTAACACTAGGGACCTAAACTGGTCTATGTGAGCTTGTAAAAAAAATACGGCTGCCACCCTAACCTAAACCTAAACCTTGTTTCTAATAAAAAGATAAGCATTAAAATAACACTCACGTTTTTGACAGCCCGAGAACTGACCACTGGCCAAAATCCGATTCTGAAAGTCCGGATTTTATACAGCATTCGAGTCTACCTATCCAAGTGATCACATCCGGTGATCATCCGAGATCTGGATATATGCACATCAGAATATATGCACCAAAGCCGTAATTTTCGTCGCATTATTGTTTTCTATGAATTTTTAAAGAACAAACATTTGTATTTTCCACTTTCAACTACTAGGCAGAAGCACGGTTTAAATATAGTTTTATTGGAGTGTTTTGGATTTTATTTTTAACTGAATACGATGGACCGTTTTAAAGATATTCCAATATACTCGTATGTAGTGGAAGTTCCATCATTTTTGACAGAACGATATATCGCGAAAAGTCGAGCTGATAGAAAGAAACCAAGTGCAGATTTGGATTCAGCGTCTTAAAAACAACATTCAGTTCCAGTTTTTGCAAATATTTTTTTTCGACTTATGTTATGCGATTTTAATTGTGTTCCGCGGATGGAATTCTATATCTTTAAACTATTTACTATTGCCATCCCATTTCGAATTTTCGTAATGGGATGGCAACCCCAAAACATTTTTGCACATTTTTAATGTCAAACTTACTAATTTTTTATGATTTCTTTCGTATTATAAAGTGAGTTTTCTTTAAGATGAGGACCAGAAACACGATTAATAAAATGTAATGGTAGCATTCTGTAGGCAGATATAACAGAACAACAAAAAACCTTATTCCGAAAATAAATCTACATCGAATATAAAATCAAAAAAGCAATATATATTCACGTATTTGAGATACAGTATTAATTATGTGATATGAAATAATATTGCAAATGTGCAAAAACAAATTCATCACAATGAGCCAGCATACATTTTATTACTTGTTAGTAATTGTATCCTGCACCACACTGTGGTCCAGGGTATTATGAGTTTGTTCATTTGTTTGTAACACCCAAAAGGAGAATAAATTCGTTTATTATACCGACCGACTTGGAATCACTTTCTGTGTCGATTTAACCGTCTGATTGTGATCAAATTTAGCATAGTACTCTTTTGCGACTCATTGACGATCCCAATTGAAATTGGTCAAAATCGGTTCAAATATAGCTCCCATATATATGTACCTCCGACATATATGCACTGTATAAGCAATTTTTTCAACCGATTTGAATAAAAATTCACACAAATAAGCAGTGTTTCCAGACGAATTTGACCTAATGTCTTTAATATAAATTTTCGAAATCGTCAAAAAATCGGCGACACAAAAATTTACCAGTTACATACAGTTTTTGCGTCTTTTTTCATGCGAAGATCATGTTTCAGGGACAGATATGTATTCATAGGTATTCTTAAATTATTTTGCGGATCCTCAAATTGAACTTAATCAAATTTTGTGAACCGATCTCATATTCTCGAACATATTTTATACATATTAGATTCTTTGGATTAAAAATGGTCCATATTTAGATATACTTCTAATAGAAGGATCCCAATCGATTTTATGTATTTACTTCATAGAAGCCATTGACAGCATAGAACCATTCACATCAACATAGTCCACCGTAGATCCATGGTTTTAAATAGCCCCATACCAAAGTTTCCGCTGCATTCTTCTTCTTGACGCATTTGAAACCACAAGTGCCAACTGATTAGCCTGAATTAATATGTATTTAATTTTACCTAGATCGATTCGCAGAATTATTGACGAACTTTGTAAAATGTGGCTATTTGCGTTAAAATTGACCCAAAATCATATATACGAGTATTGACCTCAATGGCTAAAATTCGGCAGTTTGTATTTTATTTTATCCATGACCAAGTGGCCCCATTGGTCCATAATTTGACTTAGCCACACACAACGTCCCCATTCGATTTTACTTTTTGACCTGAAAGAAAAAAACTACTAACTTTCTATCAATTGGGCGAAACAAATAATAACAAACGATTTATTTGAACTGAAACCATTCGTTGGAACAATGACCTCCTAGGTCCAACTTTTGATATAGCACATACTTACAAATGTGTACTGCAATTACCTCTATCGATTCTGCAACATAACCCAGTTCCAGAGACATTTCCTGTTATGTCATTGGATGCGATCGAATCTACCACCGACTTTTTATGTTTCGATAATCGTCCATAATTTTTGAAAATTTGTCAAACATTTCTAATTTTTATTTTAAATTTTTTTATAAATTTTAGCGTAAATGATATCCCGAAGGAATTAAAAAACATCTATTATATATGAAGCATTTATAAGTTTTTTTTTGTTTTTTCCATACCATAAAAAATCGTAATTTCGGGCAAAAATCGTCAAATCGTCATGTCCAATTTTTGGCCCTAAAAATCGTCAAAATGACAATAAATCGTCATTTCTGGCAACACTGCAAATAAGTCTCTTGATACACTTAGAGATGGTGATAAATATGAAGAAAATCGGTTCAGATTAAGGTTTAGGTTAGGGTGGCAGCCGTATTTTTTACCAGCTCACATAGACCAGTTTAGGTCCCTAGCGTTACCACGGGCTGAAATGTCCCTCATCGAAACCAACCTGTTTGATATACAAATTTATCAGTAGTACGAATATCGGTACCGGAAAGATCTATTAGACTGCCTAGAAACGCCGACCCCAGTCGTCGTTTATTCAAAGCGGGACAGTGGCATAGCAAGTGCTCAATGCTCTCCTTATCTACACAGCTTCTGCAGATGTCATTGGAGTCAATACCCAATCTTTTGGCGTGTTCGCCGATCAAGCAGTGTCCCGTCAGAAATGATACTAACGTAGACAATCTTTTCCTGTATAGTGCGAGGACCTTCTCAGGTCCTACCTTGGTCAGATTTGTCCAGCTACCCTGCACGTGCCGATTTGGGTCCATCTTTCGTTGGACTGCTAGATTTCCTCTTGCCTAAGCCAAAGCTTGCACGTGGATAGTGGCGTACCAATATAAGCAAATTCTCCGAGAATTTGTAATGTCGTCCCTTTCCAAACAAGTTCATCAGCTTTACAGTTACCCGGGATATCCCTATTCCCAGGCACTCATATGATATGTATATTAAACTGTTTAGCCATCTCGTTAATAGATCTTCGGCAGTCGAGGGCTATTTGTGAAGTTAGGGATGTGGCCTCCAGAGAATTGATGGCAGCCTGGCTGTCCGAGTAAATGACAAAGCCAGTATTGGTTACTATGTCGCGACTAGGGTAATCAAAAACCGCACCGGTTAATCGGTTTCTCTTTAAAAACCGCCTATCGGTTTTCGGTTTTTCTGCATTTTCGAATAACTCGAACCGTCGGTTTTTTCAACTCGGTTTATTCGACTTTTCGGTTTTTTTGAAACCATTATGAAATGATAATGAAAATATTACTTTTGAAACAGGAACCTACCTAAAATTTTGAAAACAACAATATAAAAACCGTTGACATCATTTGTGCATATCCATCGATTTCAAAATGCAGTTTTGTATGTATTTATACTGTTTACATTGCTAACTTCCCTATAGACTTCGTCTGCATATTTTATCAAGGGTCTAGGTGATTATTGCCGTATAGAAATTAATGAACAATCCTTTCTAATTGAAATGTAGGTATAAATAAAAATACATATGTCCAGTTTCACATTTCGACAAGTTTTCATCTCTATAGTATGCTCAAGCCAGAATCCGCTACTACTGATAATATATGTATATAATCGGTTTGCCATTTAAGCCATTCATATGATGGTAAAAGCTACGATTTTGCTGATATTAACTATTAGTCAAGTTTTATAAAAATCATAATCAATTTGTTTTAAATAAATCTTTTTAAAAATTGAACATATACGAGTATATTATAAATATTGCAGAGATTATATTATATCATAAATGAAATCGGAACAATTACGGTGCCGTGCCATAACTCCCAACGGACATAACGCCCAAAACAATTTTGGGAGTTATGTCCGCATATAATTTTGGACATAACACCCACAATGTTTGGGACTTATGTCCAACGTTATCGAGTGGACATAACGCCCAATGGGAGTTATGAATGGGAGTTATGAAAAAAAAGTCTTTTTTAATCTATAATACAGGGTGGATGATATGTATTGCAACCAACTTCAGGTTGCTATAATTTCTAAACCGCTAGTCTGATAGCTGACAGTTTTATTTCAGTGACAGTTCATTTTATTGTTTACAAGCTTACAAAAGCATTTTGATCTATTGCATTCAGGAAAAAAGTTATTCGTGATGGAATTCAAGCGTGATAGTGTGATTGCTTTACATTTGGGTGGAAAAACACAAGTGGCTATCGTTAGAGCCCTCCAGCATTTAAATGTGAATAAATTGTTTGTTTCTCGTACCATTGTTCGTTACCGTGATACTGGCAGTGTTGCATCGCGTCCAAAAAGTGGACGAAAAAAACCGGTAACAACACCAGAAATGATCCGAAAAGTGAAGGCCAAATTTGATAGAAATCCACGCCGCAGTGGTAGAAAAATTGCTCGTGAGCTGAACATATCGCGAGAACGGATACAACACATATTAAAAAATGAGCTTCGACTAAAGCCATTGAAGTTCCCAAAAGTGCAAGAGCTCACCGTTGCACAAAAAAAAAGTTAGACTGGAAAGAGCCAAGGAGTTGCTTCGCTTGCACGAAAGTGGCCAGTTACCGAATTTGGTTTTCTCCGATGAGAAGCCATTCCAAATTGAGCAGTTTGTGAACAAACAAAATGAGGTCAGCTGAAAATTTACACCTTCGATTGGCCACCAGAACTCAAGCGCCGCCGATGGTAATGGTGTGGGCCGCCGTAACGGCCGATGGTCGCTCCCCGCTCGTATTCATCGACCATGGGGTCAAAATAAATGCCGAATATTATCGGGAAAATGTCTTAAAGACAGTATTGAAGCCCTGGGCAGACAAACAATTCGGCCGCAGACCATGGACATTCCAACAGGACTCAGCACCATCACACTCAGCACGCGTCAACCAAGAATGGCTTAAAAAGGAGGTTCCGCGCTTCATTTCTACCGCACAATGGCCACCAAGATCTCCGGATCTCAATCCGTTGGACTTTTGCGCCTGGGGCATTTTAGAGAGTAAGAGAATGGGCCAAAATACCGCAGAGCCACTTTCGTGCAGCGTGTGATGGCTTTGTCGGCCGTTTGAGGGCCATAATTCATGCCAAAGGTGGTCAGTTCAAACAAATCTAAACTGTTTCTAAAATTTTATGTTATTTCCGACATTTTTTGCTTTTGAACAATAAAATTTAAAAAAAAAAATTAAAAATATAGCTCTTTACTTTGTTGCATTACATATCAGCCACCCTGTGTGTTAGAAATTTGTATATTTACATGTCTATCTTGGAAAATATAGATAATTAATAATTGCTTGTATCCACTGCTTGGGACCACCGAAAAAGTAGCATCCATCATATAGTGACGATCAAGTCGCACCCATCATATAGTGGCGATTATTAGGATCAATATTCCTTTAGATTCATTTGTGATGCACGCTGAAAAAAAATCGCTTCTGTAGTATATTGTCCCAAACATATTCGGCTTGAAACATATATATGTTTAGGGTACACTTCAAATATATAATATTTGGTACACACAAATATTAAATATTTGGGAAGGTGTTGGTCTAAACAAATCTTTGTTTCCATCCTAATATTTTGTATTAGGGCATATTTTTTCGTTACAAAGATTTATTTGCATTTAAGTTTTCGGAAAATATACCGATACCTTAAAAACGTTAAGTTTCTAAGGATACAAAGTTAATTTTTTTAATGTTTTTAAAAATATTTTATAATTGAAATCGTATAATATTAAAACAATAATTTACTATAAAACAATTTACTCGAAGGTTTCACTACTAATGATGCATTGGGATATTTAGAAATTTAAAATGAATGCTTTAAAACAGAAGGCAATGCTGCGCATATGCTGATGTTAGAAAAGACAGCAAAGTTTTGAAAATCCTTTTTAAATGAAATATATTTGGAGAAATTCCTGAACAATAATTTTATTTGTATTTAAACACATATTTTATTTGAGAAAATTAGTCAGCAAATATATTTTATTGTAATATATTAATATATGCGTTCCAAATAAATTTTATTGATTTTCAAATAAAATTTGTTTGCTCAAAAATATATAATACGTAAAAATTTGTGTTCCAAATATATTTTCTTTCCATTCAAACATATCCAAAAAGGCGAATATAATAATTTGGAATAATTGGTAAATGGGTAGAAACATTTTATCTAATTCTGAAACGATAATCGCTAAATTAAGCAATATTCGTTCCTAAATTGAGAAACATCTTTCTGGAATATTTTAATGATCGGAAGTAAAATACAACTTCTATAGCGGTTTGATACCAAATTAGGAGGAACATATATATGGAGCTTTAATATAAATCTAATCCGATCTTCCCTGAATACTTATTCATGTAAAAAAACCTCCTTCTGTCGAATTTCGTACTGATCGGATATAAAATACAGTCTCTACAGCGCTTACATGTCAAATCGGGGGTAACATATATATGGGAGCTATATATAAATCTCAACCGATTTTTTCCGAATTTGGCAGTATTTCTTCATGTAATAAGAAACCTCTTTCTGCCGAATTTCGCACTGATCGGATATAAAATACAGTTTTTACAGCGCTTACAGGTCAAATCGGGGGTAACATATATATGGGTGTTATATCTAAATCTAAACCAATTTTCTCCGAATTTGGCAGTATTCCTTCATGTAGAAAGAAACCTCTTTTTGCCGACTTTCGCATTGATCGGATATAAAATAAAATTTTTACAGCGCTCACATGTCAAATCGGGGATAACGTATATATGGGGGCTATATCTAAATCTGAACAGATTTCTTCCAAATTTAAAAGTGTTCATTCATATAATAGGAAACCTCTTTCTGACGAATTTCATACTGATCGGATATAAAATACCGTTTTTACAGCGCTTACATGTCAAATCGGGGTAACATATATATGGGGGCTATATCTAAATCTGAACCGATTTTAACCAAATTCAATAGGGATCGTCCTTGGGCCAAAAAAAAGATATGTGTAAAGTTTCTTTGAGATCGGACCATAATTGCGACCTGTACTTTGATTAGAAAAACACATGCACAGACAGACAGACAGACGGACAGACGGACATAGCTAAATCAACTCAGAAAGTGATTCTAAGTCGATCGGTATAATAAACGATGGGTCTATTTCTTCTCCTTTTGGGTGTTACAAACAAATGCACAAAGTTATAATACCCTGTACCACAGTGTGGTGTAGGGCATAAATATTAAGTGTTTACAATAGGGTAAAATTTTTTGAAAAAAGCTTAAAAAAACTTTTGTCGAATTTTGTGATGAAAGTTGGGCGCCACGAAATAACCCCCAAGTGAAATAACCCCCAAGCCGAAAATGAAATAACCCCCAATGAAATATGCCCCAAATGAAATGAAATAACGCCCAAAGATTAAATGTTAAATAAAGTCCAAATTAAATGTAATAATAGCCAAATAATAAATGAAACAACCCCCAAAAAATATTAGTTAAATCAAAAATGAATAATTCCCCCAAAAAAAGTGAAATAACCCCCAATGAAAAAAACCCCAAACAAATGAAATAAACTCCAAATTAAATTTATTCGTCTGTGCAAATATTTGTTGTGCAATATACATCATTTTTCCCAAAAACAGTTTGTAGTATTTACAGAAACGCTTGTATGGAATCCCCAATAGGCCGACGAAACAAATTAGAATAAAAACTAATGGGAATACCTGCAATTGCAAATTGATAAAACAACGTTTCAACTGCTTTGCAACTGAATGTTGGAACAGAAAACATAAAAAAATAGTAATCCTGGCGAAAAATTAAGGGCCTGTTTCTGTAACTTTTTTTCGTTCGTCTACGGCGAACGATTAAAAATCACTCAACTATTACTTGAATTCTATAAAACGCAGGTTAGAAATATTTTAGGTACGAGCTTTTTACGTGATTTCCTATAGACACAACGAATTATAAACTGCTGTGACTTATAGATTTCTCAGAATAATTGAGTGATTTTTGATCGTTTGCCGTAGACGAACGAAAATAAGTTACAGAAACAAGCCCTAAAAAAAAATGTTATGTAATGCATTACTATTTCTTGACGTTTGAAAACTTTTGGAATATAATACATGAGAATTCATGAAAACTTTTGGAAGAGAATTCTCTTCCAAACTATTTCACATATGAATTTCAGTTAAAAAATCGCCTCGATTTTTTACCTATTTTTCGTCTGCATTACTATTTTTTCATGTTCAAAAACTGTTGGAAGTGAAAACTTGAAGAAATAGTAATGCAGATGAAAAATAGGTTAAAAAATCGCTGCGATTTTTTGACCTATTTTTCGTCTGCATTACTATTTCTTCATACTTGAAAACTGTTGGAAGAGAACTGAAACTTCGTGTGTGAAAAATGTTGGAAGAGAAAACATGAATAGGAATTAATGGAGATGAAAAAAAGGTTAAAAATCGCGGCGATTTTTTACCTATTTTTCGTCTCCATTAATTCCTATTCATGTTATCTCTTCCAAAATATTTCCATAAAATTTTCTGACATGAAGAAATAGTAAAGCAGACGAAAAATATGCCAAAAAAATCGCCGCGATTTTTGTCTCTCTGTTTCCCTTGCTTTATCTTTTCTTAAATTTTTCTCTTACAGCAGTATTCATTCGTAAATTGTTAAAAGGGAACAAACCCAATCAGTTCCTTTACTGATCGGCTCTATAGCAAAATATTCGCAAATCTTATTTTACTTACCATTTCCAAACATTTAAAGCTTATCAATTCCATGATATAATGCAATCGTACCATCTGGTGTGTTTTCTGTAATCTGCTATCCATGACTCTACAACTAAAATTGTCCTATTTGTTATAATTTAAAATTTTTAAATTCGATTCTAACCGCCTAACGACAAGGAAGTGATATCTAACAATTTTATTATTAAAAACTTTCCTAAATTTCATTTTGAATGTCAATGAAATAATCCCCAAATAAAATGAAATACGGCCCAAGAAAAAATTGATTTCGATGAAAATGAAATAAATTCCAAACAATGAAAAAATCCCCAAAACCCAAAATGAATGAAATAAATTCCAAATTCATTTTATTTTGGGTTTTATTTCATTTTGGTCTTAGTAACAAAAATTTAAAAAAAACTTGAAAAAATGAAGTGAAACCCAAAGTTAATGAAATTTTACCCAAACCCAATTTTGAATCTTTTGTTTGGGTGTTATTTCATTTTCGGCTTGGGTGTTATTTCACTTGGGGGTTATTTCACTGCGCCTGAAAGTTGGTATGCATGGTCGGGAGGGCAAATAAAAAAAAACAATTTTAGTAGTTTGGCAAAATTTCCATTTTCGCGGAAGATATGACCTAATAAGTCCTCATGCCACATTTTTGTTTTTTAGTTTTCTGGAGATCTGCTGAACAGAGCATCTACTGCATAAAGCGTAGATGCTACATATAACTAGTAATTTATATTTTGCAAAACGATGGTGCAAAATTTTGAAATTTGCGCAGAGATTTTAATTTTTTGCAACTTTCTCTATCTGCGTTTTGAAATATTTTGTATCTTAAATATTGCACATTTTGTTGTTACATATATTCAAGAATAAAAAGTTTGTACTCTTAATACGGACATTAAGATTTCCGTGTTTTTCTAATGTCAATTCTACCACATTTTACTTTATCGGCAGCATTATACGTCGTAAACTCTATTATGATTGAATGTATTTATTAGATTTCATGTAAAAATGCACCTAAATTATAAAGACCAGCTTTAAAAAAAACGCCATTTTAAATTTCTAAAGAATGGACTTTAAATGACCGCTGGCTAATATTTATATTACGCAGTATATATTACACTCAATTTCAACTGAATTCGGTACGCTGAAGTCGAATCTCACCTCTATATTGTTAAAAAATTTCGCGTTCGGAAGTTATATAGATCCAGATTGTAACTACGAACATAGTTCACTAAAAAAGAAATAATTGGGGAACTTTTATTTCGGTAGGTTTAGTTTTATTTGGAAATATTATTTTTAGTAACAGTTACTAATGTTAAGCTATTAGATTCGAAAAATATCTTGCAGTTAAGGGTATTTTTGGAGGCTCGATAAAAAGCGTGATATTGACGAGTGTTTTTAATTGTTTTCACATCTTTATAGCGCAATTCCAAACTTATTTTACATTTAATGTGAACATCCGTCGCCGAATAATCAAAATAAATTTTTACTGCGCCGCTGCAACTGCAAGGTATTTTCTGAATCTAGTAGCCAAACATTAGTAACTGTTACTAAAATAATATTTCCAAATAAAACTAAACCTACCGAACTAAAAGTTCCCCAATTACTTATTTTTTAGTGAACTATGTTCGTAGTTACAATCTGGATCTATATAACTTCCGAATGCGAAATTTTTTAACAATATAGAGGTGAGATTCGACTTCAGCGTACCGAATTCAGTTAAAATTGAGTCTAATATATACTGCGTAATATAAATATTAGCCAGCGTTCATTTAAAGTCCATTCTTTAGAAATTTAAAATGGCGTTTTTTTAAAGCTTGTCTTTATAATTTGGGTGCATTTTTACATCAAATCTAAGAAATACATTCAATCATAATAGAGTTTACGACGTATAATGCTGCCGATAAAGTAAAATGTGGTAGAAGTGACATTAGAAAAACACGGAAATCTTAATGTCCGTATTAAGAGTACAAACTTTTTATTCTTGAATATATATAACAACAAAATGTGCAATATTTAAGATACTAAATATTTCAAAACGCAGATAGAGAAAGTTGCAAAAAATTCAAATCTCTGCGCAAATTTCAAATATTTGCAGTATCCGAAATCGTTTTGCAAAATATAAATTACTAGTTATATGTAGCATCTACGCTTTATGTACATACATGCAAAAATTCAGCGTAATCCGTTCAGAAGATCTCCAGAAAATTAAAAAACAAAAATGTGGCATGAGCGGACTTATTAGGTCATATCTTCCGCGAAAATTAAAATTTTGCGAAACTACTCAAATTGCATTTTTTATTTGCCATTTTACGTCATCTAACAATATTTTAAGCATTTTTATTAAAAAAGAAAAAACCGAAAACAACCGGTTCACCGGTTTTTTATTTTCGGTTAAACCGAAAACCGGTTTTATAGTTAACTTTATTTTCGAAGAAACCGAAAGCCGTATTTTCAAAATAACCGGTTTTCTGATCACCCTAGTTGCGACTCAGCCACTTGGCGGATTCCTATATTGCCATTAGACTGCCAGGTATCTGGTAGTCTGTGAGCTATATCCAAACTAAGTTATTCACAGTGTACTCCGAAGCCAACACCAACACCATGCTTCGAACCACCCGTATAGAAGTGGAGATGGTTTCCATTACATGGTATTCTGCCAACCCATTCATCTCTGACTCGAAGTGACATAGTTACTCTCAAAGGTGTACGCAGTTGGTATATTGTCCACCCGGTCTGTAGCACTACAGTTTGATATCCTCATGTGGCCAAAGTTATGTACCTCCACATTGATAGGCAGTTTAGTTTTAGTGCCGCTCTGGTTGCAACTCCTCATGTGGCCATAGTTCTGTACCTCCACAATGATAGGCAGTTTAATCTTAGTGCCGCTCTGGTTGCAACTTCTTTCGCCACAATACGAGTATTAATCGGCAGTATAAGGAGTAGGGCTTGTAGAGACACAGTAACTGTAGTTCTTAAAGCTCCGCTTATGCTCAGGCAGGCAGTTCTCTGATCCTTTGATAGTTGGTTGGTGATGGTTAGTTTGTTAGTTGCGTCCACCACACCAAGATGCCGTATAACAGTATTGGACGAAGCACTAATATATGTATGTATCCAATGTATGATTTTAGGAGAGAGGCCCACCGCGACCCTACAGCCATTTGGCAGGAATATAACGCGACGTTGGCCTTCCTTACACGTTCCAATACGTTAAGTCGAAATAACAGTCCCCTATCTGGAATTATTTCTAACAATTTGCACTTTCAAAAAAGACTAGAGCAGTTCCATTTATCCGAGATGCAGGGTCCACATGTGGGACATTATTCATCCAAGTACAGAGAACCAATTCTGTCTTGTTTGGGTTAACGCCCAAACCGCTGCTTCTGTCTAGCCAACTTCTTCAGAGCCACCTGTAGCATGTCTATGAGGACGTTTTCGAATTAGCCACTCACTGCGATTGCCAACTCATCCGCATATTCCACGACCTTGCAGCCACAACGTTCTACATCTAGCAGGATTTCATTTACGCTAGGTTCCAAATCACACTTGAGTTAACTTTTAGATGTGATAGTGCCGAAATTACCGCATCTGAGTGAATGTTGTTAAAAGCTCCTTCTATGACAGGAAATGCCACCATGGTGAATTGCATGAAATGCAGGGACGATTCTAAAAGTCTTTCCAGACCTTTCAATAAGAAGGAGGATAGGCTAATTGGCCTGAAGTCATTCGGCATAGTGTGTGATATCTTTCCCGCTTTAGGTATAAATACCACTTTGGTATCCCTTCATTGATTCGGGATGTATGAAAGAATCCAAAGCCTACATAAATTTTTTCCAGCCAGGGGATAATGTACTTTAAAATTTTCTGCATTTCTCCTGGTGTGATGCCGTCTGGTCCAGGTGACCTGAAGGGCTCTACGTTGTTAGTAGCCCAGCTTATTCTGGATCTCTCAGTCAACAAGCTAGCGACGCTCGCAGTCCACTCGCAATCTTGTTGGTCATGCTGATCATCGACTTCTGTTAGGGAGTTCCCCGGGAAATGTGTGTCGAGCAGTACATTGAAATAGTTGCCTCATCCTGTATATAATCCACTGTACAGGTACATTGAGCGACTGCTCGATGTTTTTGGCCCAGTTATTTGCCTCACCCTGTAAATAACCCACTGTAGCGGATGAAGCAGATAGTATCTTTCTCAGCGGCGTCGGAGACCTTTCCACTTCGCCACAGAAGGTATACCTACAGCGTCTTTGCGCCTTCCTAAGCTCCTTATTATATATCTCAGTTGCTCTTAATAGGCACCAGTAGATTTCGCCCTGTTGAATAGTTTGTTGCAAGTTTTTTTCCTAGAAGTCCAGAAGTCCACCATTGAGGTTTAGTTTTACCCTTGTTCCTCGTTTCTGGACAGGATTCTTCAAGGGAACTATTGAATGATGTGGTTATATGCTCGACCAGATTATTCAGACTGGCTTTGCCATTTGGTTTGTACAGAAACTTAGAGTTGAGGACTTTCTTGCAATGATAATACAGGTGCCACTTTGTCTTCCTCACATTTCTGTGGACGGCAGGTTTAGGAGCTTTTTCAGCGAGTTTGAACTCAATATAATGGTGATCTGAGAATGAGTGGTCCTCCAGTACATTTGGTATTAAAGTGCTATAGAAGTTGAACTTTACTTCCCATCATTACAAAAGTTGACAGAAAGAAGTTTAAGAACAGTATTTAAGGAAGGTATTTTACGTCCGATGTCTATATAATTTGGCAGAAATTAGGTTTTTGATCCAAGTTGATGCAAATCTTTTTAGATTATGTATAGTCCCATCTATTTGTTCCTTCTAATTCTTGACCTATGAAAGAACACTGCGCGCTTTAAGATTATCGTTTAAGATCTAGTCGTTATAATCAACATCTTCAACCCCTCTTTGGAGGTAGGGAATTATATAGTCGTCTCCGCCCGACTTTATGTCTTTGCTTTCTGATGAAGATCTTGGAAAAACTGGGAGTTTTTAGGTTATTGTTTCATATATAGATAAACTATGTTGACCTATCAATTTGGTGTAGGGTATCATACAGTAGTCGGCTCTACCCGAATTTAATCTTTCCCTACAGGTTTGATTCTTTACTTGGTTACATAACATTTAAAGTGAAATTGAGACACTGACAGAACTTAAGAATTGCTGATTTAACATTATTTGAGCAAAATTTGCAATCATGTAGAAATGCATCAAAAGAAAACAAATAGTTACATTCAACAGTTTTGGGAATTTCATACAAAGAATCATTCATTCAAAAGTTGTTATTTATAACATTTCACACATTTTTTTCATTCAATGATATACACAGCGCAAACTTGTTTTATTTCAAATTTCTGCAAATGAATAGAAAAACAAATCTCTTCCAATGACTCAAAAACCCGACATAATCTATTGAACACTTGTTTGTTGTACTTTCTGCACTGACATGTTGTGATTTCATCTCTCCATATCTATTGATGGGTTTTAGCAAACTTTCATCAATTCACAAAAGATTGCACAGGGACTTGAAAACTCATCACAAAGTTCATTTTTTCTTTACCCTGATGTAACGTTATATGGTTTTGTGCAGCATAAAAAAGTATATATCTTTTAACTATTGAATACATTTTGATGACTGCACGAAATTTACAAATTCGTAATGCAGTACAATGTGGAATATATCAACTAGACTATTTTTTAAATATAAGAGGGAACATATTTTTTTAGTTTATGAAAACAGTATCTGGTTGTATATTTTAACAATCTCGTATAAAATTCAAATTTCCATTTTTGGTATTAATTCAATCACCGCGATCTGTACATAAATAATGGCGGTTGAAGCACAGAAAGTGTCGTCATCTTTATCTTCCTAAATGCTCATATTATGGGACGTCTGCATTGTTATTATGTCGTTGTAAAACATAATCTTCCTTGAATACTCGTTCTACGATGGTAATGTTTTTCCTCAAGCATTTGCACAAAACGCAATCCTATAAATATACTCGTACGAGTTTTTTGGCTGTGGCCTTTTCTCAGAAAAAGATTTATGTTGATTTTATTCATAAAAGCATAACAAAAATCTCTTTATTATGCAAATAAAGTTGGTATTTTTTGAACTTAGATTTGCCTTTTGAATTTAATTTGATAAAATAAAAAAATGTGAATCTAAGTCGATCGGTATATTAAATATCATATATTCCTCATAAAGGTGATCTTAGTAAAACAGCGCTGTTTTTGTATACTCTATCTACGCCACACTGTAATACAGGGTATTATAACTGTGTGCATGTGTTTGTAACACCCAAAAAGAGATTACATAGACCTACTGTTTATTAAAAGAGTACCGACCGACATATAATCCTTTTTTGAGTCGGTTTAGCTATGTCCGTCTGTCCATGTATCCTTGTAGTCAAATTAAAGGTCGTAATTACTGCATGGTCGCAATGAAATTCGGTACATATATTTTTTTGGCTCAAGGCTATTGAAAATGGTAAAAATCGGTTCAGATTTACATATAGCTGTCATATAACGAGAAATCGCTATAACAAGTAGAAAATTGGTATTTTGAAAATTTTCATTTTTTGGTGTTTTCAGTTAAAATCTTTTTTCAAAATTTCTATTTTTTATAAAACTAACATATATATTTAGTTACTACGCACTTGCTCTACAAAAACTGGAAAAAATAACTTTGTCCAGCTAGATTGCCTAACTGTCGCACTGTACAGATGTTCTGTACAGTGCTGTTCTTTTCTCTGGACCATAAAATTAGATTATAAATTTACTTTGTATTATAATTCATATAAATAAATAAATGAATGAATGGCACAATGCCAAATTCGGGCAAAATCTGTTCAGATTTAGATACAGCCCTTATATATATCTCTCACTCACTTCAAGAGTGTCTTAACTCAAAATTTAAAAATTTTGTGGTTGCCTTACAGAAATGTGAATTTAGAAAATATCGATAAATTAATTTAAAAAAATTTTGTTAATAAGTAAACAATTATAATTCCAATTATTCCACCTTTTTTAAATATCCTATTTCATCTTATTTATCTTTTTATAAGGACTTCAAGTTACACATGTCGACAATTTCAATTTTTGAGTTATGACAGTCTTGAAATAAGTGAGCGATATGTCCCTACCTTTTTCGAATCGAAGCGCCAGTTTCTTAATTTAGAAACGAATACTGCTTCATTTTGAGCTAATTTAGATACATACTTTCCTAACTATTTAGTATTAAAGCGCTTAGAAAATGTATTTTACATCCGATCTTTATATTATTTGGCAGAAATTAGGTTGTTGATAAAGTTGATGAAAATCAGTTTAGATTATGTATAGTCCCATCTATTTTTTCCTTCACATTCTTGATCTTTGTAAGAATGCTGCACATTACCTGCATGATAACCTTATCGTTTCAGATCTCATTATGATCAACAGGAGGAGGTAGAGCTAAGTACGTTGTTAACTAAAACAAATGATTTCAAATTATTATCATTGCTAAATTAGCTATAAGTTTTTAAATTATGCATCGTATTTTTTCGGAATGGTCTCACTTTATTTCATGACCAATCGTAATTTACGATAAAATAATTTAAAAATAAATATTGTGAATTTGTCGACGTTTTTAAGAGGGTTTAAACAGTTGATGGCATGCAAAAATTATATTAAAAGGAGATGAAGGCTGCATAATTTGGGAATCGTTAAACATTTCCTGAATAAATTAGGATAAATGGTTCTCGAGTTATGCTAAAATATGTGGATCAACATTTATTTTTTTAAGATATTAATTTTTATTTTTATAGATAAAGAAGCCTCGTCCCACTACTATACAAAAAGTCAAAAATAAAAACATGTATTAGGGTATTATATAGTTGGTTCTACCCAACTTTAGTCATTTATTACTGATTTAATTTAAAATAAATAATCTGAAGAACAAATTCAAAGTTTAGAATGTTTTGTAATGACAAATCAATTAAAAATTTTAACAAAAATCACTTTTTTATTACAGTGTTGGACGATTGTTGTTGTCTTGAAATATTAAAAAGTTCACTGGCCCTCCGGTGATGAATTACGTGTAATTCGCACACTCATGTATGGAGTATGCGAAAAAAAGGACCGAATCATATGACATGCACCTCGAAGCCAGACACATTGTTCTAAAGACAAATATTAACAAAACTTTATAAATGACAAAAGCGTTTTTCCCTTGACAGCTAAAAAGTCATTGACAGGTATCGAAAGGAAAAGTAAAAACATGAGAGAAATATGCAATGCTAAAAATACTTTTCAGTTTAATGTTCGATTGATTTATTAGATTATTGCCCGTTGTCATAGAAAAAGAAATGCGCATAAAAAGTTCAAGACATGTACAAACACTCACTGCGAATGAAATGAAAAATAACTTGGCAAAATATGAGTTGAATAAACTGACTAAAGTATACATTCACATTCACAGTACTACAATATGGAGTTTGGTATTGTGTGTGGGAAGCTCTGGAACGGGTAATCGCCAAACTGTAGTTATTGCAACAATAATTTTTCCACGAAAAAGTTCTGGGCATATGAATTTGTATCAAAAGGGGTCTTGGAGTATGCGCTCAGTTTTCAGTTAAGTGCAGGGATTTAAACCGTACGTAAGCCAGATAGAACATGGACGAGAAGTAACTTAGAAAAAGCCCAAGAATTTGCCAGTCATCTACAAAAGGTATTTACTTCAAACAACTCGGATGATATAAATCCAAACAACGATGATGTAAATGATTTCCTAAGTGAAATCCACCAATTAGACCTACCGATTAAAAAGTTTTCCAAATCGGAGGTATTAGAGGTAATACAAAAACTCAAAACAAATAAGGCCCCCGGTTATGATCTTATCACACCCAAAGCTCTTAAAGAACTCCCAAGAATTGCCGTAAAACTGTTAACTTACATATTTAATGCTTGCCTAATCCGCTGTTTTATACCACCACAGTGGAAGGTTGCACAAATAACAATGATACTTAAACCCGGTAAGAAGGCAGAAAATGTTTCATCATACCGTCCTATCAGCTTACTTCCAATCCTGTCAAAAGTCCTTGAAAAGCTATTTCTCAAGAGGCTAATGCCAATAATCGACTCGAAATCATTAATCCCAAACCACCAATTTGGATTCAGGAAAAAACACGGTACAATTGAACAAGTACACAGATTGGTTGAAACTATCAATAACTCGTTCGAGAATAAGCAGTTTTGCACAGCGGCGTTTCTGGATATCTCGCAAGCTTTTGACAAAGTCTGGCACAAGGCATTATGCTATAAACTAAAAAAACTGTTACCAATAAATTATTTTTTATTCCTACAATCTTATTTACAATCACGATACTTTTATGTCAAGGAAGAAGAAAGCCAAATATGCACATCATATGCAGGAGTTCCCCAGGGTAGCGTCCTGGGACCAACTTTATATATATTATTTACCCATGTTCTCCGCCAAACACAAGGTGTTGTAATTGGAACATTTGCCGATGATACCACAGCACTAGCAGTTCACAGTAATCCACTACAGGCAACACACTACAACAATCAATTAACGAAATATTAACATGGCTAAGAAAATGGAAAATTAAAGCAAATGAAACGAAATCAGCACAGGTCACTTTCACTCTGAGACAAGCAACCTGCCCTTCTATTCATCTGAACAACAAGGAAATCCCTCAAGAAAATGAAGTGAAATATCTTGGAATGTACCTCGACAAAAAACTCATGTGGAAGAATCACATTCAATCCAAAAGAAAAGCTCTCGATATACAAATTTCGAAAATAACAACTGTGGGGAACAGCAGCTAACTCCAACATAGAAATTCTACAGCGATTTCAATCAAAGGCGTTGAGAAAAATTGCAAATGCTCCAAGTTACATAACAAATAGGCAACTCCATAAAGATCTTAAAATTACCACCGTTAAGGAGGAAATTAAACGAAATACATTCATACAAATCCAGAATTGAGATACACCCGAATGAATTAGCAGCCAATCTTATGTCAAACAGACAAACATTTCGAAGAATTAAAAGAAAAGCTCCCCAAAACTTAATGTTATAAATGAAATAAAAATTTTATAGTGTATAAGTACTACGCTAGACTTAATATACACTATTAATATTTGATACTAATGGAATGGTTACTGGATCAATTCCATAGAATAAGCTTATAATGTCCTAAATTGTGCTTAATATTTAAAAATTTTTATATTGAATTAAATACATAGCATAAATAAAGCTACACAAAAAAAAAATATTAAATCGGGTGGTAGCAAACACCGGTTATCCGCTAGTAATTAACATAATGATAAATATAACGATTTATTTCACATCAAAATGAGAAATTATGAACAATTTTCATGTTGACAGGGGTACCAGGACATCAGACGTTGTACACTCGCTCCTCCCAATATGTGATTTCATTACTATCCTCATTCTCCACTCATCTGTAGGGAATAAACTCTGCAATAAATGCTTATTAACATACGGTGAAACTTTTCTTAGACAAAGTCCCAGCTGGTGGTAACTATAACTTTCCACGAACATACTGTGTCTCTTAATTTAGCCACAACGTGATGTTCGACATACATAATGCACAATGAGCGTCAAAAGTGTGCCAACACCCACCAAATTAATACTAAACTTCTTTGGAAATCATTTAGAGATTAACATATTTTATCTCAGAAAATAATGCAAAGTTCTTTTCAGAAGTACGAGGTTTTCAATTTTATGCACGACAGGCTCATACGTAGCGCAATCCGGAACTTCAATTTCACACATTTCTCTTTTACATTATTTGTGTTTTCATTTTCTCGGTAACAGCATACCTTCAACAAAATTAATAATACATGTTTAAGAAGGAATTTGAGGTAACGCTCAATTTTGACACACACTGTATTTTGTATGTGTATTCAAATTATATAAAGGAAGGTAGAAAATAAATATTTGTAAGTATATGCTTCAGGTGTTGAAATTAGTTCTACCTTCAAAAGGAACCAGCGGCGCTTCTGTATCTCGTGCATCTCGTAACTCCAAAGAAAAGCAGTACACTAAAAGAAAAATGCTACACCAAATCAATAAAGAGAGATACATTGAATTGATGGGAAGACGTCCTCGGTTTAATGAATTTGGATATTGATTAGTAGTCCACAGTTTTCTCTGAAGCGAACACACAAATGTACATAATTTTTATAACCTCCACCATAGGATGATTGATATACCAATTTTTCATTCCGTTCATATGACACTTAGAAATATTGATGAAGGAACCCATAAAGTTTATACATACGAGTATATTCTTAATGATCATAAAATAATAAGATGATTTTAGCCATGTCTGTATGTTCGCACGTCTGGTGTAATCACGCAACAGTATAAATAAACAGTACATGTACCCTAAAAAAATTGCTACTGTAGTATTCTGCCTCAAACATATTCGGCTTGAAACATATAGATGTTAAGGGTGCACTCTAAACATATAATATTTGGTACACAAAAAATATATATTTGGAAAGATGTTGTTCTAAACAAATCTTTGTTTACATCCCAATATCTTTTTATTTGGGACTATTATTACCGAAACAAATATTGATAACCTAATACATACTCGTAATTGTGTTAATTTGAAATAAAATAATCTTGGATCAAAATATATTACTTGGAGGATTGATAACGATGGCTTGGAATACGTAGAAATTTGAAATGATTGATTTAAAACGGAAGTTATTGCTACACATATGGTATCATAACTAGGAGGAATAATTCGAAACCAAGGAAAAATTAAAACTGAAAAAGTCGGGAAGTTATGAAAATCTTATTTAAATAAAATATATTTTGTGAAATTTCTAAACAATAATTTCATTTGTATTTAAAAACATATTCCATTTGAGAAATTTAGTTTGCAAATACATTTTGTTCTAATATATTAATATAATATATTAATATACGCTGTCCAAATAGTGTATTGATTTCCAAATAAAGCTCAGAAATATATAATATTTAAAAATGAGTGTTCCAAATATATTTTCTTTCTATTCAAACATATCAAATAATGTAATTTTGTCCCGTTTGATTTTGGGACTCAATTTTGAAAATTGGACGTTAAAATAGCCCCAAAAATAAGAACTTCTGCATCATTCGCTTAGTCAAGTTGGCTCCATTAATAATTTAATGGCCTTACGAATTTTTTGCTCAAGGTGAAATTAATTTTTTTTTCTATATTTTAAGACGGTTGTATATAGAGATATTCCGTACGGAATATCTCTTTTGTGTCTGAAGCAAATTGGTAGATATTGAATAGGAGAAAAAATGCGGAACAAACCTACCCGAAAAATGTGCATCAAGTGCCTTAAAAATCGGAAAAATTCAAATTTTTTATCCATTTGTTCCCCCTTATTCACCTTTTTTGCTCAATAACTGGATAAAAATCCACAAATAAGCTGTTTTTTATATCCTACACCACACTGTGGTACAGGGTATTATAAGTTTGTTTCACGGCAGATGTTTGTAACACCTGAAAATAACACAGCTAGACCCACCATAAAGTATACCGATCGACTCAGAATCACTAGCTGAGTCGATTTAACGATGTCTGTCCGTCCGTCCGTCCGTCTGTCCATGTAAAGTTGTTCGTCGACTACAGGTCGCAATTTCACTCCGATCGTTCTGAAATTTTGCAGTTTAGAGTATTTCGCGGCTGTTAAGATCGCTATTGAATTTGGTTGAAATCGATTCAGATTTGGATATAGCTCGTCCGATTTGGCCCTTTAGTCCTATAGAAGCTGTAATTTACATCCGATCGTTTTGAAATTTAGAATGGTAGAGTTTCTTGATCCGTGAACCAACATTGCTGAATTTGAAGAAAATCGGTTAAGATTTAGCTATAGCTCCCATATATATGTTTCGTCCGATTTTGCTCTTTAGTCCTGTAGAAGCTGTATTTTACATCCAATCATTTTGAAATTTAGAATGGTAGAGTTTCTTGATCCATGAACCAACACTACCGAATTTGAAGAAAATCGGTTAAGATTTAGCTATAGCTCCCATATATATGTTTCGTCCGATTTGGCCATTTAGTCATATAAAAGCTGTATTTTACATCCAATCGTTTTGATATTTAGAATGGTAGAGTTTCTTGATCCATGAACCAACATTGCCGAATTTGAAGAAAATCGGTTAAGATTTTGCTTTAGCTCCCATATATATGTTTCGTCCGATTTTGCTCTTTAGTCCTGAAGAAGCTTTATTTTACATCCAATCATTTTGAAATTTAGAATGGTAAAGTTTCTTGATCCATGAACCAACATTGCCGAATTTGAAGAAAAGCGGTTAATATTTAGCTATAGCTCCCATATATATATTTAGTCCGATTTTGCTCTTTAGTCCTGTAGAAGCAGTGTTTTACATCCAATCATTTTGAAATTTAGAGTGGTAGAGTTTCTTGATCCACGAACCAACACTACCGAATTTGAAGAAAATCGGTTAAGATTTAGCTATAGCTCCCATATATATGTTTCGTCCGATTTGGCCCTTTAGTTCTATAGAAGCTGTATTTTACATCCAATCGTTTTGAAATTTAGAATGGTAGAGTTACTTGATCCATGAACCAACATAGTTGAATTTGAATAAAATCGGTAGAGATTTAGCTATAGCTCCCATATATATGTTTCATCCGATTTGGCTCTTTAGATCCAATCGTTTTTATACCCTACACCACACTGTGGTACAGGGTATTATTTAAGTATAAAATGTCCCAAAAGTAAATTTATGTAAACAATTTATACATGAATTACAAAATTTATATATCAGAGTTATTCAATATTTCGAGAGTGGTGTAGGGTATTATATAGTCGGCCCCGCCCGACTTTAGCCTTTCCTTACTTGTTTCCTTATAAAGTTTATTTTACATGAAATAAAAATTCCGACTCATATTACAGCCATTCTTAAACAGAAAATATGAGATTTTTATATGTTATCTAAGCATGGAAACAAAATTTAGAACATTTTCAATTATTGTAAAGGGTTTCCCAACAAGAGGAGTTATTTTGAATCCCCCGGTATTTTGGTAGCTGTCACTTTTGAAGCTTTTATTCTTTGAAATTTGACAAGTAGAAACTACGCCATTATTAACCAGTAAGGAAAGGCTAAATTCGGGCGGTGCCGACTATATAATACCATACACCACTCTCGTAATATTGAATAACTCTGATATATAAATTTTGTAATTCATGTATAAATTGTTTACATAAATTTACTTTTGGGACATTTTATACTTAAATAATACCCTGTACCACAGTGTGGTCTAGGGTATAAAAACGATTGGATCTAAAGAGCCAAATCGGATGAAACATATATATGGGAGCTATAGCTAAATCTTTACCGATTTTCTTCAAATTCAACAATGTTGGTTCATGGATCAAGAAACTCTACCATTCTAAATTTCAAAACGATTGGATGTAAAATACAGCTTCTATAGAACTAAAGGGCCAAATCGGACGAAACATATATATGGGAGCTATAGCTAAATCTTAACCGATTTTCTTCAAATTCGGTAGTGTTGGTTCATGGATCAAGAAACTCTACCATTCTAAATTTCAAAATGATTGGATGTAAAATACAGCTTCTTCAGGACCAAAGAGCAACATCGGACGAAACATATATATGGGAGCTATAGCTAAATCTTAACCGCTTTTCTTCAAATTCGGCAATGTTGGTTCATGGATCAAGAAACTCTACCATTCTAAATTTCAAAATTATCGGATGTAAAATACAGCTTCTATAGGACTAAAGGGCCAAATCGGACGAAACATATATATGGGAGCTATAGCTAAATATTAACCGATTTTCTTCAAATTCAGCAATGTTGCTTCATGGATCAAGAAACTCTACCATTCTAAATTTCAAAACGATCGGATGTAAAATATAGCTTCTATAGGAC
The DNA here is from genome assembly GCA_963930755.1 of Eudasyphora cyanicolor. Lineage (NCBI taxonomy): Eukaryota > Metazoa > Arthropoda > Insecta > Diptera > Muscidae > Eudasyphora > Eudasyphora cyanicolor. Next base: position 53,218,179 of record OZ005736.1, on the reverse strand, counting down.
TAAAGGGCCAAATCGGACGAAACATATATATGGGAGCTATAGCTAAATCTTAACCGTTTTTCTTCAAATTCGGCAATGTTGGTTCATGGATCAAGAAACTCTACAATTCTAAATTTCAAAACGATCGGATGTAAAATACAGCTTCTATAGGACTAAAGGACCAAATCGGACGAAAGATATATATGGGAGCTATATCTAAATCTGAACCGATTTTCTTCAAATTCGGCAATGTTGGTTCATGGATCAAGAAACTCTACCATTCTAAATTTCAAAATGATCGGATGTAAAATACAGCTTCTATAGGACTAAAGGGCCAAATCGGACGAAACATATATATGGGAGCTATAGCTAAATATTAACCGATTTCAACCAAATTCAATAGCGATCTTAACAGCCGCGAAATACTCTAAACTGCAAAATTTCAGAACGATCGGAGTGAAATTGCGACCTGTAGTCGACGAACAACTTTACATGGACAGACGGACGGACGGACGGACGGACAGACATCGTTAAATCGACTCAGCTAGTGATTCTGAGTCGATCGGTATACTTTAAGGTGGGTCTAGCTGTGTTATTTTAAGGTGTTACAAACATCTGCCGTGAAACAAACTTATAATACCCTGTACCACAGTGTGGTGTAGGGTATAAAAATGGAAAGATACACGATTCAACAACGCATTGAAATTATTAAAATTCGAAAATCATCGAAAAATCATCTTGACTGAAGAGGCCCATTTCCACCTCGGTGGCTACGCCAACAAGCAAAATTGTCGCATCTGGGGCTCGGAAAACCCAATAGTTATTTTTGAGAAGCCTCTCCATCCTCAACGTGTGACTGTTTGGTGCGGTTTATGGTCCGGCGGGGTCATTGGACCTTACTTTTTCGAAAATGAGGTTGGATCAACATTTACGGTGAATGGATTGCGCTATCGATAGATGATTAATGATTTTTTATGGTCGGAGTTGGATGGTATTGATCTGGACAACGTTTACTTTCAACAAGACGGTGTTACGTGCCACACAAGCAACGAAACCATTGCTCTGTTACGGGAAAAGTTTCCGTATCGTGTTATCTCCCGAAGAGGTGATCACAATTGGCCACCGAGATCTTGTGATTTAACACCTTGCGACTTCTTCCTTTGGGGCCACGTGAAAGATAAGGTCTACGCCAACAGCCCAGCGTCGATTCAACCCCTCAAAGATAGAATTCGTGAGGCTATCGAGGACATAGGGCAGCCACTTTGAGATTTGGTTATGGAAAATTTAATGAGAAGGATATGGTCCTGTAAGCGTGGTCGTGGTGGCCATTTGGCTGATGTTGTTTTTCATTATTAACGTCATACCTTCCTGTTTATTATGAAATAAACATCCGATCATTTATCTCCAAAAATGGCATTTTTCTTTGAATACCAAAATAACACCTCTTGTTGGAAAACCCTTTAAATTGAAGTAGACGCTTGTGGTCCACATGATCTTTTTTCTTCGTAGATTGTTCATATTCATGTTCTGAGTCTGCATCATCATAAGAGTTGTTTTAAATAATAAAAGCATTTGCGAACAAATTATTGCTAATGCGAATATATGAAAGTAAACAAATTTAGATATGACATTATTTAAATACAGACAACGTTATGTACCGTATGTTCGGCGGAAATCCGTGGGTCATTTTAAGTCGAATGAGCAATGTCCATCCGTCCTTCTGTCTGTCTTCTGGCTGGTGCGCACGATAACTCTCGAAAGGACTAAGCGATTGACTTCAAATTTGGTATGTGGTAATAATTTTTTCCGGCTAAGTTCGAAGATGGGTCATATTGGTGCACTCCTTCTAGTACCTCAACCCAATAGGGATAAAATGTTGTGAAATATTGATTCTTTAATAACTCCTATATTACTTATTCGAACCTTCTGAAATTCAGAATTTCTGTAGACAACTCATTCATTACAGGTAGCCAGCGGAAAAACACACTTCAATCAAAAAAAAGTCCACTTCCATTTTCTCAATTTAATTGACTGTGAACGGAGTAGGTATCATGAAGGAACGGGAAGAGCCATTCAGCGTCCACGCACATTTATGAGCTTTTATGCAACTGTGTTTCTATGTTGTTCATTTTCATTACACCGAAGAAACGTCCCTACAGTATTGTAAGTAGGCACTTCCGTACAGCATATTTGTGGATTTGTAATCCAGTTATTGAGAAAAAGGTGAAAAATGGGGAAAGTAGTTAAACATTGATATTTCTGCGATTTTTAAGGCACTGGATGCACTTTTTTTGGGTAGGTTATTTTGCTCCTATGCAATATCTACAACTTTGCTTCAGTCACATAAGAGGTATTCCGTCCGGTATACCAAGATAAAACCCTGTTAAAATATAGAATAAGTGCTAAAAATCCACCTTGAGGAAAAAAGTCGTATGTCCATTAAATTGTTAATTGAGTCAATTTGACTAAACGAATGAAGCAGAAGTTCTTATTTTTGGGGCTACTTTTACATCCAATTCTCAGAATTGAGTCCCAAATAAATGAGCTGAAAAATGCTGTACTGTGTAATTAAGCTACATGACTAAGATTTGATACAAATAATGTGTGGTGTGATAAACTTCCTAATGCAAAACATAGCTCATAAATGCAAAGCAACAGCTGGGATGACAAGATTAGTATTCCCTTATCTTAGAGAGGAGGTTATATATCATCTGCTACGAGCCAAAAGTGTAACACATCGATGGAGTGACCTAAGACCCCAAGTATGTTTGACAAAAAATCAATTTGGGTCATTTTAAGTCATTTGAGCAATGTCCGTCCTTCTGTTTGCTGGCTGGTGCGCACGATAACTCTTGAAACGATTTACCGATTGACTTCAAATTTTGTATGCAGTAATATTTTTCTCTATCTCCTAAGTTCGAAGATGATATTCACCCACTCCTTCTAGTACCTCCCCCAAAAAGAGCTAACTTTTAGTCAAATATTGATTCTTTAATACATTTTATACTATTTACACGAATCTTCTAAAATTCCACACATAGTATTAGCTTATTAGTCGCTAATACGTCAAGAAAAATGGATCATTTTGCACCAACAGTTAAAAGCTTATAACTTTAAAATTATTAAATGCTATTTAAATTTAATTTTATTTTTAATACACAAACGAACATTGTTAATACAGATTTCGGTATAAGCCCATTGTATTTATGTGCTTATGCAGCATTTTCATATCGGCTTCTCAATAGATTTGCCAACAGATTATTATGGAATTTTAACGAACAGTTGTTCTTTTTATACAGTCGACTACAAACAATCTTAGAACTTCTACACTGGATCAGAAATGTCAGAGCGACATACAAATATATATGTATATATAAGCTGCAAAATGTCATCACTTTTTCCAGGCTAATGGGACAAAAATGAATCATACCTATATAAACAAAATAATGAATTTAATGGTTTGCAAATTATATCTATTGTGAAGTCAATAATTGATTACACTATGCAAAAAGAATTTTTTTTTGTGTAGATTAAGGCATGCTATTTTATGAAATCAAAACAAACAAGTAAGAAGGTTTCAGTCGGGTAAACCGACTAAAGTATACACTTACTTTGCGAGTAATGTGATATGGAATATTAAACGAATTATTCGGTCAATTTGCGTGGGAGGTTCCAGAAGGTTTTTAACAAATATTTTTCGCTGAACAGTAGATACTTTAAATATATACACTTACTTTGCAAGTAATGTGATATGGAATATTAAACGAATTATTCCGTCAATTTGTGTGGGAGGTTCCAGAAGGTTTTTAACAAATATTTTTCGCTGAACAGTAGATACTTTAAATACATTGCTCAGTTCCGAATTATAAGCGTTTATGTGCACTGGCATATTAACGTTATGAAATATTAAATGTTGGTGTGACTTGGCCCTTTTGTGTGGGAGGCACAAAAAAGGGCGTGGTGATAATGCCCATTTTCGTGCATTGGTACTCACGCTGTAAGCTCTTAACTTTTTGTGCAAAATGGTGCCATTGTGTGGGAGGTACAAATAGGGGCGTGGCAAGAACGTCCACTTTTCAATGGACTGTAGGTACCATACAAGTAATATACTGTACAAAATTTCAAGTATTTTTATACACTGGTATTAATGTTACATTTGTGTGGGTGGCACCAAAAGCCAGTAACTACCGTTTTTCACTGGACTGTAGGTAATACAAAAGCATTACACTGGCCAACATTTTAAGTGTTTTTATGAACTGGTATAAATGTTATAAGCTGTTAAGTTTTGGTGCAAAATGGTGCATTTTGTGTGGGAGGTACCTAAAGGGGCGTGGAAACTTCGCCAATTTTTCTCGAGGTAATAGCAACTAATAAACTAATACTATGTGTAGAATTTTAGATGATTCGAAGAAGTCGTATAGAAGTTATTAAGCAATCAATATTTCAACCGATATTGGCACACGAGAGGGTGTGCCAATATCGGTCACTTTTCTCTGGACTGTAGATACTATAAAAGCATTACACCGTACAAAATTTCAAGTATTTATATTCACTGGCGTTACAGTTAAAATTTGATAACTTCTGTTACAAAATGGCCCATTTGATTTGGAGGTACTAAAAGGGCGTGTCAAAAACGCACACTTTCCTCTAGACTCTAGGTACTATAAAAGCATTATACTGTACGAAATTTCAAGTATTTGTATGTACTGGTATTAAAGTTAAAAGCTGTTAACTATTGGTACAAAAAGGTCCATTTGTGTGGGATTTGGCACACGAGAGGGTGTGCCAATATCGGTCACTTTTCTCTGGACTGTAGATACTATAAAAGCATTACACCGTACAAAATTTCAAGTATTTATATTCACTGGCGTTACAGTTAAAATCTGATAACTTTTGTTACAAAATGGCCCATTTGATTTGGAGGTACCAAAAGGGGAGTGTCAACAATGCCCATTTTTCTCTAGACTATAGCTATTATAAAAGCATTTTACTGTAAAAAATTTCAAGTATTTGTATGCACTGTTATTAAAGTTATAAGCTGGCAACTTTTGGTACACAATGGGCCATTTCTGCGGGAGGTACCAAAATGGGCGTCCAACTAACGCCTACTCTTCTCCGGACTCTAGGTACAATAAAAGCATTGCACGGTACAAAATTTCAAGTATTTCTAAGAACTGATATTAAAGCCATAAGCAGTTAACTTTTGGTGCAAAATGGCCCATTTGTGTGGGAGGTACAAAAAGGGAGTGGCCATTTTGCCCATTTTTCGTGACGTGTTAGCAACTAACAAAGTAATGCTATGTATGTGTGAAATTTCATAAGATTCGAGTAAGTAGTATAGAAGGTATTAAAGATTTAATATTTCACAAAAAGTTAACCCTTTGTGGGGGAGGTACTAGAAGGAGAGGACCAATATGACCCATCTTCGAACTTAGCCGGAGATAGAGAAAAATATTACCGCATACCAAATTTAAAGGCAATCGGTTACTCCTTTCGAGAGTTATCGTGCGCACCAGCCAGCAGACAGACACACAGACGGACAGACAGGCAGACGGACGGACATTGCTCAAATGTCTTAAAATGACCCAAAACACTCCTTCGATGTGTTACACTTTTGACTCGTAGCAAATGATATATACCCTCCTCTCTAAGGTGAGGGGATAAATAGCACAAATGTTGGTCCATTTTTTTAAGCTATCATACTAACGAAGAAAACAATGCCTATTTAAAAAAAAAAAAACTATGGATAAATGAGTTAGTTAGTGTAAATGTAAGATAAATTCAAAAATATATCCCCCTATTTTTCAATGGACTGTGGGTACTATTAAAGCATTACAATGTACAAAATTCTTGTGTGTGTATGCGCTGGAATTGTTGTTATACGCCTTCAAGTTTTTGTACAAAATGATCCAAAGGACTATAGGCACTAGAAAGCATTACACTGCACAAAATGTCAAGCGTTTGTATGCACTGGAATCAAAGCAAAATTTTCTATTTGTGTGGGGGAGTACCAATAAGACCAATTTTTCTCAAGGTGATATCGACTTCGAAAGTAATTATATGAGAGCAACTGCAAACGATTATGACAAGTAATATAGAAGTTATAAAAGAAACAATATTTCGCTAAATGTTGACCCTTTGGGGGGAAGTACTCGAGGAGTGGACCAACAGGGTCGATCTATGATTAACCTGAGATAGACAAAAATATTAACACATACCAAATTTGAAGTCAATTGGTTACTCGTATCGAAATTTATCGCGCGCAACAGCCAGACAGACAGACGGACGGACATTGTTCAAATGGCTTAAGATTCTAGCTTTCAAAAATTAAAATGTACTTTTTATACCCTCACTTTAGTGATACGAGGGTATATATCATTTGCTACGGCCCAAAAGTGTAACACATCGTAGGAGTGATCTAAGACCCCAAGTAGTTGGGCGGATATTCATTTTGGGTCAGTTTATGTCGAATGAGAAATTTCCGTCCGTCTGTCTGTCTGCCTGCCTGTCTGCTGGCTGGTGCGCACGATAACTCTCGAAAAGAGTAACCGATTGACTTCAAATTTGATATACGGTAATATTTTTTTCTATATCCGGCTAAGTTCGAAGTTCACTCCTTCTGGTACCTCCCTCACAAAGGGTTAACATTAATGAAATATTGATTCTTTAATAACTTCTATATACTATTTATTCAAATCTTCTAAAATTCCATACATAGTATTAGCTTATTAGTCGCTATCGCCTCGAGAATAATGGGGGAAGTTACCACACCCATACCTCCCACACAAATGAACCATTTTGCATCAAAATTGAACTGCTTATAATTGCATAAAAATACTTGAAATTTTGTTCAGTATAATGTTTTTGTAGCGGATATAGTCCGGTACAAAAATTATATTTTTTTGGTACCTACCACACAAATGGACCGTTTTATACCAAATGTTAACGGTTAATAACTTTAATACCAGCCATACAAATACTTGAAATTTTGTACAGTGTAATGCTGTCATAGTGCCTAAAGACCTGTGAAAAGTGTTATCACCACGCCCCTTCTTGTACCTTTCACACAAAATTACCATATCACACCAAAATTGGTTAGCTCGTAACGTTAATATACCAGGCACATCGTTCGGAAGAATGCAATGTATTTAAAAAATAGGTGTATTTTTTTAACCCCTTGAAATTGACAGATTAATTAGTGTAATTAATTAGTCGGTTTACCCGACTGAAACTTTCTTACTTGTTTTATTTTTTATGGTTTTTTTCGTGCCACTAAAAAACGATTTTTTGAAAAAAATCAAAATTTTTCTATTGTTTTATTGACGGGGACTAAACTACTGTCTCTACGAAAATGACACTCACGATGGTTATAACCCTGATAATTTCTTTTAATTTAAAGGAAATTTCTGTTCTATCGGACGTATACTTGACCAAACTAAATACTAAATGTAATATCCATGAAAAACGGAATTAAAAAAATTACCATCATTTTGTTTTAAATATTTTATATTTATATTTCGTGTTCAGTATACTAATTTAAAGGATAACAACATATACACAGCCATTCAGAAAAAATGGTGTTGCATAGTGTTAGAGAATGAAATGCGTAAATAAAAAATACTACTCTCTTATCAGTTTTATGAAGATCATTTGGATAATTCGGATACGGTAATGCTTAGCTGCCAAATAGGGGAATAGTCGTCTTACATATATTTGAGGGCAATATTCGAAGTACATAATATAGGTACAATGTAACCACCGATCAATATGAAATAATTTTATACTCATATTTCCTTGCGCAATAAACTTAATGTGAACCGATTTTTTTTCAAATTCGACATCATTTTTCCATTGATAAAGAAACTCATCTGTGCTAAGTTTGTAATGATCAGATCCAATTAAATTTCAAAAAAATCTATAAAATGGGTGCTAAATCTAATTAACTCTAATTCTAATAGTTGTCATCTTTGCCATGATTTCGAGCAAAATTTCTCAGTGACCCCATTATAGATACAAAACTTGACCCGATATAGCCTGGTTTATGCCCTAACAACTTAAACAATAATTTTTGACAAAATTTAGTCACTGTTTAAATCGAGAAGGATCTTTAATCAAAAGTGTGTTTTCTCATCTGCAAAATAATTGCTGTCATTATTTACATGAGTAATTTTGCATACTTGTAGCTTAAAGTTAGTTGCATTACTCAATCAACTTGACAGGTAATTTTGCTACCCGTTAGTGGAAATAGTTGGAAGCCAACACAAAACAAAGCATAAATGCTTTTATTTATGGTTCCCATACATTTTCCTGTAGCTGACACGTACTGTGAGGAACAGAAGTGAGTGTACGTTAGCCGATATTAGCAAACTACCAACTTTGTATACCCCTCACTGTGAAGAATATACGAGAGTATACATGACGAATAGAAGTCAGCATAGGATAGCCGATTTTTTCTAACCACGAGTTCCAACTTTTTATACCCCCACTGTGAAGAATAGATGTAGATATTAGTAAACTAACGTCCATGGAACTGTTATATGTAAACACATAACTTCTTTTTCACCTAATACTTTTAACTATAATTTTATTTATACAATTTTGCTCTAAACATCATTTATTTAGCAGTTTTCTATATAATTATTCTACGTACGATTTTACAGTAGATATTTACAGTATATATACCCTCCTCTTTAAGGTGGGGGGATACAAATTATATATTTGGGAAGATGTTGTTCTAAACAAATCTTTGTTTACATCACCAATATATTTTTATTTGGGACTTCTGAAACAAATATGTATTTAAGTATTCAGCAAATACCTAAATTGTGTTACATTTTCAGTAATTCAAAGTTAATTTTTAGAAATTGTTAGTGTTTGTAAAATAATAATTATTTAAATCTTATAATCTTGCATAAAAATACTCAGAAATTTTAACTGATTGATTAAGAACAGAAGTTAATGCTGCAAATGGTATCATAACTGCGTTCCAAATATATTTTGTTGATTTTCAAAAAAAAAAAATATTTTCTAGGAAATATATAATATTTAAAAATTTGTGTTCCAAATATGTTTTCTTTCGATTCAAATATATAAAAAAAGGGATTTTGCCCCGTGTAATGATTCACGTATTGTAAGAGCACTGATGCTCAGTTGTTTTTTAGAAATAAACAATTTTCCAAAGAAATGCCCCATCGAGGAAGGTTATGCTGGATACCTGATCCCACCCAGAAATTGGAAGATCACTTTGCCAAAAAGCATCTAACTAGGTCCTTATCGATCCGTTTGTAACACCTTTAAATATTGATCTGAGACCCCATAAAGTATATATATTCTTAATCGTCTTAATATTCAAAGACGATTTAGCCATGTCCATTTGCCCATCCGCCGCCCGTCTGTTGCAATCACTCTACAATTTATAGTACTTGAGCTAGAAGGCTTAAATTTGGTATAGGTACTTCTTATAGCTAAAGGTAAGTTGGGATTGAAAATGGCCACTATCGGTCCATTTTTTGATATAGCCCCCATATGTAGCATCTCCCCGATTTCACTTATTAACCCCATAGAGACCACAAATGTCAACTGATCGGGCTGAAAATTGGTAACTGGTATTTATTTATACCCGGAATCCTTCACAACGGTTGTCATAGGTCAATGTTTTTATATATCCCTTATACAAAGGTCACTCTAGATTTGACTTCGCAACGCCATAAAAACCCAACATTTCAACGAATTGGGCTGAAATTTGGTATAATGAGTTTATTTGTACCCGAAACCATTCATATGTGATACATGGCGGAGAGTATATAAGATTCTGAAAGACCGAACTTAATCCGTCTTTACTTGTTTTATTAAAAAAAAAAAATTCATGTCACGTTCCAACAAATTTAAAAATTAAATTAATAAAAAACTGCCCAAGATATTTCTATCAAACAAAGATGATTCAAAGATTTTATTATTTTTTAAAATTTTTAAATTTTCGTCTTGGACATATTCTTTGAGATTTCGTTGACTCTCGTATTTTTAAAGGTGGTATCGAAAACTGCTTCTATTTTTGTCGCGTTCGAACCGCTTCCTTTTTGTCCTTATTTACTAATCAATATTTCGCCTGAAAAAGACTAAAACACCAGTGATAGTTCTACTAACGCTCTATAAGATTATTTAAAAGACGAATCTAAAATATGTTTTATTGTGACCTTTTTATCACTTTGAATATGTACATATGTACAACGGTCACGTTCGAACACCGTGAAATTTCCCATACACTGATCTCCAACGGATGCGATTTTAAACCGTGCAACTTTTGATCGTTTGACCTTTTTTTCATTATTCAATTACATCATAGCTCCATCTGGTATGGCCGCTGAAACTATCATGTTGGAAAATTTAAATTTGATACTTTTCGATAGGTCAGCTTAATTGCTATCATTTGAAAAGTCGGCTTTTAATCCTACAGCAAAAAAACATATACAACTAACTTTTAATAAAAAATATTACAAAGTCAATTTTTGTGGTAGTCAGAGCTAAGGATTTTATTACTAGAATTTGCATCAGCTTGAAAATTGTGCTGTTTTGATTTTGTCTTTTAATCGGAATTTTAATTAGAATATCTTGAAACTTACGAAGTTTGGAACACAGTTTTAAAAGACAACCCGGGCAAGGCCGGTTATTAGGGTAGGCTAGTTTAGGTTAGGTTGAATAGAGGAGACGATAGGTCAGCTTAATTGCTATCATTTGAAAAGTCGGCTTTTAATCCTACAGCAAAAAACATATACAACTAACTTTTAATAAAAAATATTACAAAGTCAATTTTTGTGGTAGTCAGAGCTAAGGATTTTATTACTAGAATTTGCATCAGCTTGAAAATTGTACTGTTTTGATTTTGTCTTTTAATCGGAATTTTAATTATGTAGAATATCTTGAAGCTTACGAAGTTTGGAAGACAGTTTTAAAAGACGACCCGGGCAATGCCGGTTATTAGGTTAGGTTAGGTTGAATAGAGGAGACGTTTAAACGTTTCACCAAGAATTGAAGTCATCGAGCGGCGTTACCAAGGGCACTGGGATGAAAGAATGATGGGAGATTATATCAACAAAGAACTCACAATTTTTTCTAATGAAACTTGTTCATGTAAATAAACTCAAATGTACATAATATAAATAAAAGTAATAAATATAATCGCTATATAAACTAAATAAATAAACAGAAATTTGAAAAAAAAAAAGATTTTTTGAAATTCTCTTACCTCTACCAAAAGGGCTATAAGGGCTAGGATGCAAACTTTTCAAAAATAAAATAAAATATTTTCTTTTCGATTTTTTTCTATTTTTTATGTTTCTTTTGTTAAAGGATTTTTTTTTTGAAAAAAAAACTATTTTTTCCAATTTGTTTAATGACTGTTACTAAACCACTGTTTATAAGTTAAAGAGATGTTTGCAACATCGGTAGCGTACATTAATAGCTTCAATTTAACGTACCTGATCGGGCATATACTCCAAAAATTATAGTGCAAATACTACGGCTACCTTCGACGGTAATAGTATTTTTAATAATTTTTTTTTAAAAAAAAAATGGTCCATAAAAAAATTTTTGGTTTTGATTTTATATAACGGTATGCCACAATCTATACAAAAAAAAAATTAGGTCTAGTGTTACCAATTTTTTTCTTCAAACTTTTGAAAAAAAATTTTTGTAAAAAATGTAAAAAAAAAGCTATTTATACGAGGTCTGTTCAGTTGAAAGATACATTTTAAAATTTCTGGGGCTACGTCTTGAACATATGTTCTTAGTTGAGTCTGATTGTATTTTGTTTAGTTTGTTTGTGTGAGAGGTAACATTTAGACGTGTTGTGCTTGTTCGGCGATTTTCGATCAACGAATTTGCATCAAATTTTTGTAAAAATGAAATTAAGTGCTCAAATGTATTTGAAATGTTGACAGTGGCATATAGTGTTTGTACTCTGGGTCAGAAACATGTTTACATTTGGTACAATCTTTTCAAATAAGGCTGAGAATGACGACGTTCGTTCTGAAAGATCCATAACATCAAAACCCGATGCAAATTTTGAGAAAGTGCAGAGCATTTTTATGGAGAATCGTCGAATCACTATTAGAGATGTTGCAGAGTAAGACGGCATATCGGATGGCTCATGCAATACAATTACAATAAAACAAGTAAGAAAGTTTCAGTCGGGTAAACCGACTAAGGTATACCCTCACTTTGTGAGTAATGTAATATTGAATATTACTCGAATTATTCTGTCAATTTGTGTGGGAGGTACCAGAAGGGGTTTATCAAATACACCTTTTTTTCGCTGAACATTGGATACTTTAAATTTATTGCACTGTGCCGACTTATAAGCATTTATGTGCACTGGTATAAACGTTATGACACATTAAATTGTGGTATGATTTGGGCATTTTGTGTGGGAGGTACAAAAAGGGGGTGGCAATAACGCCCATTTTTCACAGGGCTATAGACACTATAAAAACATTACACTGTACAAAATTTCAAGTATTTTTATATACTGGTTTTAATGTTATTAGCTGTTAACTTTTGGTGCAAAAAGGTACCTTTGTGTGGGAGATACCAAAAGGGGGTGGCAACAACACCCATTTTTCCCTGGACTGTAGGCAATATAAAAGCATAATACTGTCCAAAATTTCATGTATTTTTATGCACTGTTATTAATGTTATAAGCTGTTAACTTTTGGTGCAAAATGGTGCATTTGTGTGGGAGGTACCAAAAGGGACGTGGCGAATTCGCCCATTTTTCTCGAGTTTATAGCGACTAATAAGCTAATACTACGTGGGGAATTTCAAAAGATTCAAATAAGTAGTATAGCAGTTATTAAAGAATCAATATTTCACAACATTTTAACCCTTTGTGGGGGAGGTACTAGAAGGAGTGGACCAATATGGCCCATCTTCGAACTTAGCCGGAGATAGAAAAATATTACCACATACCAAATTTGAGGTCAATCGGTTACTCCTTTCGAGAGTTATCGTGCGCACCAGCCAGCAGACAGACAGACAGACAGGGTCTTAGGTCACTCCTTCGATGTGTTACACTTTTTTCCGTAGCAAATGATATATACCCTCGTCACACTAAAGTGAGGGTATAATAACCAGATTTTCATCAAATTTGTTCACACCCCTCATTCCTGCCCGTTTAATAGCACATAAATACTAAATAGGAAGGACATACATAGGCGGCTATATCTATATCTGAACCGAATATCCCCAAATTAAGCAGGATTCGTTCCTAAATTAAGAAACTTCTTTCTGCCAAATTTTGTATTGATCGGAATCTAAAGTACAACTTCTATCTATATCGTTTTGATACCAAATCGGTATTTGATACCAAATCGGTGAAAAAACGCGCTTCTATAGTATATTGTCCAAAGCATATTCTGCTTGAAATATATAAATGTTTAGAGTACACTCTACATATGTATATATGTAGTAGGCACACCCAATTATTGTATATTTGGGAAGATGTTGTTCTGAACAAATCTTTGTTTCCGTCCTAATATTTTTATTTGGAACTATTATTTACGAAACCAATATTTATTTGAATTTATTTTTTTATAAACATAAATGAAATAAAGTCAGAACAGTACAGCGATTTTTTTAAAATTTCATCGTTAGGATTCGCAAATCAGGTTATTATCCTATCGAGGGATATGAGTCACAATAGTGTAGTGTTGAGAAATTACCGAGATCACATTACAGCATGAAGGAAGCTAAAGCTCACATAGAGCTGTAACGCTATTGATGATACCTCACTTGATATGAAATCGTCCCATATATAATGCTAATCATATAATGCTAATATAATGCTAATCATTTCATTCATAGCACTCATTTCTACATAGTTCAGCATAATTGCACAAATGTATAATAAGCTTAATAATTTTTAAAAATAATCAATATAAATCTTTGCAGGATCTGTGTCTTTTCTCCCAAACTGCATTTCACAACTTTCCCGCGTAATATGTATATAGATTTTGCAGAACTAACAAAAAAAAATAAAATATATTTGTTTCGATGTTATATCAATATATTTCTCAGAGAGTCATAGATTGCAAACATTTTATAACGTCCATTCAATTTTTTAAAACTTGTCGGAGTATATTTGAGTTATTCATACCCAAGTAAGAACCAGTAAGGAAAGGCAGAACGTCGGGCGGGGCCGACTATATAATACCCTACACCTCCCTAACAATGCGATAAGGGTCATTGCCATAATAATTTGGAATAATTGGTAAATGGGTAGAAACATATTATCTAATTCTGAAACTATAATAGCTAAATTAAGCAATATTCGTTCCTAAATTGAGAAACATATTTCTGGAAAATTTTAATGATCGGAAGTAAAATACAACTTCTATAGCGGTTTGATACCCAATCAGGAGGAACAATCAATATAAATCTGAACCGATCTTCCCTGAATACTCATTCATGTAAAAAGACCTCCTTCTGTCGAATTTCGTACTGATCGCATATAAAATACAGTCTCTACAGCGCCTACATGTCAAATCGGGGGTAACGTATATATGGGGGCTATATCTATATCTGAAACGATTTCTTCCAAATTTAACAGTGTTCATTCATATAATAAGAAACCTCTTTCTGCCGAATTTCATACTGATCGGATATAAAATAACATTTTTACAGCGCTTACAAGTCAAATCGGGGGTAACGTATATATGGGGGCTATATCTAAATCTGAACAGATTTTCTCCGAATTTAGCTGTATTCCTTCATGTAATAAGAAACCTCTTTCTGCCAAATTTTGCACTGATCGGATATAAAATACAGTTTTTACAGCGCTTACATGTCAAATCGGGGGTAACATATATATGGGGGCTATATCTGAATCTGAACCGATTTTCTCCGAATTTAGCAGTATTCCTTCATGTAATAAGAACCCTCTCTTTGCCGAATTTCGCACTGATCGGATATAAAATAACATTTTTACAGCGCTTATATGTCAAATCGGGGGTAATGTATATATGGGGGCTATATCTAAATCTGAATCGAATTCTTCCAAATTTAACAGAGTTCATTCATGTCATAAGAAACCTTTTCCTGCCGAATTTCATACTGATCGGATATAAAATAAAGTTTTTACAGCGCTTACATGTCAAATCGGGGCTAACATATATATGGGGGCTATCTCTAAATCTAAACCGATTTTAACCAAATTCAATAGGGATCGTCCTTGAAAAAGATATGTGTAAAGTTTCGTCGAGATCGGACCATAATTGCGACCTGTACTTTGATTACAAGAATATATGCACAGACGGACAGACAGGCAGACGGACAGACAGACAGACAGACGGACAGACAGACTGACGGACAGACGGACTTAGCTAAATCGACTCAGAAAGTGATTCTAAGTCGATCGGTATAATAAACGATGGGTCTATTTCTTCTCCTTTTGGGTGTTACAAACAAATGCACAAAGTTATAATACCCTGTATCACAGTGTGGTGTAGGGTATAATAAAATCCATTAATAGCTGTTCAGCATCCATATATACGCAATAGAAAACACAGTGCCAGATTGGTTCAGATCATAACTTAGATATCGTTTTAGCCCCTCATACACTGATAGAAAAAGCTTCGTCATGACGACGAATTTGTACATCATCACAATTATTTTTTCGTCAAAAGCCAGCTAACGTACGGAATAATCCTCTTGATGAATTTGTTCGTCACCATGACGAATTTCTGTTTCCAAAAACTTTCGTCCTCAGGATGATCCATTCATCACCACGACGAACCCCATTCATCATCATGACGAACCCCATTCATCATCATGACGAACCCCATTCATCATCACGACGAATAGCATTCATTACCACGACGAACTCTATTCATCACCATGATGAACTCCATTCATCACCACGATGAATTTCATTCGTCACCACGACGAATCCCATTCATCATCACGACGAATTTCATTCGTCACCACGACGAATCCCATTCATCACCACGACGAATTCATGCCCACGACCATTTAAATTTTAAAAATTCCAATAAATGTTCTTCTAGTTTTAAACCATTTAAAATGGTATGGGAAATAAAATTATTTGACTGCATTGCTAGCTTCAGTTGTGAATATTCGTTTCGAGACGCAGTTCTTATCAGGTAAGGCTGAAATCAAACAAATGAGAAGTATTCATTACTTCTGCTATTTTAAATCAAAAATAATTACATCAAGTAATGTAAATACATACAACAGACCACTAGCACAAATGTTTCACACTTATACAGCTTGTCGAGCTGCATGTACGAGTATGCATGTGTTTGATGTTTTGTTAAACAAACATCAGATACGCCGTGCCAGTGCGGTTTGTTTCAACCAATCGGTGCTGCGTGGAACACACACGTGGACGAACATAACAACGTCGCATGTCTTACTTTGTTTTGCTGTAGGAGTTGACGTTGCCGTAAAGGGCGAATAAGTCGATCGTTTTCATGATGAATGGATAATCTTATTGACGAACGGTGTTCCTCATTAATTATTAGATTTTTTAAATTGATCTTTTACAACAAATTATTTAACTAAGGTAATCAGAACCTAAAATTTGATTGCTTCGTTTGATCATATTTTCAGCAAAATAGCCAAATAAATCTTTTCGTCGTGGGAATGAAACCTTATCGTTCTCTCGACGAATTTCGAAATCACTAAAAACATGACTTGATGATCGTGTTCGTTCTATTGATGTACAAAAACATCGCATGTACGAAACTTTTCGTCACCAGTACGAAGATATATTGACGAACGGTTTTTCTATCAGTGTATATAGAAAATCTTCAGATTATGAATTTAGTTTTTGTAAAAATATGTAGTTTAGAAATGGCCAAATAAATCTTTTCGTCGTGGGAATGAAACCTTATCGTTCTCTCGACGAATTTTGAAATCACTAAAAACATGACTTGATGATCGTGTTCGTTCTATTGATGTACAAAAACATCGCATGTACGAAACTTTTCGTCACCAGTGGGAAGATAGAAAGTTTTCCCATTATAATTTCGGCGTTTTTTTATTTTTCTGTCCGTTAGCAAAACTTTTCAGTTTTTCTACGAGCAAAAATAAATTAAAAGTCATCAATTATCTCGGCTAATAATTATCTTACATTAAGCTCATTTGCGTTCTATGGCTTGGCACAAAAACACACGCATATTCCAAAATATACACTGACCCTAAATTAGATTATATTTTAATTTTAAATCACTTTTTATTCTCTTTGCCAAGCGATTTTCTTGCTGCAGTCCAAAAGGCAATTTATGCCTTAAATGTATTAACTTTTTAAGTCTCCATACTTTGTCTTGTGCTAGAAAAATAATAAAACAAGTAAGAAAATTCAGTCGGCTAAACCGATTTACGAATCCCCTCTCCTTAAGTCCCAAAAAAAATCGTAAATTTATTTATTATTATGTTTTAAATAAATTATTATATATTTAAATAGAATTTAAATAGAATTTAATTACTTTAAAGCATTCACTGGTATTTAAAGTAGTTCTTTTTCCATCGTAAATTTTATATTAGAATTAAAGCTGTTGAATTTCGTCAAGACATTATCTATTGCACTGGTTTTAAGTATCCCAAAAAGGTCGTCCACATATTTCGTCAAGATCTTAGGTCTAATATCACAGTTCTCGAGGCATCTATCCAACAGCTCTTCCATCACTATATCGGCTACTATTGGCGATGCTGGTGACCCCATGGGTAGACCTTTCTTTTGTCGGTAGAACTTTTTGTTGTAAATAAAATAGCGGTTATCTTGGATACAAAATCGCAATATTTTCAGGAAAAGGCCCTTCGTCATAGATGTAAAGTTTTCAATAATCGTCCACTTATTCTCAATAATTTTTATTGCACAGTCCACCGGGATGCTTGGAAAAAGCGATACTACATCGAAAGAAATCATTGTTTCGTCTTCATTTATCACAGTGTTTCTTAGTTTTTCTTTGAATTCCGCGGAGTTTTTAACATTATATTTGGAATTTTCTGTAAGTTTCGACAGAATTTTGGTAATGTACTTACATAAGTTGCTCGATGGTGTATTAATGGAAGAGCATATTGGGCGAAGTGGAAATCCTTCCTTGTGTATTTTTGGTACTCCGTATATTCTTGGGCCCAGCGACGTCTCAGTTCTCATTTTTCTTTTTTCCATCTCATCTATTATATTTTGTGCGTGTAGTTCGTTGACTATGTCATTATTTTGTTTTTGTAGCGTAGTTGTCGGGTCCTTGTTTACTCTCTGGTATACCATCATATCACTTACAATTTTTGACATTCTCTCCTCATAATCTGCTTTCTCCATTGCTACAGTGACATTTCCTTTATCCGCGTCTACAATAATGATGTTTTTGTTTCTCTTTAGAAATTTTCTGGTTCGTTCCACTGTTCTGAGTATATATTTCTCTCTCTGTGCCAATTTATGTTTGTTGATGTGGATCTCCTGATTCTCTTTCCCGTCTAGTGTTTTTATACAATCCTCTCCGTCTGTTATATATTGTAGTAGAGGTAAATCAGCTTTTGTGTGCGGTAGTGCAAACTTTTTACCGTGAGAGAGAAGCCACTCTATGTCCTCTGGTATTACTGTGTTCGTCTTATTTACGAACCACTTTTTGTTGTATTTTATATCTAATTCTTTTCGTTGTTGCTCTTCTAGTGATTTGAATTTCTTCTTGTGTTTGTTTTTTATATCGCTTTTTATTTTTCTCTCTATGATGTTTTCGCTATTAAATAGTTCCATCGCATCTTCGGTTGACAGATTTCTTCTTAAGCTTGTTGTTATAGTTTTAAGACTGTTGTTATACTGTTTTTTCAGTTCAGTTCATTTGATTAAAGTATTCAATATCTTATTGTGGAAATTGTCGAAATGTGTAATTAAAGTTTTTTGTAATTTATCAGGTATTTGTTCTGTGGTATAAAATATGTTTTTAATATTTTTGGTTGCGTTTTTGATAAAATTTGGAATTATACCAAATTTTCTACATTTTATCAGGAATATGATAGAGGAGCGGATGTTTCGTTGTTTCCTTTTTTCAGTCCTGTATTTGTTAATATGTTTTCCAATGTTTTGGTGTTTTTCCTTAAGTTTGTTGTAAACCATTTTTCTTTGAATACCAAAATAACGCCTCTTGTTGTAAACCCCTTACTAAGTCATTTTGGGTAATTTTAAGTCGAATAAGCAATGTCCGTCCGTCCGTCCGTCTGTCTGCTGGCTGGTGCGCACGATAACTATCGTAAGGAGTAACCGATTGACTTCAAATTTGGTATGTAGTGATATTTTCTTCTATGTCCGGCTAAGTTCGAAGATGGGCCATATTAGTCCACTCCTTCTAGTACATCCCCCACAAAGGGTTAACATTTAGTGAAATATTGATTATTTAACAAGTAAGAAAGTTTAAGTCGGGTAAACCGACCAAGGTATATCCTCACTTTGTGCGTAATGTAATATGGAATATTAAACGATTTATTCTGTCAATTTGTGTGGGAGGTACCAGAAGGTTTTTAACAAATACACCTATTTTTCTTAATACATTGCACTGTGCCGAATTATAAGCGTTTATGTGCACCGGTATATTAACGTTATGAGATATTAAATTTTGGTATGATTTGGGCATTTTGTGTGGGAGGTACAAAAAGGGGCGTGGTGATAACGCCCATTTTTTACAGGGCTATAGGTACTTCAAAAGCGTTACACTGTGTAAAATGTTGTTGCATTCTCGTCCATTGGCATTCACACTGTAAGCTCTTAACTTTTTGTGCAAAATGGTACCTTAGTGTGGGAGGTACAAAGAGGGGCGTGGCAATAACGTCCATTTGTCACAGGGCTATAGACACTATAAAAACATTACACTGTACAAAATTTCAAGTATTTTTATACACTGGTATTAATGTTATAAGCTGTTAAGTTTTGGTGCATTTGTGTGGGAGGTACCAAAAGGGACGTAGCAACTTGGCCCATTTTTCTCGAGTTGATAGCGACTAATTAACTAATACTATGTGTGGAATTTCAGAAGATTCGAATAAGTAGTATAGCAGTTATTAAAGATTCAATATTTCACAACATTTTAACCCTTTGTGGTGGAGGTACTAGAAGGAGTGGACCAATATGGCCCATCTTCGAACTTAGCCGGAGATAGAAAATAATATTACCACGTACCAAATTTGAAGTCAATCGGTTACTCCTTTCGAGAGTTATCGTGCGCACCATCCAGCAGACAGACAGACACACAGACAGACAGACATACAGACAGACGGACGGACATTGCTCATTCGACTTAAAATGACCCAAAACGAATATCCGCCGAACATACTTAGGGTCTTGGATCACTCCTTCGACATGTTACACTTTTTTTCGTAGCAAATGATATATGTATACCCTCGTCACACTAAAGTGAGGGCGTAATAACTTCTATACTACTCATTTGAATCCTCTGAAATTCTACACATATTATTAGTTTAGTAGTCACTATTACCTCAAGGAAAATGGGCGAAGTTGCCGCTCCCCTTTTGGTACCTCCCACACAAATGGACAATTTTGAACCAAAAGTTAAAAGAACTTTATTACCAGTATGTACATACAACGATGTGAAATTTTGTACAGTGTAATGGTTTAATAATACCTACAGTCCAGAGAAAAGTGAGCGTTATTGGGACGCCCCTTTTGGTACATCCCACACAAATAGACCATTTTGTACCAAAAGTAAACAGCTTTTAACTTTAATACCAGTACATACTTTAGTGCAATTTAAATTGATAATAATTTAATTAAAACCAAAAAATAATAAATTTACTAATATTTTTTGGGACTCAAGGATTTATAAGTCGGTTTACCCGACTGAACTTTTTACTTGGTTTTCTATGTTTCATTTTTTCGTGCAGACAAAAAACGATTTTTTTGAAAAAAAAAAAATGATTTTTTTCTAATTATTTTAACGACAGTTCTAAACATCTGTTTCCACGTGAAAGTGTCAATACTAATATCGGTAGTCCATTTAATTATAAGTATATCCGGGCTTTATCGAGCTTATATAGGGTGACCCATTTCGATTTGCCCACCTTTTAAAAGGAAAATAACACAGAAAATTCAAATTGAATGGGGAATGTTTATTATCATTTGGAAGAACATTTTTTGGCATTTATTTTTTGAAGATTGTCTATTAAATGTTGGCCGTGGCTATGTCTCAGATGGTCCATCCCTTGAGTCCAATTTGCGATAACTCGTTCGCGCATTTCGACTCGTAATTGGCGAATGGCACGCGTGATGTTTTGCTCCAAGGCCTGAATCGAAGCGGGTTTGTCCGCATAAACTTTAGACTTTACATATCCTCACAGGAAAAAATCTAACGGTGTGATATCACACGATCTTGGTGGCCAATCGACCGGCCCAAAACGTGAAATTATCTGCTCACCGAAGTGTTCTCTCAATTAGTCCATTGATTGATGCGATGTGTGGGAAGTGACTTCAATTTCAGGCATCAAATAGTCAGTTATCATGGCACGATAACGGTCGCCATTGACGGTTACGTTCTCACCGGAATCAATTTTTGAAGATATATGGACCGATGATTCCGGTACGTCGGATCGGGAATCGGTCAATGCCAAAATGATAGCTCTTAAAGAGAACTAAAATATTGCTCATGGATGTCAATGTCGTGGGTCGACTGGAAAGTGTTATTTTTTGGATTTAAAAAAAATGGACTTAGCGCAATTGGCGAACGAATATTTTGATAATAAAACTGAATAATTTGTAAAAGTTGTTCAGGCGTAAGTCTTTCCATGATGAAATGACAAACAATACTTAACAAAAAAAAACATGACAGCATGGCACGACTCACGGGTGATCTGTCAAAAAAGGCTATTGAAAACAGTATATCTACTAGGATCACCCTATACTGCATATACCTTTCAAATAAATGAGAATTTTAAGGAAAAAATTAAAAAAATTACTATTAACATTTTTTTTAATATTTTTTCGCATATTACACGAACAAATTTTATGCACAACCTTTCGACAAAACTTTTGTAGCATAGTGTTACCGATCGATATATAGGGTGATCCAAGTAGAGATACTTTTTTTTGGCATTTCATCATGGAAAGACTTACGCCTGAATAACGTTTACAAATCGATCAACTTTATTACGAAAATTCACGTTCTGTGAGGAATGTGTTTCGTGCACTTCGCTCAATTTATGGTCAACATAATCAAGTCATTGAAAATTGGACTCAACCGATGGACCATCTGAGACGTTGTTCAGGCTTAGGTCTTTCCATGATGAAATGCCACACAATACTTAACAAAATAGCATGACAGCATGACACGACTCACAGGTGATCTGTCAAAAAAGGCTATTTAAAAAAGTGTCTTTACTTGGATCACTCTATAGAAACAATTTCTGAGTTGATTTAGTTATGTCCGTCTGTTTGTGGACGTATTCTTGTAATCAAAGTAAACGTCGCAGTTATTGTCCGATCTCAACGAAACTTCGCACATATATTTCTTTTGGCCCAAAGACGATCCCTGTTTTATTTGGTTACAATTGTCCATGAAATATTTTGACAGGATCAAGGACCGATAAAACCTCCCAAGTGGTCCTTGAGAGCCTTAGGGCCTATTTAAAGGTTCAATTACGTAAAAATTAGTTCTTTACTTTATTTTTCGATATTTCTCCAATGTATTTTTCCAATGAAAATGCTGAGTGGGAGGGGGAGGTCAAGAACGCCAAAAAAATAAACAAAAAATGACATGAAATTGAAATCTCTTTAAAATTACGCAATGTTGTCAAAAAAAAAAATCTCAAACATTTTTGCGGCTATCGACATTTAAGAACACCTCAGAGTTCGAAAATGCTTTTTTTCTTTGATCCATTTTATAATTATTAAATATTATTATTTTTTTTAATTTAGTTTCAAAACTTAATGCCTATTATTTGCTTTGCGAAGTCCACGTTTTATAAAAAAAAACCAGTAAGGAAAGGCTAAAGGCGGGCGGTCCCGACTATATAATACCCTACACCACTCTCGTAATATTGAATAACTCTGATATATAAATTTTGTAATTCATGTATAAATTGTTTACATAAATTTACTTTTGGGACATTTTATACTTAAATAATACGTTTTATACCCTGTACCACAGTGTGGTGTAGGGTATAAAAACGATTGGATCTAAAGAGCCAAATCGGATGAAACATATATATGGGAGCTATAGCTAAATCTTAACCGATTTTCTTCAAATTCGGTAGCGTTGGTTCATGGATCAAAAAACTCTACCATTCTAAATTTCAAAACGATTGGATGAAAAAAAAAAGGTTCTTCAGGACTAAAGAGCAAAATCGGACGAAACATATATATGGGAGCTATAGCTAAATCTTAACCGATATTCTTCAAATTCGGTAGTGTTGGTTCATGGATCAAGAAACTCTACCATTCTAAATTTCAAAACGATCGGATGTAAAATACAGCTTCTATAAAACTAAAGGGCCAAATCGGACGAAACATATATATGGGAGCTATAGCTAAATCTTAACCGATTTTCTTCAAATTCGGCAATGTTGGTTCATGGACCAAGAAACTCTACCATTCTAAATTTCAAAACGATCGGATGTAAAATACAGCTTCTATAGGACTAAAGGGCCAAATCGGACGAAAGATATATATGGGAGCTATATCTAAATCTGAACCGATTTCAATAGCGATCTTAACAGCCGCGAAATACTCTAAACTGCAAAATTTCAGAACGATCGGAGTTAAATTGCGACCTGTAGTCGACGAACAACTTTACATGGACAGACGGACGGACAGACATCGTTAAATCGACTCAGCTGGTGATTCTGAGTCGATCGGTATACTTTAAGGTGGGTCTAGCTGTGTTTTTTTTAGGTGTTACAAACATCTGCCGTGAAACAAACTTATAATACCCTGTACCACAGTGTGGTGTAGGGTATAAAAACCAAGCTTGCCAAAGAAAAAAATTTCCTCTCCCCAAATCAAAACATAAGTATGACTTATGTACTATCAAAATTTAGGAAATTTTACGGGGATTCCAAAAAAAAATTAAAAAATTAAGCCTTTTTTGTACCAATATGGCCGCCAAAGTCCAAAAATGATAAAAATTATGTTAATTTGCCTTTTGACTTAAAATATTACATTGATGCGAAGTCGTGCAAAGTATAAATCATTCAAGATCTAAGAGAATACAATGTAGAGAGTGTTTTAGCGAAGTTTCAAGTATATGTCTCTTCATGTCACAAATGAGATGGTCCAACTTATATCAAATATTATGATAATTTTCATCGAGAAAACCCCTAACTTTGAGAAAACTTTATAGGCACTTCTCTGAAAATATGATAATTGTTCTTATTTTTATTGAAAATAGCATCTTTTTTAAGTAAAATATGTTTAACTCAAAATTCTACAGCAGCTTTTGTACTAAAAATGAGAATTATTTGTATAAGAGATGTCTTTAATGCGCATGGAATTGAAGAAAATAGTTTTTGAAACTTCATTTTAGACGGTTCAAGGCACCATGGCTTTGAAGTAAATTTTTTGCCATTAGATGAAGAATACAAATTACAAAACAATAAAAGACAAATCACACAAAAACTTAAATAAAATGTAGCATATGACGTCCATCAATGAGATATTTGATTAAGCTTTTAACATTGAGGTTTTCTGTACTTGTGTATACTTACATCTCCATTCTGTTCAAATGTGCAACATTTATATATGTATATTTATATCCTATAAAAAACGAAAAATACCACAAAAAACTAATTTAATATCTAGTTCATTTATATGCACAAAACTAGCAAAACATAAAATTTAACTTAAATGGGAGTAAAACGGAATGAAAAAAATTCTTAAATTAAATTACCAATTACGGGATAGTTATTTATTGAATTTAAAATGCAACGATTTTTTTTTGCAAACTCAATTACCAATTTGTGTGACAGTAATTCGTTGAATTCAAAATGCAACTATGAACTCTTGAGTTTTATTCCATTAAAATATAGATAGTATTTCAACTTCTAAGGGGAATAATCCAAATTAAAGGTAAAGTATGGAAAAAATTTCTGATTACACTAGTTTACAAAATTATTGCCGAAAGGATGTACATTAGGAGGAATCAATTTGTATGAGTGGAAAAAAATTAACAAAGCGTCAGGCAAAAATACTTGGCCGATCTCAAAAAAATTCAACATATTTGAATTTTTGGAATTTGAAATAAATCGGTTAAGATTTGGATAAAGATCCCATATGTGCGCAATGTCTGGACTGAATTTCTGAATTAGCGGAATAAACTGACATTACAGATGTTTCCATTATAATTTAATAATTGAAGACTATTAAAAACACGGTTGTTTATTAAACGTAGACTATCAACTGATCTTGATTTTTTCTTAGGAGTTACGAATAAATGACAAATGCGTGCTTCTTCAACAGCATAGATAACGGCTTATTCTTTGTAAAAAAATTAAATTGAACACAAGAAAAAGGAAATCACTTTAAACAAATGGTACTACGCGTTCAAATAAAACGGGGTAAACCCTAATTTTTATGGCGCAGTGAAATAACCCTCAAGTGAAATAAACCACAAGACGAAAACGAAATAACACACAAAATAAAGATTCAAAATTGTGTTTGGGAGCAATTTCATTTACTTTAGGTTTCATTTCATGTTTTCAAGTTTTTTTAAATTTTTGTTACTAAGACCAAAATTAAATAAAACCCAAAATAAATTGAATTTGGGATTTATTTCATTCAGTTTGGGTTTTGTGGATTTTTCATTGTTTGGGATTTATTTCATACTCATCGAAAAGGCTCTAATTTTTCTTGGGTCGAATTTCATTTTCTTGGGATTATTTCATTGACATTCAAAATTAAATTTAGGAAAGTTTTTACTAATAAAATTGGTAAATATCGCTTCATTATCGTTAGACGGTTAGAATCGAATGAAAATATTGAACGGGGTAACTTTAGGATGGGCCTTGAAAGTAGTAGTTCTTGATGGTGCTTCAGAGAAGAAAATTTACAAATTTTAAATTATAACAAATAGGAAAATTGAAGTTGTAGGGTTATGTATAGCAGATTACAGAAAGCATACCAGGTGGTACGATGGCAATAATATCATAAAATTAATAAGCTTTGAATGTTTGGAAAGGCTAAGTAAGATAAGTTTTGCGACTATTTTGCTAGAGAGCCGATCACTAACCGAACTGATTGGGTTTTTAAAAATTCGGTTAAATAACCGAACTTTTAACAATTTACGAATAAATACTGCTGTAAAAGAAAAATTGAAGAAATAATAAAGCACGCGAAACAGAGGGGGAAAATCGCGGCGATTTTTGGCATATATTTCGTGTGCTTTACTATTTCTTCATGTCAGAAAATTTTATGTGTGAAATATTTTGGAAGAGAAAACATGAATAGGAATTAACGGATACGAAAAATATCCTCTTTTTAACCCATTTTTCGTCTCCATTAATTCCTATTCATGTTTTCTCTACCATATTCACACATACAGTTTCAGTTCTCTTCCAACAGTTTTTAAACATGAAAAAATAGTAGAGCAGACGAAAATAAGTTAAAAAATCGCAGATTTTTGGCCTATTTTTCGTCTGCTTTATTATTTCTTCAAGTTTTCTCTTCCAAAATATTTCAAACATGAAGAAATAGTAATGCAGACGAAAAATAGGTTAACAAATCCAACAAGAGGTGTTATTTTGGTATTCAAAGAAAAATTCAATTTTTTGAGATAAATGATCGGATGTTTATTTCATAATAAAGAGGAAGGTATGCCGTAAATAATGAAATACAACATCAGCCCAACGACCACGCTTACAGGACCATATATTTTTCATGAAATTTTCCATAACCAAATCGTAAAGTGACTGCCCTATGTCCTCGATAGCCTCACGAAGTCTATCTTTGAGGTCTTGAATCGACGCTGGGCTGTTGGCATAGACCTTATCTTTCACGTGGCCCCAAAGGAAGAAGTTAAATCACAAGATCTCGGTGGCCAATTGTGATCACCTCTTCGAGAGATAACACCGTCCGGAAACTTTTCCCGTAACAGAGCAATAGTTTCGTTGCTTGTGTGGCACGTAGCGCCGTCTTCTTGAAAGTAAACGTTGTCCAGATCAATACCATCCAACTCCGACCATAAAAAAATCATTCATCATCTCTCGATAGCGCAATCCATTCACCGTAACTGTTGATCCAAACTCAGTTTCGAAAAAGTAAGGTCCAATGACCGCGCCGGACCATAAACCGCACCAAAAAGTCACACTTTGAGGATGGAGAGGCTTCTTAACAATAACTCTTGGGTTTTCCGAGCCCCAGATGCGACAATTTTGCTTGTTGGCGTAGCCACCGAGGTGGAAATGGGCCTCATCAGTCGAGATGATTTTTCGATGAAATTCCGGAATTTTGTGTATAGTGAATTTTAATAATTTCAATTCGTTGTTGAATCTTGTATCGTTCCATTTTTATAAGAATAAAAGAAAAATAAAATACCGGGTGATTCAAAATAACACCTCTTGTTGGAAAACCCTGTATTTCTTCATGTTCAAAAACAGATGGAAGAGAATTCTATTTCACAAACTTCATTTGTGAAATATGTTGGAAGAGAATTCTATTCCAAACGTTTTCATGTATTCTCTTCCAAAAGTTTTCAAGCGTCAAGAAATAGTAAAGCAGTAAAAAAATAGTTCAGAAAATGTTTCGTCTGGATAACTATTTCTTTATGTTTTCTGTTCCAACAGTTTTTATTCGCAAGTTTTTAACTAACCACCTTTAAAATACAATTCAAGAAAAATTGCCATAAAAACCTTTGCAAAGCAGCTGAAACGTTGTTTTTACGTCCATTATTAAATATCAATTTGGTATTGCAATTACCCTTTATTCTAATGAACAAAAGGCATTTGTTTCGTCAGCCTATTGGGGATTCCATACAAGCGTTTCTGTAAATACTACAAATAGTTTTTGAGAAAATTTATGTATATTGCACAAAAAATATTTGTCTAGCCGAATACATTTAATATGGAGCTTATTCCATTTGTTTGGGGATTTTTTTTATTGGGGATTATTTAAAATTTTTTTGGGGAATTATTATTTTTTAATTTAACTAATATTTTTTGGGGGTTGTTTCATGTATTATTTGGCTATTTTTTTCATTTAATTTGGACTTTATTTCACATTTAAACTTTGGGCGTTATTTCATTTAATTTTGGGGCATATTTCATTGGGGTTTATTTCATTTTCGGCTTGGGGCTTATTTCACTTGGGGGTTATTTCGTGGTGTCCAATTTTTATTTTTGTCTTTGTAGTGGGTTACATACATAGGTCTTTTTACATTTTACGGTATTGCTTTTGTATGAACCTATATTGTTTTGTGTACAATTTAATATTTAATGAGACCTCAAAATTTAATTCGATTTTCGCTTGCTAGGAATTAATGTTAGACCAATGGTTTCTGGAGAAATGTTCTTAGAATTTTCCGTAGATCACATCTTGACTGACGCTTTGTGCGAAAAAATATTGAGCCTCTCCTAATGTACATATTACTATCTTCTGCAAATTGGTACTATAAATTCGAAAAAAAAAGATTTAAATAAAAATGGTATTAATTTTTATTTTAAATTCCAATTTTCATGGAATCTGCCTCTGGCATTTGGACTATATTGTTTTGTTATATATATAAAGGGTCCGCCAAATAACTTTTTTTTTTTGAAAATGGTATAAAAAAAAACTACTGGGTATTTTCTCAAATTTCTTTTTTTATTTGAAAGTACAATCCTTCCGGTTAATAATGGAAAATAATTTCATTCAAATGGCTGCCTCGGCTGGCCATGCAGTAGCCTACACGATCGGTCCAATTTTTATACACATTATCGATTGTGTGCAGCTGTATTTCACCAATGGCTTCACGAATGTTGTCCTTTGTCTGGCTTGTCGGTGTAACACTTATCTTTGAGGGCACCCCACAAATAATAGTCCAACGGTATCAAATCGCAGCTCCGAGGTGGCCAAACGACATCAGCTCTGCGGCTGATAATGCGATCTTCAAAAACAGGGCGCAAAACATCGAGTGTAGCTTCGGCTGTGTGGCACGTAGTGCCGTCCTGTTGAAACCAAATGTTGCCAATATCCTCCTCTTAAATTTTTGTGAACAAAAATTCGTTCAACATGGCCCGATAACGATCGCCATTGACTGTAACGGCCACTCCATGCTCATTTTCGAAGAAAAATGGCCCAATTATGCCTCTGGACCATAATCCGAACCAAACAGTGACTCGTTTTTGGTGTATCGGCTTGTCAATGTATGCGTGCGGGTTTTCTGTGCCCCAAATGCGACAATTTTGCTTGTTTACATACCCGCCAAGATAAAAACGAGCTTCATCTGAAAAGATGATTTTTTTGGCAAAATCGGCATCTTCTGTAAGTCGATCGCAGGCCCACTTGATCAAGCGTATACACAACCATATTCGTTCAGCGGAAGGATAAAACTAATTATCTGTCAAATCAGACATGAGCTAAGTGTTACCATTCACGAAATATGCACTAGTTGAAAAAAACAACGTTAGATAGCGGACCCTTTATATAACAAATGCAAAAATGGGCATTGCGATAAGAATTTGGCAGTGTTCATACATGTAATAAGAAAACTCTCTCTGCCGAGTTTCGTACTTATTGATATATTTCCCCGAATTTGGTAGTTTTCATTCATGTAATAAGAAAACTCTCTCTGTTCAATTTCGTATAGATCGGATTAAAATACGGTTTCTACGGCGCTTACATGTCAAATCGGGTGAAACATATATATGGTGGCTATATCTAAATCTGAACTGATTTTTACCAATTTCAATAGGGATCGTCCTTGGCCCAAAAATATCATCACAATCGGACCATAAATACGTGAAGGTCTTATGATTTTTTGCATAATATGTTAATAAACTTGCTTCATCATATTCTTACCTAAAATATTGCCAAATATAGTTAAATGGTGCAACGAAGTTTGAATTAACAGTGGGACAAAAACTGATGGCACCTTTTTCGAGGGGCCCCGAATTTTTTGAGGCCCTTAAAAATGGCCCGTGTATTTTTTCACTGTTTCACAGTGGTATAGGGCATGTTACTATATGTAGAACTTTTGGTTTAGAAACCGATGAAATAGCTTGGTAGCTTTCGAAATGATATCGTCCAGCAATCCAGTGGCCGGCTTTAATAATGGATGATTCATCGTGAGATTTGATTTATAATGTAAAATAATTCCACCTGTACATAAACCACACCATACCGTTGTTTTTAATGGATGTAATGGTAACAATTTGTTTTGTTTATTAACGTATCCATTGAGCCAGAAATGAGCTTCACACGGGAAAAAATCGCTTTTTTGATATGATTGAATCGAAAGAAAATATATTTGAAACACAAACTTTTAAATATTATAACGCGTGATCCATTTCGAGGTTCCCTACTTTTTTAAAGAAACAAACACATAAAATTCAAATTGAATGGGGAATGTTTATTATAATTTGAAAGAGCATTATTTGGCAATATATTTTGAAGATTATGTCTATCAAATGTTGGCCGCATCTACGCCTCAGTTGGTCCATCCGTTGAGTCCAATTTTCGATGACTCGTTCGAGCATTTCGACTGGTAACTGGCGAATGACACGCTTGATGTTTTGCTCCAAGGCCTGAATCGAAGCGGGTTTGTCCGCATAAACTTCAGACTTTACATATCCCCACAGGAAAAAGTCTAACGGTGTGATATCACACGATCTTGGTGGCCAATCGACCGGCCCAAAACGTGAAATTATCTGCCCACCGAAATGTTCTCTCAATAAATCCATTGATTGATGCGATGTGTGGCGCCGTCTTGTGGCGCCGTCTTGTTGAAACCAAATGTCGCCAAGATCACGAGCTTCAATTTCAGGCATAAAATAGTCGGTTATCATGGCACGATAATGGTCGCCATTTGACGGCTACGTTCTCACCGGCATCATTTTTGAAGAAATATGGACCGATGATTCCACCGGCCCACACACCAAACCGTTTTTTTTTCTGGATGAAGTGGCAGCTCTTGAATCTCTTCAGGTTGCTCTTCGTCCCAAATGCGGCAATTTTGCTTGTTTACATACCCATTGAGTCATAAATGGGTCTCATCGCTGAACAAAATTTGGCTCGAAAACGTCGGATCTTCTTGGAACTTTTCAAGAGCCCATAGAGCGAAGCGATGTCACTTGGGAAGGTCGGGCGGCTTCAGTTCTTGCACAAGCTGTATTTTGTATGCTTTCAATTTAAGACCTCGACGTAAAATGCGCCAAGTCGTTCCATACGTCGGACTGCGAACGGCGCCGAATCGACTCTCCATGGTCTTCGTGTACACTGTACACAGCTACGGCCGCTACATTTTCTTCACTGCGTGCTGGACGTGGTCTATTCGGTCGAATATTATCCAATAATGAATGCTGGGTCTCAAGATGGTGTTGCGAATAGTTGAGCGAAGTGCACGAAACACATTCCGCACAGAACGTGAATTTTCGTAATAAAGTTGAACGATTTGTAAACGTTGTTCAGGCGTAAGTCTTTCCATGATGAAATGCCAAACAATACTTAACAGAAATAACATGACAGAATGACACGACTCACACGTGATCTGCCAAAAAAAGGCTATTGAAAAAAGTATCTCTACTTGGATCACCCGATATATTTCCTAGCAAATACATTTTATTTGAAAATCAACAAAATATATTTGGAACGCATATATTAATATATTACAATTAAATATATTTGCAAACTAAATTTCTCAAATAAAATATGTGTTAAAATACAAATAAAATTATTGTTTATTAATTTCTCCAAATATATTTTATTTAAAAAAAATTTTCAAAAACGTTGCTGACTTTTTCGAATTTCAGTTTTAAGTTTTCTTTGGTTTCGAATTGTACCGCCCAGCCCAGAATTGTACCGCCCTGTTCTAAATGAATCATTTAAATTTGAAGCCATCTTTAGTTGCCAATCCTCCAAGTAATATATTTTGATCCAAGATTATACGATTTTAGTTATTGTTTATTGTTTTACAAACATTAACAATTTTTAAAAAATTGCCTTTAAATTAGTGAAGAATTTAAATTAAAAATTTACTAGTGAGTTTTCATCGCGTGCGACAAGTCTATTGATCAGAGCGAGAGGCGGACTGCTCGATTTAAATGCTAGAGCTTTTAGAACAAACACTGTGGGTATTTGCTCTGTATGCAATTTGGATGCCGCGGAAAATACTTTCCATTTTATTGGTGCCTGCCCTATATACAAACATTTTAGATTTACATATTTTGGTAAAAATTTCCTTAGTATGCACGAAGTGAAATATTAAATGGGTTAAATTTCTCATCTTTGTACAACTATATTGAAGCTGATCGCTTAAATATAGAAAGTTAATTATAAACGAATTTGAACTCTAAACGAAAATTGATAATACTTAAATCGTTATTTAACGTTAAACATAAATGTCTGCACTATTAATTGTGTTTTTTTTTTTTCTTTTTGAACTTGTTATAAACTAGAAATGTGCCATTCTGGTTTACAACAAATAATGTTATGCCAAAAAATAGATATGCTTAATGTACCTGTATGAAATTATATTGAATTTAAACGAACTAATGTCAATATCAATATCTATTAAAATAATAAAATAAATAAAATTAAAAATTTATGAATACCTTAATGCAAATAAATATTAGGAAATAATGGCTCAAAATAAAAATATGTTGTTATGTAAACAAAGGTTTGTTTAGAACAACATCTTCCCAGATATATAATTTTGGTGTGTGCCCAATATTATATGTTTAGAGTGTACCCTAAACATATATATGTTTCAAGCCGAATATGTTCGGGACAATATACTACAGAAGCGATTTTTTCAGCGTGCATCACTGAACAAAATTTTACGATTAAAACACCGGATTTTCATTGAGTTTTTGGAAACGATGTTGTGGTGTGAGTCTTTCCATGATGACTTGCCAAACGATACTGAACAAAAATGACAAAGCAGTTTGAGATGAGTCGCGCGTGATCTGTAATAAAGCATATCGTGAAATGTCACGATGAATCATCCGTTACATTCCACATATCGAACATTCCGTGTCAAACCGAACATCTTTTTTACATCAGGTGCTTTTCGCCGACGGTATTGGCCACTGACAGCTACTGGCAAAATTTTAACACTTTTTTTATTTTTTCCATTTTTGTGTTTTCCACTATAAAAATGTCAACCCAAAAATTCAGAAAAAATATAGGCATATTCCTTGACCGATTCTTAACAAACCCTAAAAATTTCAGCGTGGAGAAATAGCGGATTATATAAAAAAAAACATTTATTAAATGCAGTCGCCCGAAAACAGTATTGTGTGTTTATCCTAACGGGAGTGGGTTTTTTGTACAAAGATTTGTTCAAAAATAGTATTTTATAGCGAACATAATACTTAGCATAGCGAACATATGACTTTAAGCCATCCATTAATTTTTACCGGTCAAAATGATGGTTAAAATTGATCGATGGCCTATATATATACTTCGGTTATAATTGATGGATGGCTTATAGCTAGCAGTCCGACCGAATACTCAATTTTTGAACTAATATGTGTACAAAAATCTCACGAGTGAACTCCCGTTAGCACAAACTTCGTATGTGTATATGTTTTTTTTAATAATCGTTCAAAAATAATGTTTCGGCCGACTACATTTCGTAATTTTTTTTTAGTTTAGAATCGACCAAGAAATATGCCTATATTTTTTCTGAATTTTTGGGTTGGTGCTTTCATAGAAAAAATACCAAACATATTTCAATTTGGTCAGTAGCAAAAAGCACTTGCAATTACCTTTAAAATAAGCCTTCATTCTTTAAATTCCGCAAATCCGTTTTCTCACTACAACATTTTCAATGCTCCTATTCGTACCTCAGCACTATTTTTTTTGATCTTCACAATTTTCATTTGGTCATATGTTTTTAAAAAAAATGGCGGCTTTTTTTGTCTTCTACAAATCAAATATTTTATAGAGTTGAGTTATCCTACAAAGTTTCACCGAAATCGAAGATGATGATGTAAAAAAGGTGTTCGGTTTGATATGGAATAATCGTTATTTCTTATTCTGCATTTTCAAAAAAAGGTTTCTCTCAAAGACAAAACTACGAACTTTATAGTGAAACTATGCTTTTGCATAAAAATAAAAAATATTTTATTCCACATTTTAAAAGCTAGCATGCTAACGAAGAAAACAATACCTGTTTGAGAAATCTAGGAATAAATGTAAAAAGTATGACTAGACAGCGGAATTTATGCAATATCTATTTGCCATCCGAAGAAGTATATATTTTAGGATTCGAAATTCGATTTAATCTGCATATTCAATATATACATTTTATATGCAAAATATATGCAAGGGAATATGCACACCATACTCAGAATATAATATGAATATGTTGAAACATAATTTTATAAAGGATTTTCCAATACGAGTGATATGATTTCTTTGAAAAAAAAAACACTTATTATTAAGGAAATTCAAAAGTTTTTTATTTAATGTGAAGTACAATCGATACAATTAAGTTCTAAATATAACGTCATTCAAATAACCTCCACGACTTCTTCTGCAGGAACGAATTCGATGAACCCAATTTTCAAGCACTTTTTCCATCAAATCAAGTCGTATGTCATGAATGGCACGTTCAATATTGACTTTTTAAGCTTGAAGAGAGTCTGGTTTATTTCGAAAGTCCAATGACTTCAAATAATCCCACAAGAAATAGTCTAATGGTGTTAAATCACAACTTCTTGGAGGCCATGCAATATCACAATTTCTTGAAATAATCGAATCTCTAAATTTTTCACGCAACAATTCAAATGTTAAATTTGCTGTGTGGCATGTAGCCACAATCGGTCAATGGCAAAAAGATAGCTCTTAACGAGAGCTAATATATTACTCATGGGTGTCAAGCGCAAGTTATGTATATAGCTTTAACCCGGTGTGCTTCGCAGCCCCCATCTTTATACCCTCACTTTAGTGTGACGAGGGTATATATCATTTGCTACGGAAAAAATTGGATATCAGTAGCTGGACTACAGGATATCAGTAGCTGGACTACAGTGGATGTGTTTTTATTCGCTCCGGATTTCTCAATAATATTTCAACTGTTAATAAACTACATTTCACGAAAATAATATCATAACATCAACAAATTGTGTTGTTACCGTTCTATGTATCTAAATCATCGGCGTTATTATAACTAAATTGCAAATTCTTTATGAAAATAAATCAGTAATAGAACCAAAGTTAAAGCAAAACACTAAATTGAGAATCAAATCAAAATAAACACATAATTGAGTGACAATTTGCATACAGCAATTCCAAAATCTCTCTTAAGAGACGTGCACACAAGAATTATACTGAGAAAACAACCAAATAACACAAGTTCAAAACAAAATAAAACACATTAACGAGTGAGAAAATATAACATAAACAAGAACCACCGTAAAACAAACAAACACACTCAAAAAATCACTCAGTTGAACGTCAAAAATGAATAATAATACAGAGAGTGTCTTAACAACCTCAGTTACTCCTCCATCAAAACGCGGGAGAGCAATTCTACAACAACCAGATATGGAGTACTCTTCCACAACTCCAAAGCTAACAATCGAGTCTCGCATTATCACCATGATCGACCAGAGATTTGAGAGATTTGAGCGTAAACTTCTAAACATAACTGAGGAAATAAAAAACAGTGAAAATCGCATCTCAAAAATGTTTGACACTAAGTTGGGTGAACTCAAGAGGGAAATCGACGAAGTTAATCAACGCGTCACACTACTAGAAACCCAAACTGGAAATGAAATAGGCCTGCATGAAGACGTGCATTTGTTAAAGATGCAAATTGAACGATATGAAAATTCGTCTGTTGCTTCTGAATTGCGTATAAATGGCATACCTTACCACAACAACGAGAACCTTCCGCAATTATTCACTGCTATTTGTGGCATTCTAAGCATATCTGTTCCTTCCTTTCAATCCATGTATCGTCTGCGAAGTAAAAACTCAAGCCAATCATCGTCTGATGCTGTTATCCTGGTGAAGTTGGCTTCACCATATGATAAGAATTTTATTTTGAAATCCATTGCAAACTTTAGAAAATCTAATAAAACACAACTGCAGCTTCGACACCTAGGTTATGATTCGAACAATAATTTTTATATTAATGAAAACCTCTCCGCTTCCAATTATAAAATACTCCAAACTGCAAATTTATTTAAAAAACGTAAACAGCTAAATTCCGTTTTCACCATACGTGGGAAAGTACATATAAAAAAAATGTCAATGATCAAGCCCTTCGTATTGATAGAATCGAACAGTTAAATGATTTTTTTCGAGAGTAAAAAAAAAATTATAATTTATTTGCTTTTAGAATCTATCGCAACAATCAATTTATACAAATTTGAAAGATTTAGAAACTTCCACCTAAACACAAAACATATTACATTACAGTCAAAACATAACTTACAAAACTGTTGTTTAATATGCTATGCGGTCTTTGCCATTTCGAGTAAACATTATGTCTCCTTTATCATTAAATAACACAGCAATCAGTTCCAAAGACACTACAAAATTTTTGCTAAACCTTCTTTGCAAACAGAAATCTGGTATGAAAATCTGCCACATCAATGCTCAAAGTATAAGAAATAATATCGATGAATTCCGGGACATATTTGAAGGATCGAGTATGGATGTGATTTGCATATCGGAGACGTGGTTAAACGAATCGGTTTCTGACACATTGATTGAGTTGAATGGTTACAAAACTTATCGTAACGACAGGAAAACCCGTGGCGGTGGGGTAGCAATATACATAAGAAATAGTCTATCATCTAAACTCTGTCACAAGTCGGAAGAATCTCAACATATCGAACACATTATTATTGAAGTTGCTAACACTAATGCTAAGATTTTAATAGGTTGTGTTTATAGACCTCATCGGTACATAGAAATTGATGACTTTCTGAGTCAATTAGAACTCGCTACAATCTCGTACGACAACATTATTCTATGTGGCGATTTTAACTCAAACATTCTCGTTGAATCCAGCCTAATAAATGCTTTGCTTGGATTAGATCTCAAAGCAACCAACACTTCAATACCAACACATTTCACACAAACATGTAGCTCACTACTTGACATCTTCTTTGTCAATAACATGCGCAATGTCTTAACATATGATCAAATTTCTGCATCATGCTTCTCGAGGCATGACTTAATTTTCTTAGAATACGACTTTAAATTAAAGGATATAGTAAATGAGCCAATTTTTTATCGCAACTTCAAATGTGTGGACTACAATGCAGTGCTTTTTGAAATTTATAAAGTAGATTGGGACTCTATATTCTTCTTACCTGATGTTGAACTTCAATTAGATTTTCTCAACGACAATCTTATTCACATCTTTAATAAAACAGTCCCCCTGAAAAGGGTTCGAACAAAACAACACGGTAAACCTTGGTTTAATTCAGAAATAAAAGCTGCTATTGCTATTCGTGATCAAGCTTACAAGCGTTGGAAAAGATATAAATGTCAGTATTTACATGCCGAATTTCGCAATGCGAGGAAGATAGTCACAGACATGATATCCAGAACGAAATCTCGGTATTATGCTACACGTTTTCGATCTGCAATTGGCTCAAAGAACACCTGGAAAAATATTAAGGAAATTGGTATTGGAAGACAAAGACCTTTGTATAATTCAATTATAGATGTCGAAAAAGTTAATAGACAATTTACCAACCTTCCCACTGTGCCTACAAACTTTTCCTATTATCAACAATTTCCAGACCATTCTTTACATGAAAGCCAATTTTACTTCGACTGTGTTAGTGAGAATGATGTACTTAACAATTGTCTCAAGGTCAAGTCAGATGCAGTAGGATTTGACAGCATTCATCCGAAATTTTTACGCATTGTTTTGCCATATTTACTAACCCACATTACGTTTATATACAACACCATTATTACAAAAAGCCAGTTTCCGTCTGCTTGGAAATATGCCAAAATAATACCAATTCCCAAAAGTAATAATGATTTTCGTCCAATCGCGATATTACCATTCCTATCCAAGGTATTCGAAAGATTACTTCAAAGCCAAATTACTCACCATCTTCGTGTGAACAAGCTTCTTAGCAGTAAACAATCGGGGTTTCGAAAGAGTCACAGTTGTATTACTGCCCTTCTTGATGTCTCCGAGGAAATACGCAAATCCGCAGATATCAATCTTGTCTCCTTATTGGTTCTTCTAGATCATTCTAAGGCGTTTGATACTGTGGACCATGAACTACTATGTGTTAAGTTGGTCAAAATGTTTAAGTTCTCATCATCAGCAAAGAACATGATTCTTTCCTATTTATCTGATCGTACTCAGTCAACTGTTGTAGACGAAAATATCTCTGTTCCACTACCTGTAAAAAAAGGTGTACCGCAGGGATCAATTCTAGGCCCGCTGTTATTTTCGATGTATGTTAATGACATTACTCAACAGCTAAAACATTGTCAAATTCATCTATATGCCGACGATGTACAAATTTACATAAGCAGCAGAGTCGATGAACTTAATGAATGCATTCTAAAGCTAAACAATGATCTTCGCCGTATCTATATCTGGGCCACATCCAATGGTCTTTTATTAAATCCCTCTAAATCGAAATGTATGATCATAGGACGAAAGACAACTGGAATAATACTTCCTTCAGACATTATTCTTAATAACCAAAAAATTGTTACCGTCACCACATGTAGAAATCTGGGTATTGTTTTTAATAGCTCCTTAACGTGGTCAGATCACATTAACATGGCAGTTGGTCAAACGTATTCGAAACTGCGAGTGCTATGGAACACCCAATTCTATACTCCAACTCATATACGAATTTTACTGGCCAAAACATACCTTTTACCTACTCTGATGTATGGCTGTGAATTAACTATGTGTTGCGACTCAACAAGCGAACGTAAACGAACAGTAGCTTACAATGCCATCCTAAGATATGTATTCAGTCTAAAGAAATACGACCACATTACAAGCTATTCAACAAAATTATTTGGTGTAGCTTTTTCAGACATTATGAAAATTCGGACATTAACCTTATTGCACAAAATCATCCACTCTCGCGAACCTGAGTACCTTTTTAGTAAACTCAGTTTTACAAATTCTGAAAGAAATAATAACCTGCTATTTACTAGATACCGTTCACAATTATCTGAATGGCACTTTTTTGTAACGTCTATTCGTCTTTGGAACATATTGCCAGTGAACTTACAACGAACAAACAAAGCACCGCTATTCAAAAAACTACTTTTTGATTACTTCCAGTAATTTGATTTGTCAATTATAACTGTTCTGGTAAATTGCGACTAAAATGTTTCTAAATGTTTTTTTTTTTATTTTTAATTCCTTGTAACTTTAACTAAGTCTGATGTACTATTATTATTTTATTTTTAAGATATATTTAAACATTGTACCTTACTTTTTTTTTTTTGAACATCATGATATCTCTTACTTTAACTATAAGATTCTAAATCTTGTTGTAAGAGAAACAAAAATACTAAATAAATAAATAAAAAAAAAAGTGTAACACATCGAAGGAGTGACCTAAGACCCCAAGTATGTTCGGAGGAAATACGTTTTGGGTCATTTTAAGTCGAATGAGCAATGTCCGTCCGTCTGTCTGTCTGTCTGTCTGTCTGCTGGCTGGTGCGCACGATAACTCTCGAAAGGAGTAACCGATTGACTTCAAATTTCGTATGTGGTAATATTTTTTTCTATCTCCGGCTAAGTTCGAAGATGGGCCATATTGGTCCACTCCTTCTGGTACCTCCCCCACAAAGGGTTAAAATGTTGTGAAATATTGATTATTTAATAACTGCTATTATACGTATTCGAATCTTCTGAAATTCCACACATAGTATTAGTTTGTTAGTCGCTATCAACTCGAGGAAAATGGGCGAAATTGCCACGCCCGTTTTGGTATCTCCCACACAAATGCACCATTTTGCACTAAAAGTTAAAGGCTTATAACATTAATACCTGTGTTTAGAAATACTTGCCGCTATTGCCGCTCTCCTTTTGGTACCTCCCACACAAATGCACCATTTTGCACCAAAAGTTAACAGCTTATAACATTAATACCAGTGTATAAAAATACTTGAAATTTTGTACAGCGTAATGTTTTTATAGTGCCTACAGTCCATTGAAAAATGGGTGTTATTGTCACGCCCCTTTTGTTACCTCTCCCACAAAGGCACTATTTTGCACAAAAAGTTAACAGTTTATAACATTAATATCAGTGTATACAATTACTTGAAATTTTGTACAGTGTAATGCTTTTATAATGCCTATAGTCCAGTGAAAAATGAGCGTTATCACCACGCCTCTTTTTGTACCTCCCACACAAAATGGCCAAATTATACCACAATTTAATATCTCAACGGTAATATACCAGTCCATATAAACGGTTACAATTCGGCACAGTGTAATGTATTTAAAGTATCCACTGTTCAGCGAAATATAGGTGTATTTCTTAAACCCCTTCTGGTACCTCCCACAAAAATTGACAGAATAATTTGTGTAAGATTCAATATTACATTACTCACAAAGTGAGGGTATACCTTAGTCGGTTTACCCGACTGAAACTTTCTTACTTGTTTATTTATTTTTTGTTTAGGTTACTTTCCTTCAAAATTACATGATTATTACATATGGTGCAAAATTAAGAAGATTTGATACGAACCCTCGCTTCATTTCTATTTTGTGCTCCAAGAGTTATCCTGACATCATGGTACAATATTTATCCCTTTTTCCCACTGTACCTGTGAACGTTGAAAAACTATTTTTTTGGTTCATACATTATCAACTTTCCCTTGGTTGATGTTCCAATAGCTACATTGACACCCTGGTACAATATAAAACCATGTTTGTCCACTGTGTCTATAAAGAAACGAATTTAAAAATCTAAAGTGAATCGCTCCATTGTACCACATTAAACCCTTTGTGTGTCATAATTAACCAATTTTGCATGATTGTACCATATTTTAAAATAATAATACATATGGTGCAAAATGAAGAAGTTTGATTACTTTTATACTATAAAATACGAACCCTCGTTTCATTTCTATTTTGTGTTCCAAGAGTTATCCTGACATCATGGTACAATATTTATCCCTTTTCCCTTTGTACCTGTGAACGTTGAACAACTATTTTTTTGGTTCATACGTTAGCAACTTTCCCTTGGTTGATGTTCCAATAGCTACATTGACACCCTGGTACAATATAAAATCATGTTTGTCCCACGTGTCTATAAAGAAACGAATTTAAAAATCTAAAGTGAATCGCTCCATTGTACCACATTTAACCCTTTGTGTGTCATAATTAACCAATTTTGCACGATTGTACAATATTTTAAAATAGTAATTGATATTTAAAGATCCAAATTCGCCAGCTTAGGTCGTATTTCAAAATTTTTGTCCCCTATTTGTGCCATTTATTTAACTTGTTTTTCCCCCACGGTCTAAGTAGAAGAAGCTATTTGGAAAAAACAATTCCTTAGCTTTGGTGTATGCTGTAAGAGGTACCTTTGCACTCAGGGACCACATTCAACACCTTTTGCACCACTTTTTATTACACTGTGCTTCTAAAGTGCGAATTTTTATACATATCTGGGACTATTTTGTTCCCTTTTTTTCCCACTTACCACATTTAAAAATTTTACGTATTTAACTTTTTTGCTTCATCGTAACATATTTAACCCTGTTTGCTCCATTAAACCTTTTTTAACACATATTTCCCCTCTGCAACATACTGAACAATTTTTGCTTGCCCCAACTGCATCATAATTTTAATCTTTTTGCACCACAGTGCTACTAAAAGCATACATTTTGAAAAAAACATTATTATTTCATATTTAACTTACCCTCTCTAAATGTACGCTCTTTGACCCACTGTACCATATTTAACCGTTTTGGGTCCACTGAATCAAATTTAACACCTTTTTGTCCTACTATATGTTGTCTACTATATTTAACCATTTTTGCCCACTGTACCATGGTTAACACATTTTTGCCCCACTGTTCTATAGTTAACGCTTTTTGCCCCACTGTACCATATTTAACCCATTTTGTTCCACGTTACCATATTTTACTATTTGTGCCCACTGTAACCATTTTTGTCATACTGTACCATATTTAACCATTTGTGTCCCACTGCACCATAGCTAAAACATTTTTGTCCCACTGTTCCATAGTTAAAGCTTTTTGCCCCACTGAACCATATTTAACCCATTTTTTCCCACGTTACCATATTCAACTAATTGTGCCCCACTCTACCATAGTTAACCCTTTTTGCCCCACTGTGTCATATAAAACTGTATATATTTACCAGTTTTTGCCCCACTGTTCCATTTTTAACCCTCTTTGCTTCACTGTACAATATTTAACACAGTTATGCCCCACTGTACTGTATAGTTAACCATTTTTGTCACACTGTACCGTATTTAACCCTTTTTTGCCCTACTGTATCATAGTAAATAAATTTTTGCCCCACTGTTCCATAGTTAACGCGTTTTGTCCACTGTACCATTTTACCCATTTTGTCCCACTTTACCATATATATATAACTATTTTTACCACACTGTACCATAGTTAACCCTTTTTGCACAACTGTGCCCCATTCAACTATTTATCTCACTGTACAAAATGTTTACTCCAAATGTTTGTACCGTTTTTAAAATGTGTCTCCGCTAGCATACTTAAACATTTTTCCCCGACTGTA
Organism: Eudasyphora cyanicolor; assembly: GCA_963930755.1. Classification (NCBI taxonomy): domain Eukaryota; kingdom Metazoa; phylum Arthropoda; class Insecta; order Diptera; family Muscidae; genus Eudasyphora; species Eudasyphora cyanicolor. The sequence continues at coordinate 53,175,304 of OZ005736.1, read as the reverse complement.
ACATATTTAATCACATTTTCTCCACCGTGCATAATGCACATTAACCGTTTTTGACCACCGGCTCCTAAAACCGTATAAACGTATCTCATGTTTAAGTGCCAATTTTGGCAGATTGTTCCCTTTTTCGCCTACTAAAAATTACTTCCAATCTCTAGTTTATGTTCCAAAAGTTACCATGGAACCATTGATCCATGTTTGACATTTTTAAACCAACAGTGCAATATTTTTTGTCCTTTTTGCCCCACTGTGCCCTGAAAACTACAAATACAAAAAAAATTGACTACCCCGATCCGTTGTCATATAGACATCCCTCGCTTCAATGTTTACCATTGTAATTTTAGGCTTTACATATAAAAAAATCGTTCCTTGTTCTTGTTTACGACCCACGAGCTATTCTGAGCAATTTCTGAGTCTTCCTCAGAAGGGCTCCCCTAACACAAAATTTCACGATTCTACCTCCTGCCTGTTGTACTACATTTATCCCATTTTTACCCAACGTAAATGTTCGAATTTCGAAAAATCCTGTAAATTTCTGAGTATATACAAGGTGGCGCAAAAGTAACCTTTCGATGTTTTTTGGCTGTAATTTAAAAAAAAAATGAAAAACTTAGATTCTTCTTGTGGATTATTTTTATTTGGTCTTTTAATTTTTTTACATCAAGTCGAGAATATGATGTCATGTAAATGGCCACCGCCACAGTTGATTGTCATTTGAACCCTTTTTATGGCATTTTCCATCACTTTGGCCAAAACTTCCGGCGATAGGTCCTCACATTCTTGACGGCTATTGTCTTTAAGAGCTGCAAGAGTCTGAGGCTTGTTGACATAAACCCGCGTCTTCAAAAAGCCCTACAAAAAGAAGTCTGGAGCGGTAAAATCGGGCGATCTTGCTGGCCAGTGCAAATCGCCAAAACGGGAGATTAGGCGCCCGGGAAATGCATCCTTCAGCATATCGGTTGTGGCACGTGCAGTGTGTGCCGTTGCACCGTCCTGTTGGAACCACATGTTTTCCAATCCCAATTCATCAAGTTGCGGCAAAAAGAACTCGTTGATCATTGCTCTGTAGCGCTCATCATTCACAGTAACCGTTTGGCCCGCGACGTCTTCGAAGAAAAAAGGTCCGATGACTCCTCCAGCGAAAACAGCACACCATACAGTGACTTTGAGCGGGTGTAATGGCTCTTCGTGGGTTACACGCGGATTCAGTGTCCCAGAAGCGTAAATTTTGCTTATTTACGTACCCGCTAAGATGGAAATGGGCCTCATCACTCATGAATTTTTTTGATGAAAAATCATCTTCCTCTTGGTGGTGATTAAGGGTGGCTTGAGCGTATGTAAGACGCGATTGGCGGTCAGCAGCTAACAGCTGATGCACCGTCTGGACTTTGTACGGAAACATCTTCAAATCTTGTACCAAAATTCGCTGTAGAGACCGTCGACTGATACCCATTTGCGTGGCACGTCGTCTGGTCGATGTCGACGGCGCTTCCATGACATCCTCGGCTACAGCAGCAATATTCTCTGCAGAACGGCTACTCCGGGGTCTGCCACGCCTGGCAGCATCTCGTGTTGTGCCAGTCTCTTCGAGGCGAGCGGCTAAACGTCGCAGTGTTTCACCAGTAGGCGTTGGACGGCCAGGAAATCTGCGACGAAATTCACGTTGTGCCAAAGTCACCGACCGATTATTGGTCAAATAAATAGTCAGCAATATTCCGCGTTCTGGAGCAGTGTAGCGTAACATCGTTTATTAACGTGTATTTCGCATGTATTTACTACACAAATGTCAAAACAGAACTGACATTAGGAGCCAATCGCAAAATTTATAGCATTTTCTGATAAGAGGATTACTTTTGCGCCACCTTGTATATAGATTAAAAAAAAATATTAAATGTACACGCTGAAAAAATCGCTTCTGTAGTATATTGTCCCAAACATATTCGGCTTGAAACATATATATGTTTAGGGTAGACTCTAAGCATTTAATTATGGTACATACAAAAATTGTGTATTTGGGAAGATGTTGTTCTAAACAAATATTTGTTTACATCCCAATGTGACTGCTATTTGTGAAACAAATATTTATTTGCATTTAAATATTCATAAAATACATAAATTGTGTCAAATTTTTCAGTAATTCAAAGTTAAATTTTTAGAATTGAAATCATATAACCTTGAGCCAATATAAAGTACTTAGAGAATTGACAACTAATGATGGCTTGGAATACTCAGAAATTTTAAATGCTGCCTGCATATGATATCATAACTGGGAGGTACAATTCGAAACCAAGGAAAAATTGAAACTGAAATTTGAAAAACTCAGCAAAAGTTTTGGAAATCTTTTTTAAATAAAATATATTTGGAAAAATTCCTAAATAATCATTTAATTTGTATTTAAACACATATTTTATTTGAGAAATTTAGTTTGCAAATATAATTTGTTGTAATATATTAACATATGCGTTCCAAATATATGTTATTGATTTTCAAATAAAATTTATTTGCTAAGAAATATAAAATTTATTTGCTAAGAAATATAAAATTTTGCCCCGTGTAGTTATTAAATGTAGGCAGAAATAGCATACCCTCGTTACGTAGTTTGTATGTATTTATCCTAACGGGAGTACACTCGTGAGATTTTTGTACATACATTTATTTAAAAATTGTGTTTTCGGTCGAACAGATGACTATAAGACTTCCATTAATTTTAACCGGTCAAATTGATGGTTAAAATTTATGGATAGCAAAAACTCTATTTTTGAATGAAAGCAAGGGTCGGCCCCATACCAAAAAAAAATTGTTGCACCAGTCACCCCCTAGTTTTGAAGATTATCTAGTTCTGAAGATTATCTAGGCGGACAACAACTAAAAATATATATTCGAGACAAGTGTGGTAACGCTTACCGAATGCACGTAGCCCGAGAAATTTAAAAATGCATCTATTCAATTGTACAAACCTCGTATGTTGTCGAGTTTACCTTGATTATATCTATAAAACATTAACTAATGAAGCACCCACACGGAGGAAAATCGTCATTTTTGATATGTTTGAAACGAAAGAAAATATACTTGGAAACGAATTTTTTTAAATATTATATATTTGTTAACAAATACATTTTATTTGAAAATCAAGAAATTTTGTTTGGAACGCATATATTAATATATTAGAACATAGTTTATTTGCAAACTGAATTTCACAAATAAAATATGTGTTTACACACAAACATAGTTATTGTTTAAGAAGATTTCCAAATATGTTTTATTTAAAAAAATTGTTTAAGAATTACTGACTTATTCGAATTTTAGTTAGTTTTTCCTAGTTTTCATGTTAAACTTTATAGCTAAAAATGTCCTTATTTATAAATATTCCTATTCATCACTTTTTGTCAATCCTTCAATGTCGTTTATATTTACGAAAGATTGTTCGATTTAAGTTTTCATTAAATTTTACAAACATATACAATTTATAAAAAATTGTTCTTTGAAAATCTAAAAAACAGAAAACTTGTCTTTAAGTTAAGGCATTTAATATATTACCAAAATAAATAATTACAAATGAATCCTTGTTTCGGAAATACTAGTTCCAAATAAAAAATATTTGAATGGGAGCATAATTTTGTTTAGAACAATATCCTCACAAACATATAATATTTGTGTGTGTAAAATATTATATATTTGGAGTGTACCCTAAACATATGTTTATTTCAAGCCGAATATGTTTGGGACAATATACTACAGAAGCGATTTTTTTTCAGCGTGCACATATAGAATCTTAAGTTGCTGTATCACAAGGACAAACTATTTCCAACTTAAAGCTATAGAACTCTGATTTTGCTTGCCATAAAGCAAAACCACAACTATCACAAAAACGCTGTTAAGAAGAATAAAGTAAATTAAATGTTCATTAAATGCTCATACGAGTACTGATCTACCCTAGGGATGCAATAAATTTCTTTTAAGTGTTGACTCTTTAACACACTTCACATACAGTGAGCATCACAAGAAGGTTCAATTTATAATTTTTTAAAAGACACATTTTTATCTTGAATATAACTTGTCTACAAGTAATAATCTTGACTGCATCTTCTATAATGGATTATTTAGTCGATAACAGCATAGAAATGAAGAGAAAAATGTATGTACTACTTACTGAGCCAATAGTCCTATTAATATAAGGAAATCTTTTTTTTGATTGTTTATTGGTAATAAAATCACGCCTAAATGACGGAACCGATTTTCTTGAAATTTGATGGCCAGATAGGGCAAAAGGCCAGATGGATAGATATACCAAAGGCCTCTTTAATTTTTGATTTTCTGCTAAGCGATTTTTGACCACTTGACCGTGAGGCTCCTAGAACTGGAATTTTGCTTACATATGGACAGCGGTCATTTCTAGCGCTATTAACCTCTTACAACGTTCATAGTAAAAACTTTGTAAACTACAAAGTACTATAAACGGCAAATATATTCCCGAAAAATAATTTTGAATACTCTGACTGTGGTCAGTCTAAAGCGTTTTAAAAATATATCGCTCACCACTAACTGTGGGCACATATCTAATAGTGTCACCATAGCTGTGGCCAAAGCTATTTTCTCTATTTCTGTACATAAAAATCCATTAAGAGCTATGATAAATGTATGTGTATATACATACTGATCTCTTCAACGGATGCGACTTACTCCAAGCAATTTTTGACTAGAAATAGACATTTTGAGTATGTATGGACTCGAGTATTGAGTTGATATTAATGATAGCAAAAGCAAAGTTAGAATAACACATTGAAATCGTTGCGTTCAAAATTAAATAATGAAATTGAAAATTGTTGTTGTAAGCTTGTTCAATTGTTACAATTAACATACTGTAAATTTTTGACTATACACAAAGTAAATAATTACAGGGTAGGGCAAATGTAATCACCCTATTGGAAAACGCTATAATTTTTGTTTTTAAATGGGCACACTGTTAACTCACAACAGCAATGTCTATGATGGTGATACGTGTTGTTGTTGTATACAAGATGTTTGTTAATTATTACACGCTGAAAAAAAATCACTTCTCTATTATATTGTCCCAATTATATTCCGCTTGAAATATACAAATGTTGAGGGTACAATCGAAATATAAATATTATATTTGGCACACACAAATCTATATATATAATAAAGAAGAATGTGTGTTTGTTGGTTTGTTTGTACCGTATAGGCGTCTAAACGGCTGGACCGATCTTCTTGAAATTTTCACAGAATATACATGTGTGGGTGTGGTGAAAATATGGTACTTGACATTTCGAAAATTTGGACATTGATATATATTGGACAATTTTTTTGCTAGAGTGCTGTAATGTTGTAGATATGTATCTGACGGCAGTGTACGTGATTGGTCCAAAAATGGGCGGGATCGGAATAATGGGCGTGGCACCGTCCTTATAAGCCAAATTTAAAAAATGTGATATCTTGCACAATTTGTTAGCGAGAGAGCTGGAATTTTGTATATATATATCCGTTGGCGATCTACGTGATTGGTCCAAAAATGGGCGGGTTCGTACAAATGGAGTGGCAGTGGGCGTGGCCCCGCCCATATAAGTCAAATTTTGAAATTGAGATACCTTGCACAATTTTTATCGAGAGTGCTTTAATTTTGTGCATATGTATCATGTATTAGTCTACGTGACTGGAGCAAAATTGGGCGAATTCGGATCAATGGGCGTGGCCAAGCCCACGTAAGCAACCTTTTGAAATTGAGGTATCTTGCACAATCTATTTGCGAGAGTGCTGTTATTTTGTGAATATGTCTCTGGTGGAAGTCTTTGTGATTGGTCTTAAAATGAGCGGGATCGGACCAAAGGCCGTGGCTCCGCCCATATAAGCCAATTTTGAAATTGAGATATCTTGCACAATTTGTTAGCTATAGTACTGTGATTCTGTTTAGATGGATCTGGTGGCAGTCTACGTGATTAGTCCAAAAGTTGGCGGGATCAGACCAATGGGCCAAAGCCAAATTTTGAAATTGAGATGTCTTCACAATTTCTTAGCGAGAGTGCTCTTATTTTATGGAGATGTTTTTGGTGGCAGTGTTGGTGATTGGTTCAAAAATGGACGGGATCGGAATTCTAAATCTGGGGCAACGAAGTGGATCGAGTCCAGCTATATATATATAAATGGATGTGTGTATGTTACGTATGGACTCCAAAACGGATAGATCGCTTTTGATGAAATTTTCAGGGAATCTTCAGATAAGCTTAGAGGCCTGTAGTGTATGCATAACATAGCGTAACCATGAAACATTGTCAAATGCAAACAGACACTTTTTCTCCATGCATACACTTGGTGCTGATTGCTGTGTGGTGTATATGAAGTAATATCACAACAAAGAACTCCGCTCCATATGGTCATTTATGTATGTGTGATTGTTGCTCATGCGATGTTCCGCCCAGCGGCGTAAATACGGAGGCCTACTTGGTAGAGGCCTTCAAGAAGTCCTGTCTAGACCTTATAAAAAAGTCAATACTCATACTTGCTGGCCTTCCTTGATAACGCCTTCTGTAGTCCCTATTTTCGCCTTACAAAAAATCGTGTATTCATTCTCGTCCGCCTTGTGCGTTAAGACCTTACACAAGGCCTTCATATAGAAGGGAATTCATAAGGTCTTTGCAAATAATAAAAAATAGTTGTTGAGCAACTAATTCCGTTACTTTTAAAATCATTTGATTGCATGCGAGAGCGAAAGAACTAAGAGGGAGCAACACAATTCCAAACAGAACACAGCAAGCAAAAAACAATTGTGTTTCCAAAATAGAGTCAAGCAGGCGTATTGTGTATTTAGTCTTTAGAAGAATTTTGTTGAAGTCGTTTATGTTTTTTTGTGGTTCGCATGGTAAGTGAGTTTTTCTAAACAAGCAAATAAACCAAATGTTACATATGCATATCTAATTTCAGTTTTGGAAAACCGAGTAAAACCTTTGAGGAACGATTTATAAACTCAAAATTAAGTTTTTGTGGAAGAATTATCACAGATCAAGCTTTATTTGGAAGAATCAGTTAAAAACTAAACTGATGACAACAAAGAACAGAAGTAAATTCATTTTATTTTCTAACTACACCACAAAACATGTATATTTCATAAATAAAGATTTGGATTTGGTAAATAAGCGCTTTTAATTAAAATCTTCCATTAGGTCTTCTAGTTCGGAGCTAATTTAAGCCCCTACGTATTACACTTTCCATAAGACCTTGTATAATAGGTCTTCTATAAAGAATTCTGAAATTTGCCTTCTATAAGGCCTCACAAGGGAAGTGAGTGTGGAAGGCCTTGGTCGCCAATGACACGTTGTGTATAAAATAAATGAGTACGCAATGGGACTGACAGGCCTTGTGTCTCCAAACCAAGGCATGATATAAGGCCTGCTGAGATCTTCTTTACGCTGCTGGGCGGTAATATAGACATACACGTGTGTGTGATTGTCGCACAAGTAATGTTCTAGTTGAATTCATACTCTGAATGTCGAGAATGGATCAATGAACCAAGGAAAAGTAGGGGAAATACATTTCTTCTACTTCTGGTATTGGTGCATTGACATTTGGAGTGTATGTTATGGATCGATACACGAATGCGAGAGAAGAGTGGATTAGGGGTAAAGCAATGAATGAAGAACATCCAATGAAAAAGGCGGGTGTAGGTGACATGGCATAGATTGTAAGTTAGAGTGAGAGACTTTAGAAAAGTCTTCACTACACGATTAAGATTCTCATGTTAGATATATATCTGGCTGAACAGAAACACAAAACATCATTTTTCATTTATATCATCACAGGCCAATTGTTTTAAGTGATTCCTACTGTCCGTAATTACGAATAGATTAAAGAGATTCCTACTGTCCCTATCCAAGAGCCATGTTTTGATAAATAGACGGGATCGGAAATCTGAAGTTTGGGGCAACGAAGTGGACCGGGTCCAGCTAGTATTATACATATATTTGGAAAGACTTTGTTCTAAACAAATCTTTGCTTCCGTCCTAATATATTCAATTCCGATGTCTTATTTACGAATCAAATATTTAGTTGCATTTAATTTCATGCAGAAAATATATCAACACCTCAATTTTAAGAGAAGTTTTCTGTTTTTCAGTAATTCGACGTTAATTATTTCATAAATTTTAAATGTTCGTAAAATTCATTTATAATTGAAATGGTATAATCTTGGATAATGCCCCCTTATATAAATGATATGTTCCTTCCGATTTGGCTTCTAAGGCCTATAGATGGTACATTTTAAACGAGATCGAGGTAAAAAAAATTTGCTGCAAAGACCATGTGGCTATATTTTGCAGCGATAGACCAGAGCGTCTGATGTGAATCGAACCCACGACCCCCAAACTCATAGGCGAGCATGCTACCTACTCACCTACTGTGGCGTTCCCACCTTGTTTATACTTCATATTTCGTCTTATTTATCATTTTATACGGACTTAAAGTTAGACATCTCGGCAATTTTCAATTTTAAGTTAAGACAGTCTTGAAGTAAGTGTGCCATATGCTCCTTCCGATTTGGCTTCTAAGACCTATAGAAGGTGTATTTTATACCAGATCGAGGTAAAAATTGACAGATACAAGTCTCTTTACCCATTAATAAAGACTGCAAAATTTAGTTAAAATCGGTTCAGATTTCCATAAAGCCCCAATATATATCGATGGCTTATATCTAAAATTGGCTATATTAAAAACCCAATTTTGCAGAAGAGCGAAAAAACCGTTGAATTTTATTATTTGCGAGAAATTTCATATGATATGAATTAGGAATTCGAAGGTATATACTATACACGTTCGTATATATAATTCATATCATATAAAAATTATCGCGAAATAATAAAATTCATCAGTTTCTTTGCTCTCCTGAAAAATTGTGTTTTTAATATAGCCACTTTTGGATATAAGCCATCGATATGATCCTTTCCGATTTTACATCTAAGAACTATAGAAGCTCTATTTTACATCAGATCAAGGAAAGAAATTGGCAGAGGATAGTCTCTTCAGTCGTTAATAAACACTGCTCAAATTGGTTTAAATCAGTTCAGATTTGGATATAGCCCCCATTTATATGTACTTCCGATGTGGCTTCCAAAGGCTGCATAAGCTGTATTTTACAGACACCTAATACTAAAACTGGAAGAAGGAAGTCACTTGCTCTACGAATAAACGTAGCTAAATTTTAAAGAAATCGGTTCATGTTAGATATAATCATTTCGATTATGCATGTAAGGTTTAACAAAGCTATATTTTGTAAAAGACAAACATCGAAAAAAGATTTTTATGCAATTTGAAAAAAAAATATATTTCTTGATTGATTTCCATTAACTTATATCGTAGTACGAGTTTGAAGATATTCGTTTCAATTTTAGATCAAGTATATGTGTACTTATTCTGCTCTATCAAGATGGTGTATGTATTTTTTCTAATCTAACGCCTTGTTTTAGGGCATCATATAGTCGGGTTCCCCCGACATTATCCCGTCCTTACCGGCTCATTTTAATTTGTTTGTTCTAGCTACTGATTCGTTGTAATGTTTAAATGGTTAATTTTAATGAAGTATGAAGTTATCATAAACATAATGTAATCGGAAAAACGTCCAACTTGTTGACACATTTTAATCGCTTACTGTACATAAATGTCCGTTAAGAACACCAACTAATTAATGGTTTCATTAAACATGCTGACCTTACAATAAGTTTTTAACTCCCATTCGGGTATGATACTTCAGTTACGAGTTCTGCTATTCTCCTTCATCCGGTAATGGATGTTGCCTGAGAGCGAATAAACAACCAAAAAGAATGTACAGACTATTGTGTGGCTTTCACTGACGATTAATCAAAAGAAAACGAGGTGAAAAGTTAAAAAAGGTAAAATGGTACTAAGAGTTAATGGATTTTTATGGTGACCTCGAGGGATGTGCAGACTGTCGAGAGAGATAGCATTCCTGTGAACCAGCAAGTGCTAAATAAAAAAGTTGAAAAAGAGATATATGGCGCCTTTAATAGTTGCAATGTATAATAACTATATGAACATTCTGCTGTATACATTAACATTTATTTGTGATATAATTCAATTCTAAAATTATTATAACGAATTTTACGATATTGCGCCCCTCTAAGTTTGCCACCTAGGGCAGACGGGAATTGCACTAGTGACAAATTTAAAAAAAAAATCGATAGAGATTTAGATATAGCCTCCATATCGTCATCAGAAACGAAAAAGGGCCTATCATCATGTTTGAAAATTTTACAGGAGAAGTAAAAAACTAAATAAAATGAAAAGTGCTGTCGTTAGAAAAACGGGGTTTTCAGGATAATATTTAAACATAATGATGTATATATAAAATCACACAAACATGATTAAGAACTTGATTGTGAAAATTGCGCGTAATAGGATTTTTTAACTATGAAAAAAGTTAAAAAATTCTATTAATGTCTTTAATAAATTCGCCATTTTTAATAATACGCCGCTACAAATTTGTCAAGATGTGTATTTTGATTTAGTGCACCGCAATCCATCAAAAACTGAATTTCCATTTTTCTTGTTTTTACGCCCTTTTTCGTTTCTGACGACGATATATTCGTTTTTACGATTGACAATATGAACCATATAAATGTTGTAGAGCTAAATCTATTGAGATATGAATAAACACTACTAAATTTGAAAGAAATCGGTTCTTATATAGTCTCCATATATATGTTTTCTTCGATTTGATAGCTAACGGCGATAGAAGCCACATTTATTAAGCGATGTGTATGAAATTCAACACAAAGCAAATTAATTAGCGAAGACGTTATGCCACCATATACTGTATACCATAAATTCAGATATTGCAGTACCGGTTATTTGCAATAACCACATTTCTCAACAGATATTTGTACATATCAGCAGATAAAACTTGCACGTGCCAAGAACACACTTTGCCCATTTGAATAAATTAGGTCCATATTTAGAGGTAGCCCCTGTATTTACCTTAACCCCGGTGTTGAATCTAAGCATTACAATACGATTTTTTTAACAGATCGTTATTAATAGACCAACTCCATTGATAAAAATTTGTGTAGCCTTAGGCATTATTTTTTCCTTTGGCAAATATACTATTAATTTATATGACAATCAAAGATGCCATGCCATGAACACGATTGGCGGAATTTAATTAATGTCAGACAGAACGAAAGGATTTTAATATTACGCAAATACCCTTGTCAAGGACAATAAGTGGAATTTTCCGAGTGTCTGTAAATAAAAGAACAACTAAGAGAGTTCAGTAAGTTACACCGACTTACGAAGGCCCTCACATATCATATCAATCCGTTAACCGATAACGTAAAGTCGTACCAGCCAAATCAGTTTAACATTTTTTTCTCCTTAAAAAAAGGAAAGAATTCAGACGTTTCTAAACCAATCAACCGATTGCAACACAACTTGGCATGCTTTTAGAAGAGGAGGGAAGTTAAGTTTCAATTTGGGACCCCTATGATATACACGGGCGAAGTTGGCCACCTCGGGTTAACAAAATTGTCAAGCGAGTGTAACTTTCGTCTTTATCGTCTGATTTACAAAATAGTTTATCGTCGTTGAGACAAAGGTTGTAGCCATTTGAAATCATCATGAGGTTTGATTTATAATATGCGTGTTTTCGTTACACCAACAGTATTAGTTCGCGATAGAGTTTGGTGCTTGTGTTCCTGTCTTGATTGAGTATGGTGTTGCCAGATTGGACATCCTATATTTCGCAGTATGGCATCTTATTTTTAGAGAAATTGTTGCAATTATTGTGAATTAACGGGGAGAAGAACAAAAATTGATTTTTTTTTAATATTTGCAAAAAGAGTGTAAACAATTACACCAGCAGACGTTGTCCTGTCCGTCCTGTTTGTTTGTTATTCAGTGATATTTCATTCAAAAATGCATTCATCCCGATTTTTAGGAAAAAATTACCCCAATCTGAATATATTGTTCAATTTTCAGCCCATTCGCTTTTATGGTTTCGGAGATCATGCGTTATTAACAAACGTACAAATGATTTTATATATAAAGATAGTACATTTATGTTTTATTAATACATTTCACGATTTTTATAACCTTCACCATACTAACTTTGTCATTCCGTTTTATCTTGAAAACCAAAAAATTGGCCAAAATCAACCTTAGCACCAATTATAGTGCTAATCAAGAGCTATACATTTTGAAAGTACGACGCTACGTCACGATTGAGGAGATAAAGACGGCATCGAAGGAGGAGCTGAACAAAATCACCAAAAATGATTTTTTGAAGTGCTTCGAGGATTGGCAGAAGTGTGTTGAAAAATACAAAGTTAAATCAGTTCAGAATTGGATATAGCCCCCATTTATATGTACTTCCGATGTGGCTTCCAAAGGCTGCATAAGCTGTATTTTACAGACACCTAATACTAAAACTGGAAGAAGGAAGTCACTTGCTCTACGAATAAACGTAGCTAAATTTTAAAGAAATCGGTTCATGTTAGATATAATCATTTCGATTATGCATGTAAGGTTTAACAAAGCTATATTTTGTAAAAGACAAACATCGAAAAAAGATTTTTATGCAATTTGAAAAAAAAATATATTTCTTGATTGATTTCCATTAACTTATATCGTAGTACGAGTTTGAAGATATTCGTTTCAATTTTAGATCAAGTATATGTGTACTTATTCTGCTCTATCAAGATGGTGTATGTATTTTTTCTAATCTAACGCCTTGTTTTAGGGCATCATATAGTCGGGTTCCCCCGACATTATCCCGTCCTTACCGGCTCATTTTAATTTGTTTGTTCTAGCTACTGATTCGTTGTAATGTTTAAATGGTTAATTTTAATGAAGTATGAAGTTATCATAAACATAATGTAATCGGAAAAACGTCCAACTTGTTGACACATTTTAATCGCTTACTGTACATAAATGTCCGTTAAGAACACCAACTAATTAATGGTTTCATTAAACATGCTGACCTTACAATAAGTTTTTAACTCCCATTCGGGTATGATACTTCAGTTACGAGTTCTGCTATTCTCCTTCATCCGGTAATGGATGTTGCCTGAGAGCGAATAAACAACCAAAAAGAATGTACAGACTATTGTGTGGCTTTCACTGACGATTAATCAAAAGAAAACGAGGTGAAAAGTTAAAAAAGGTAAAATGGTACTAAGAGTTAATGGATTTTTATGGTGACCTCGAGGGATGTGCAGACTGTCGAGAGAGATAGCATTCCTGTGAACCAGCAAGTGCTAAATAAAAAAGTTGAAAAAGAGATATATGGCGCCTTTAATAGTTGCAATGTATAATAACTATATGAACATTCTGCTGTATACATTAACATTTATTTGTGATATAATTCAATTCTAAAATTATTATAACGAATTTTACGATATTGCGCCCCTCTAAGTTTGCCACCTAGGGCAGACGGGAATTGCACTAGTGACAAATTTAAAAAAAAAATCGATAGAGATTTAGATATAGCCTCCATATCGTCATCAGAAACGAAAAAGGGCCTATCATCATGTTTGAAAATTTTACAGGAGAAGTAAAAAACTAAATAAAATGAAAAGTGCTGTCGTTAGAAAAACGGGGTTTTCAGGATAATATTTAAACATAATGATGTATATATAAAATCACACAAACATGATTAAGAACTTGATTGTGAAAATTGCGCGTAATAGGATTTTTTAACTATGAAAAAAGTTAAAAAATTCTATTAATGTCTTTAATAAATTCGCCATTTTTAATAATACGCCGCTACAAATTTGTCAAGATGTGTATTTTGATTTAGTGCACCGCAATCCATCAAAAACTGAATTTCCATTTTTCTTGTTTTTACGCCCTTTTTCGTTTCTGACGACGATATATTCGTTTTTACGATTGACAATATGAACCATATAAATGTTGTAGAGCTAAATCTATTGAGATATGAATAAACACTACTAAATTTGAAAGAAATCGGTTCTTATATAGTCTCCATATATATGTTTTCTTCGATTTGATAGCTAACGGCGATAGAAGCCACATTTATTAAGCGATGTGTATGAAATTCAACACAAAGCAAATTAATTAGCGAAGACGTTATGCCACCATATACTGTATACCATAAATTCAGATATTGCAGTACCGGTTATTTGCAATAACCACATTTCTCAACAGATATTTGTACATATCAGCAGATAAAACTTGCACGTGCCAAGAACACACTTTGCCCATTTGAATAAATTAGGTCCATATTTAGAGGTAGCCCCTGTATTTACCTTAACCCCGGTGTTGAATCTAAGCATTACAATACGATTTTTTTAACAGATCGTTATTAATAGACCAACTCCATTGATAAAAATTTGTGTAGCCTTAGGCATTATTTTTTCCTTTGGCAAATATACTATTAATTTATATGACAATCAAAGATGCCATGCCATGAACACGATTGGCGGAATTTAATTAATGTCAGACAGAACGAAAGGATTTTAATATTACGCAAATACCCTTGTCAAGGACAATAAGTGGAATTTTCCGAGTGTCTGTAAATAAAAGAACAACTAAGAGAGTTCAGTAAGTTACACCGACTTACGAAGGCCCTCACATATCATATCAATCCGTTAACCGATAACGTAAAGTCGTACCAGCCAAATCAGTTTAACATTTTTTTCTCCTTAAAAAAAGGAAAGAATTCAGACGTTTCTTAACCAATCAACCGATTGCAACACAACTTGGCATGCTTTTAGAAGAGGAGGGAAGTTAAGTTTCAATTTGGGACCCCTATGATATACACGGGCGAAGTTGGCCACCTCGGGTTAACAAAATTGTCAAGCGAGTGTAACTTTCGTCTTTATCGTCTGATTTACAAAATAGTTTATCGTCGTTGAGACAAAGGTTGTAGCCATTTGAAATCATCATGAGGTTTGATTTATAATATGCGTGTTTTCGTTACACCAACAGTATTAGTTCGCGATAGAGTTTGGTGCTTGTGTTCCTGTCTTGATTGAGTATGGTGTTGCCAGATTGGACATCCTATATTTCGCAGTATGGCATCTTATTTTTAGAGAAATTGTTGCAATTATTGTGAATTAACGGGGAGAAGAACAAAAATTGATTTTTTTTTAATATTTGCAAAAAGAGTGTAAACAATTACACCAGCAGACGTTGTCCTGTCCGTCCTGTTTGTTTGTTATTCAGTGATATTTCATTCAAAAATGCATTCATCCCGATTTTTAGGAAAAAATTACCCCAATCTGAATATATTGTTCAATTTTCAGCCCATTCGCTTTTATGGTTTCGGAGATCATGCGTTATTAACAAACGTACAAATGATTTTATATATAAAGATAGTACATTTATGTTTTATTAATACATTTCACGATTTTTATAACCTTCACCATACTAACTTTGTCATTCCGTTTTATCTTGAAAACCAAAAAATTGGCCAAAATCAACCTTAGCACCAATTATAGTGCTAATCAAGAGCTATACATTTTGAAAGTACGACGCTACGTCACGATTGAGGAGATAAAGACGGCATCGAAGGAGGAGCTGAACAAAATCACCAAAAATGATTTTTTGAAGTGCTTCGAGGATTGGCAGAAGTGTGTTGAAAAATACAAAGTTCGCCAATTTTTTTGAACATACTATGTATATATTCTTGGTCGCCGTGAAATTCTAAGACGATTTAGCCATGTCCGTCTGCCTCTTTGTTTAAATCACGCTACAGTCCGTAATAATAGAGCTCGGTTAATAAAATTTTATAGAAATACTAGCTGGACCCGGTCCACTTCGTTGCCCCAGACTTCAGATTTCCGATCCCGTCCATTTATCAAAACATGTCTCATGTAGATAGGGACAGTAGGAATCACTTAAAAAATTGGCTTATTATATGGGCGGAACCCCCTCAATCAAGAACTTATAAAGCCTATGTCACCCTCTAGGCTTATCTGAACATTCCCTGAAAATTTCATCAAACCCGATCCAGCCGTTTTGAAGTCCATACCTAACATACACACATCCATTTATATATATATAGCTGGACCCGGTCCACTTCGTTGCCCCAGATTTAGATTTCCGATCCCGTAAATTTTTGAACCAATCACGAATACTGCCACCAAAAACATCTCCATAAAATAAGAGGACTCTCGCTAAGAAATTGTGAAGATATCTCATTTTCAAAATTTGGCTTTGGCCCATTGGTCGGATCCCGCCCATTTTTGCACTAATCACGTAGACTGCCACCAGATACATATAATTACAGCACTATGGCTACCAAATTGTGCAAAATATCTCGATTTCAAAATTGGCTTATATGAGCGGAGCCACGCCCTTTGGTCTGATCCCGCTCAATTTTAGACCAATCACATAGACATCGCCCAGACACATACGAGTATACACAAAATAACAACAGCAAATAGATTGTGCAAGATAGTTCAATTTCAAAAGGTTGCTTACATGGGCTGGACCACGCCCATTGATCCGATTCCGCCCAGTTTTGGACCAATCACGTAGACTACCACCAGATACATATGCACAAAATTACAGCACTCTCGATAACAAATTGTGCAAGATATCTTGATTTCAAGATTTGGCTTATATGGGCGGGGCCACGCCCCTTTTCCGATCTCCCTCATTTTTGAACCAATCACGTAGTCTACCACCAGATACATATGCAACAAAATTACAGTTATCGAAAGATAACAAATTGTGCAAGATATCTCAATTTCAAAATGTGGCTTATATGGGCGGGGTTACGCCAACCGATCCCAGCCATTTCTGGAACAATCACGTACACTACCACCAGATATATATAAACAGAATTACAGTACAATAACAGCTCAAATTTGGGTTATATGAGCGGGACC
Organism: Eudasyphora cyanicolor; assembly: GCA_963930755.1. Taxonomy (NCBI): domain Eukaryota; kingdom Metazoa; phylum Arthropoda; class Insecta; order Diptera; family Muscidae; genus Eudasyphora; species Eudasyphora cyanicolor. The sequence goes on along the minus strand of OZ005736.1, from coordinate 53,158,433 downwards.
ACTGCACTCTGGCTAACAGATTGTGCAAGATATCTCAATTTCAAAAGGTTGCTTATATGAGCGAGGCCATGCCCATTGATCCGATTCCTCCCATTTTTGGAGCAATCACGTAGACTACCACCGGATATATATATACAAATTACAGCTCTCTCTCTAACAAATTGTGCAAGATATCTATATTTCAAAATTTGGCTTATATGGGCTGGGCCACGCCCTTTAGTCCGATCCCGTGAATTTTTGGACCAATCACGTAGACTACCACCAGATACATATGCACAAAATTACAGCACTCTCTCTAGCAAATTGAGCAAGATAACTCAATTTAAAAATTTTACTTATATGGGCGGGCCCACGCCCTTTGGTCCGATCCCGGCTATTTTTGGAATAATCACGTAAAAAAATTTTGCAAGATATCTCAATTCAAAAATTTGACTTATATGGGCGGGGCCACGCTCATTGGTCCGATCCAGCCCATTTTTGAAACAATCACGTAGACTGCCACCAGATACATATACACAGAATTACATCAATCTCGCTAACAAATTCAGCAAGATATCTCAATTTTAAAAATTTGTCTTATGTGGCCCACATGTTATATCTAAAATTCAAGTACCCTATTTTCACCACGCCCCACACATGTATATTCTGTGAAAATGGGCCATATCGGTCAATGTTTTTATATAGCTCTCCTATAGAGGTCGCACCAAGCAATTTTGAGCCATAAATACCAAATTGTTAAGGAAATTTAGCTGAAACTTTGCAGTTTGTATTTTATTTTGACAAGAATTCATCGTAGTAAACATTTTTTAAATCACTTCATATTTTGTAGGGATGTAACGAAAGTGACTTTAGCGAAAGCGAATATTGAAATATATTTCTTGCGAATGCGAAAGCGAATAGTAAAACATGGCGAATGTGAATGCGATTAATAGTCTGACCCTTTAGTACCAATAAAATGAAGGAACTAAATTGATACTTTTCCCGGATATTCAAGTATTAAGAATGCTTTCCATATTTTTACCTCCTGGTACCACGAGGACAAGCATATATTTCAACTACATTGAAGAGAAGTGAAAGCGGTTTTCATTGGCATTAATATCTTCAAAATGTGTGAAGAAGATCAAGGGCGTAGCCAGGATCTAAATTAGAGGGGGCAGAAGTTCTTGTTTTTTCTTAATATTAATAACATTATTAAACACAAACAAATTTAAAACTTAAAGTACCTAATGAAAAAAAGAATGTTCATTGTTTTGAAAATATATTAAATAAAGATAAACCAAAAAAAGTAAATGTTATTAGAAAAATTGTATGATTTTAAATTAAGAATTCATGTAATTAGTAGCAAAAGTGTTAATTTTTAAATGATTTGTTTCATGTGCATTTAAAATAGCAAGATGTCATTTAAATTTTTTTAAGATTGACAGTGATTTTGTCATAATGTAGGAATATATGTATATGAAGCTATATTGGAAGAACTCACTTTTATTCAGTCGTTTTTTTTCCTACCAAATACTTTCTTCAGACGAACTTTGTTGATGGTATTCTATGTATGTAAGTAATGAGTCTTTATAAAAAACATTCGGAGAACGTTGAGAACTCTTAAAATTGCTTCGAATTAAAAGACCAAGTACATTGTAGGTTTATTGTAGGATTAGCTTTAAAAAGCCGCATAGCCAACATAAATACAACGTCACACAATTCCAAAACGGTTTTTGCTAGTTCAAAATTCTTAACGGTTTTTAAAACCTAATAATATTTACTAAACATAATGTCATGTTGGTTATCTAGATTAGAGTCAGTGAAAAAAGTTATACCCGTTTAAAGTAAAAACACCTTGCTTATTTATTTATTATGTTTTATTTATTAAGGGTGTGAAGATAGGCACAAACCATGTGGAACGTATTGTGATGTGGAACCTATTAAAAAATAAAATTGTTGGTCGAAAAATGGTAAAAAACTAAAAAGATTAAACATGTTTGTTTAAATTATAATAGTTTTAAGCAATTTGAATGTAAATATTCATTTAACATAAAAAAATTTTATAGAAAACAGCCTGTTACAGCATTTACAAATTTCAGGCATTGAACGGCTTATTACTCCAAAACTATAATACATGAATCGGTCGACACTCCCTCGCATAGGAAACCGACTACTAAGATTAGACTGTTGGTAACGCGGCTTAAGAAGGAGAAGAGAGTGGAAGTGGAGCTACACTATCCTATTCTCTTCTAGCACTGAACTAGGAGTTGGTCTTCGAAGTTCAACGGGTACCAATAGTTTGAGTACGAGAGGAGGAGTGGAAGTTGTCCTCCATTACCCCCTTTATCATCTTAGACCAGGCTCGTCTATGTATACAAGAGAACACACGGTTACACTTAAGTGAACGGACCTTGTGGCTGTCAACTGGAGCAGTACGTGTGTCGATTATCAGATCGAGAGTACGACGACGGTAGATACATAGTTTTAAGATCTCATATACATACACGGGGCAAAATCGCCTTTTTTGATATGTTTGAATCGAAAGGAAATATATTTGGTACACAAATTTTTAAATATTATGTATTTCTGAGCAAATAAATTTTATTTGAAAATCAATAAAATATATTTGGAACTCATATATTAATATGTTACAACATATAATATTTGCAAACTAAGTTTCTCAAATAAAATATGTGTTTGAATACAAATAAAATTATTGTTTAGGAATTTCTCCAAACATATTTTATTTAAAAAATATTTTCGAAACTTTTGTTGAATTTTTCGAATTTCAGTTTTAATTTTTTTTGGTTTTGAATTGAACTCCCAGTTATAATACAAAATGCAGCAGTAACTTCTGTTTTAAATCAATCATTTAAAATTTCTGAGTATTCTAAGCCATCATTAGTTGTCAATCCTCCAAGTAATATATTTCGATCGAAGATTATACGATTTCAATTTTTACGACTGAAAATTTTCTAAAAAATTTGAATTACTGAAATATTAAACACAATTTAGGTATTTTCTGAATACTTAAATGCAAATAATTATTAGCTTCGGAAAACAATCGTCCAAAGTAAACACATATTGCGATGTAAACAAAGATTTGTTTAGAACAACATCTTCCCAAATATAAATTTGTTTGTGTGTACCAAATACTATATGTTTAGAGTGTACCCTAAACATATATATGTTTCAAGCCGAATATGTTTGGGACAATATACTACAGAAGCGATTTTTTTTCAGCGTGTATAATAGTGTAATTTAGTTACAAAAATACATGTGTGTTTGACCTCTCTCTAGCCTGTTTCAAAAAAGGAAAAGTTTTGTAACGACCCCTGGACATCGCTGAGATTACAGTGGTTTCGAGTGAAAACATGTCGTTACAATATAATAGATATTGTAACGCATATATCTCGGAAACTAGAACACATGAATCGGTCGAGCGAAAAACCGCAAGTAGCTGACAGCTGACAAAATTATATAATATAATAAAATATTATTATATATATACATATACAAAATAGAGATGTAACGAATATTAATTTAAACTTCAAGGAAACGGCATTCAACATCAACAGTCTTTCAACGCCAACAGTAAAGAATTATTTTTCAATTATTTACAAAAATTTTTGTTTCTACGTTTGTTATGAGTAGAAACACGGTGTCACAAACCGAAATAAACTGAACCAAAAAAACAAACAAACAGACACAATACATAACAACAACAATTTTCCAGGATTTTGACTTCATTTTGTAAACTGCAGGGGGGGGGGGCAGCTGCCCCCCAGCCCATACCTGGCTACGCCCTTGAAGATAATATAACACTTTTAACAAATGGAAGCGAATATTGAAATATATTTTTGCGAAAGCGAATGCGAATAATCCAAAGATGGTTTTTTCTAAAGCGAATGTCAAAATGATGCGAATAATTCGCGTTCGCATATGCGAATGCGAATATTCGTTACATCCCTAATATCTTGTTAAAGTCCACATACAGATGTCGCTCCCAAAAAGGTATATGTAAACCATAAACACCACATTTTCTAAGATATTTACCTGAAACTTTGCATTTTGTATTCTATTTTGGCAAGAATTCATCTCATAAAAATGTATACAAATCAAATTTTATTTTGTTGTATTTCCCGTGTAGAGGTAGCCCTGATGTAAAATATAGCTTCTATAGAACTAAAGGGCCAAATCGGACGAAACATATATATGGGAGCTATAGCTAAATCTTAACCGATTTTCTTCAAATTAGGCAATGTTGGTTCATGGATCAAGAAACTGTACCATTCTAAATTTCAAAACGATTGGATGTAAAAAACAGCTTTTATAGGACTAAATGGCCAAATCGGACGAAACATATATATGGGAGCTATAGCTAAATCTTAACCGATTTTCTTCAAATTCGGTAGTGTTGGTTCATGGATCAAGAAACTGTACCATTCTAAATTTCAAAATAATTGGATGTAAAATACAGCTTCTACAGGACTAAAGAGCAAAATCGGACGAAACATATATATGGGAGCTATAGCTAAATCTTAACCGATTTTCTTCAAATTCGGCAATGTTGGTTCATGGATCAAGAAACTCTACCATTCTAAATTTCAAAACGATCGGATGTAAAATACAGCTTGTATAGGACTAAAGGGCCAAATCGGCCGAAACATATATATGGGAGCTATAGCTAAATCTTAACCGATTTTTTTCAAATTCGGTAGTGTTGGTTCATGGATCAAGAAACTCTACCATTCTAAATTTCAAAACGATTGGATGTAAAATACAGCTTCTATAGGACTAAAGGGCCAAATCGGACGAAAGATATATATGGGAGCTATATATAAATCTGAACCGATTTCAACCAAATTCAATAGCGATCTTAACAGCCGCGAAATACTTTAAACTGCAAAATTTCAGAACGACCGGAGTGAAATTGCGACCTGTAGTCGACGAACAACTTTACATGGACAGACGGACGGACGGTCGGACATCGTTAAATCGACTCAGCTAGTGATTCTGAGTCGATCGGTATACTTTAAGGTGGGTCTAGCTGTGTTTCTTTTATTTTCAGGTGTTACAAACATCTGCCGTGAAACAAACTTATAATACCCTGTACCACAATGTGGTGTAGGGTATAAAAACAGTAAGAAAAGGCAGAAAGTCGGGCGGGGCCGACTATATAATACCCTATACCTCCCTAACAATGCGATAAGGGTCATTGCGATAAAAATTTGATATATATGTTGATATATCTAAATCTTAACCGATTATCGCTAAATTAAGCAATATTCGTTCCTAAATTGAGAAACATCTTTCTGCCAAATTTTGTAATGGTCGGAAGTAAAGTTCAGGAGGAACATATATAAGGAGGTTATATCTAAATCTGAACCGATTTTCCCTGAATGCTCATTCATGTAAGAAGAAACCTCTTTTTGTCGAATTTCGTACCGGCGCTTAGACTTTAAATCGGGTGTAACATATGTATGGGGGCTATATCTAAATCTGAAGCGAGTTTTCCCGAATTTGGCATTGTTAATTCATGTAATAAGAAACCTCATTCTGCCAAATTTCGTACTGATCGAATATAAAATATAGTTTCTACAGCGCTGTCAAGTCAAATCGGGGGTAACATGTATAAGAGGGTCATATCTAAATCTTAACCGATTTTCCTCAAATTTGGCAGTGTGAATTCATGTAATAAGAAACCTCTTTCTGCCAAATTTCGAACTGATCGGATATTAAGTACAGTTTCTACAGCGCTTACATGTGAAATCGGGGGAACATATATATGGGGGCTATATCTAAATCTGAACCGATTTTCCCAACTTTTTTATGGTATGGCATGAGACTGCTCGGATACAAATCGGATCAAAAATGTTGGTTACACAATGCATATATGCGAAATCAGAGGAACATATATGTATATGGGAGCTATATGTAAATCTGAAACGATGTTACCCAAATTCGATAGGGATGGTCCTTGGGCCAAAAAAGATAGCTGTGAAGTTTCGTCGAGATAATTGCGACCTGTACTTGGATTACAAGAATACATGCACAGACAGACGGACGGACGGACAGACGAACATAGCTAAATCAATTCAGAAAGTGATTCTAAGTCGATCGGTATAATAAACGATGGGTCTATTTATTCTCCCTTTGGGTGTTACAAACAAATGCACTAATTTATAATACCCTGTACCACAGTGTGGTGTAAGGTACAAAAATTTAAATATATTAATTTTTTGTTACACTTTCTAAAAATTATTCTTTGTCAAGAATACAAAAAATGACAAAAATACAAAAATATTTTTTGTAAATTGTAACTTCAAATTAATATATTGTAGAATTATTTCTGCCTTTCTTATTAAAAGTCGGTTGAAATTTCTACATAAACGTTATAAAATTTATTTAATTAACTTTAAAATAATTATGTATACCATTACAACTTTAAGTAAAGGTTTATGGTTTAATGGGGTACAACAATAACACCACACAAGCATCGTCGAAGACGCCAATAACCTGTGTGAGTGGTTGCTGTACTCCATTAAAGAAAACAGACTGTAAAGACACCGTCGAAGAAAACCCGACAAGCGCCTTTACGACCTGCTGCCACCACGTACCAAAAGAAATGAGACCGATTGCCACTGATGCATCGGCTTTTATAACATTCAATCGCCACTCAAAGATCATAAGCCTATTCTCATCATCCCTCTCAACTCTCACATGTCCATGTGTTGATTAACAGAAAAACACTCAACTCTCAACAAACAAAAGAAACGACGAACAAGTATTTGTGAGTGAGTGAGTGGATGGTGAGAATAGCTTGTACATTAATAACTCTAAACTGGTTTATTTTACACTCAAATGGAAATAAACAAATGACCGAAACCATTGAAGCAAAGAATAGGAAAACATTAATAAAGAAATGAATGCAAGTCCCATGGACGGTTACACTATTGAACAATATAATATGAACTTATAAGTATAAAATGGTAGCATCGCTACAATATTTCATTTTTTTATTTTCTATGTCGTTACACCAGATATAGAGGCTAATTCTAACATTATTACATTTGTAAAGGAAATTTCCCAAATTCCCAAAATAAATTAGGAAATCAATTAACGGAACGGGTGTCACAACCGTATTATACACATAAGCTGTTCTTTGTAAATTCAAACATAAATAGACCAACATCATCTTAGTTGATTTATATTTATTGCTTTAAACTCGTAAAGAAATCTTGTAACGACATGTTTTTCACTATTAGCTGGGGTAAGCTCATCGGGTGTCCAGGGTCGTTACAAACTATTTATTTTTACTGGCAAGAGAGAAATCACATACACATTTCCTTTTTCAATTACGTTATAAAGTTTATTAAACTAATTATAATACGCGTTATTACACCCGATCACTTTCACTAATATTCGCCTCCGTCCATCGATCGCACGAATGGCAGTAACATACTCCAATACTCCTGACGGCCGCACTGTCTGGTGATGTCGCACTCACTAGTCCCTTCTGCAGTCAGAGCGCTAGCTTCGGATCCGAGCTTGAAAATCAACTCCTCACTCAATAGTCGAGTCTACGTTCGGGTCTGAGCTTGAAGATCAACTCCTCACTCAATAGTCGAGTCTACGTTCGGGTCTGAGCTTGAAGATCAACTCCTCACTCAATAGTCGACGTCGAAGAACTGTCTTGAGCTTGAAGATCAACTCCTCACTCAGGATTCTAACTACTTTAGAAAACTACCAGTCCAAATATGTCTACAAGGTCTTACCCATTGGCCGTCCTCCAGCGATCTCATCTCCAGCCGTCCAACGCATCCCCTTTTATAGCCTGTCGCCAACCACCAACACAAATACCCATCCGTATGGCTCAGAGTTGTTTTGATCGTGGCCGTCAACATTGCCATATGTTTGCTGATGTGTCTATTGCCCACTAGATGTCATTATGTACTTATCCGTTACAAATAATACATTGCTTTAAATTCAATTTAGAGGATGATTATTTCAATAAGATAACAAAAATGTAAATTAACAAAAATATTTAATTTCCTTATTATACCACTAATAAAAAAGTAAATATAAAAAAATAACTTAATTTTCCGGGATAGTGATGGAACTCAAAATTAATGTTGGCAAAAACGAGTCTGGGCAACTTTTGCCGTTACAATCTAATCAGTTGGTCTAATTGACGGAAATCTGTATCTTAAATAACTTTATAAGTATTAAAGCGGATTTGAAGATAAATGAAAACCCTCCTCCACAAACCTCGCAGAATCTAATAAATCACTTTAATAGTAATGACTTTTCAAAATAAGTATTCCACAGCTCATAAGTGCAAAAGAAAAACCTTAAATGTTTGGTCATAAAACCTAATTTGCAGTGACACTTTACTCACATTTACAAATTCTTAAAGAAAGGGATAATGCGATACTTTCATCACTCAACTCAACTGATTCCAGATCAATGTTCTATGGCCCAAAAAGGTACACGAGTGGGTGATGTTTTTATATCTTTGTTTTCTATTTGCTGTCTGTTATTGAAACGATTAGTATTATTTTTATCCTAACGAGACAAGGTAATGATTACCTTGGAAATGATTGTCCCTTAATACCGTTAACAAAGAAATACCAAAAAGGCAAACATATTTTGGTCTCTTTCTTTTGAATTACTTTTTCTTTGAACAATTTGACCCACAAGCTTTAAATTTCAAATTAAAGATGTCAAACAAAGTTTTATTAAATTCAGGCAAATAATAATGCAGATGTTTTCGCGGAAAAATGTTGTTTGTTGGAACCCTCAACAACTTTTTTTATTTTAAGGTGGCTTTGGCTTATAATAAAGCGTTGGTTTGTCTTTTGCCGCATCACTCCTAAACGGATAAACCGATTTTCTTGAAACTTAGTGAACAGATAGACCAATACCCAAAAATTAAAATAAGTTACTTCGATTTTCCGCCAAGTGATTTTCGACCACTTGACCGCTGAGCCTCCTGTTAGAGATAGAAAGCTGAAATTTTGCCCACGCAACTACAGGAGTGTTTTATAAACCACTGGCTACTCATGTAGTAGTTCTTTTACAGTGGTCAGTTCTAGCGGTATCAAAAACAGGAGTATTTTTATACCCTACACCACACTGTGGTACAGGGTATTATGACTTTGTGCTTTTGTTTCTAACACCCAAAAGGAGAAGAGATAGATCCATTGTATATTATACCGATCGACTTGTAATCACTTTATGAGTCGATTTAGCTGTGTCCGTCTGTCTGTCTGTCCGTCTGTCTGTCTGTCCGTCTGTAGATGTATTCTTGTAATCAAAGTACAGGTCGCAATTATAGCCCGATCTTGATGAAACTTTACACATATCTTTTTTTGGCCCAAGGACGATCCCTATTTAATTTGGATAAAATCGGTTCAGATTTGGATATAGCCCCCATATATATGTTAGCCCCGATTTGACATGTAAGCGCTGTAAAAACTTTATTTTGTATCCGATCAGTATGCAATTCAGCAGAAAGAGGTCTCTTATTATATGCACGAACACTGTTAAATTTGGAAGAAATCGGTTCAGATTTAGATATAGCCCCCATATATACGTTACCCCCGATTTCACATGTAAGCGCCGTAAAAAATATATTTTATAACCGATCAGTGTGAAATTCGGCAGAAAGAGGTTTCTTATTACATGAAGGAATACTGCCAAATTCGGAGAAAATTGGTTCAGATTTGGATATAGCCCCCATATATATGTTACCCCCGATTTGACATGTAAGTGCTGTAAAAACTGTATTTTATATCGGATCGGTATGAAGTTTGGCTAAAAGAGGTTTCCTATTATATGAATAAACACTTTTAAATTTGGAAGAAATCGGTTCAGATTTTGATATAGCCCCCATATATATGAAACCACCGATTTGACATGTAAGCGCTGTAGAGACTGTATTTTATATCCGATCAGTACGAAATTCTGCAGAAAGAGGTCTTTTTACATGAATGAGTATTCAGGGAAAATCGGTTCAGATTGATATATAACCTCCATATATATGTTCCTCCTGATTTGGTATCAACGCGCTATAGAAGTTGTACTTTACTTCCGATCATTAATATTTTCCGGAAAGATGTTTCTCAATTTTGGAACGAATATTGCTTAATTTAGCGATTATCGGCTCAGAATTAGATAATGTGTTCCTGCCTACTTACCAATTATTCCAAATTATTATCGCAGTGACCTTTATCGCATTGTTAGGGAGGTGTAGGGTATTATATAGTCGGCCCGCCCGACTTTCTGCCTCTCCTTACTGGTTTGTACTTTCAGAAGCCTCTTAAAGATACAACATTTTTAACTTTCTAAATATAAAGTACTATACACGGAAAGTATACGGATATGCGCGACAAATAATTTCAGGTCACACATTGTGGTCAGTGCAGCGTGGACCAAAAACAATTGTCACTATTTCACTGACTTTAAAAGTTCCTTAAGAGCTAAAAATTTACATGTGCATAATAACATCAAAGGAGATGCGAAAACAACTATTTGATGTCCAGCCTGAGGTCAAACTGGACATAAAATCGCGTCTTAAAATTTCAAAAGTATTTTCAAAATATATCGCTCACCACTCAGTGGCAATAAACATAACGTTGTCAATTCGGGCAATTCTCAGACTGTGATCAGTGTAGCAGTGACCAAAGCAATTTTCACTCTTTCTCTATTTTAAAAGTCCCTTATGAGCTATGATCCTACTAATTTATGTGATTTTACTGATCTCCAACGGATGCGAACAACGGTCGCTTGGTCTTTAGACCAACCGACTTTTGGCCGCCTAGAAAGCTAGAAATTTTGCTTCAATATAGACTATAGAGAGTTGTATAACCTCGACATCGACGTGGTAGAATTTTGGCTTTTTTGTGGTCAGTTTAGCAGAGACCAAATCAATTTTCTTTCTTTCAATGCATTTCCAAATTCTTTGAGAGTTTTTTGATCCTTCCAATACTTTAAAAATCCCATAAAGAGCTTTGGATCTACACCTATGCATATACCGATAATCTTCAATGAAATGCGTGGCCGGGACACAAAACACCGAGCCCAAAAAAATTTAAAAGTCTTTTCAAAATATATCGGTATCCAATTACAACGGTAATATGTTTAACAAAAATTAAACTAATTTTTGGGTGTAGTTAATATAAAGGGTGGTTACATTTTAAGGGCCGATGGTGATTTTGAATAAAACACAAATTATTTAGGAAATAATTGTCATTTATTTTTATTACCATAATATTGGTATGGTTCAATTATGTATGAAACAAAATATCGGCCAAATGGCCGCCGCGACCTCGGCGGCACTCCTCCATCAGATGGTCCAAATTTTCGATGACGGTGAGGCATAATTGAGGTTCTATGCAGGTGTTTTCACATCTCCTACAGACCCGAATTGCTAAAATGTGCGCACAAATCTCCCGATTGTGGACACATTTGGTCGATTATGCTGATCAAAACCAGTAAGGAAAGGCAGAAAGTCGGGCGGGGCCGACTATATAATACCCTAAACCTCCCTAACAATGAGATAAGGGCCTTTGCGGTAATAATTTGGAATAATTAGCAAATGGGTAGGAACATATTATCTACTTCTGAACCGATAATCGCTAAATTAAGCAATATTCGTTCCTAAATTGAAAAACATCTTTCTGGAAAATGTTAATGATCGGAAGTAAAGTACAACTTCTATAGCGCTTTGATACCAAATCAGGAGGAACATATATATGGAGGTTATATATAAATCTGAACGATTTTCCCTGAATACTCATTCATGTAAAAATACCTCCTTCTGCCGAATTTCATACTGATCAGATATAAAATACAGTCTCAACAGAACTTACATGTCAAATCGGGGGAGCATATATATGGGAGCTATATCTAAATCTGAACCGATTTTCTCCGAATTTGGCAGTATTCCTTCGAGTAATAAGAAACCTCTTTCTGCCAAATTGTGCGCTGATCGGATATAAAATGCAGTTTCTACAGCGCTTAAAGGTCAAATCGGGGGTAACATACATATATGTATATGGATGTTATATCTAAATCTAAACCGAGTTTCTCCGAATTTGGCAGTATTCCTTCATGTAGGAAAAAACTTCTTTTTGCCGACTTTCGCACTGATCGGATATAAAATAACATTTTTACAGCGCTCACATGTCAAATCGGGGGTAACGTATATATGGGGGCTATATCTAAATCTGACCCGATTTCTTCCAAATTTAAAATTGTTCATTCATATAATAGGAAACCTCTTTCTGGCGAATGTCATACTGATCGGATATAAAATACAGTTTTTACAGCGCTTACAAGTCAAATCGGGGTAACATATATATGGGGGCTATATCTAAATCCGAACCGATTTTCTCCGAATTTTGCAGTATTCCTTCATGTAATAAGAAACCTCTTTCTGCCGAATTTCGCACTGATCGGATATAAAATACAGTTTCTACTGCGCTTAGATGTCAAATCGGGGCTAACATATATATAGGGTATATATCTAAATCTTAACCGATTTTCTCCGAATTTAGCAGTATTCCTTCATGTAATATGAAACCTCTTTTTGCCGAATTTCGCACTGATCGGATATAAAATAATGTTTTACAGCACTTACATGTCAAATCGGGGCTAACATGTATATGGGGGCTATATCTAAAGCTGAACCGGTTTTATCCGACTTTAGAGGAATCCCTTATGTAATAAGAAACCTCTTTCTGCCGAATTTCGCACTGATCGGATATAAAATACAGTTTCTATAGCGCTTACATATCAAATCGGGGGCAACGTATATATGGGGGGCTACATATAAATCTGAACCGATTTCTTCCAAATTTAACAGTGTTCATTCATGTAATAAGAAACCTCTTTCTGCCGAATTTCATACTGATTGGATATAAAATAAAGTTTTTACAGGGCTTACATGTCAAATCGGGGCTAACATATACATAAGATATATATGGGGGCTATATCTAAATCTGAACCGATTTCCCCCAAATTTTGTATTGTCTCTAAGTGTATCACGAGACTACTCTCTGTCAATTTTTGTAAAAATTTTGTACAAATGTTGTTTATACAGTGCATATATGCCAATTCGGAGATACATATATATGGGAGCTATATGTAAATCTGAAACGATTTTAACCAAATTCAATAGGGCCTAAATAAAGATATGTGCAAAGTTTCGTTGAGATCGGTCCATAATTGCGACCTGTACTTTGATTACAACAATACATCTACAGACAGACAGACGGACAGACAGACGGACAGACAGACGGACAGACAGACGGATTTTAAGTATTCAGAAAATATATCAATACTTAGTTTGAAGTATAGGTATATAACCAATTATATGGACGGAAAAAGGGCTGCTTTCATCAAAATGTCAAAACTAAGTATGTCAATATTTGTAGTCTTACTTAATTAACTACAAGCTTTTATCCCCTCACCTTACAGGGAGGAGGGTTATATCATTTGCTACGAGCCAAAGAGTAACACATCAAAGAATTGACCAAAGACCCTACGTATGTTCGGCGGAAATCCGTTTTAGGACATTTTCAGTCATTTGAGCAATGTCCGTGCATATGTATGTCTAACGGATTGACTTCAAATTTGGTACGTGATAATATTTTTTTCTATCTCAGGCTACGTTCAAAGATGGTCCCCATAGTGCAACTTCTAGTACCTTTCTCACAAAGGGTTACAATTTAGTGAAATATTGTTTATCCAATAAATTATATACTGCTTATCCGAATCATCTGTAATTCTGAACATAGTAATAGGTTATCCGTCGCTATGCTTTTTGGTACCTCTCATGCAAAGAGACAATTTTTGTATAAATCTTTAACTGCCTACATATTTAATATCAGTGCTCACTAACACTTGACATTTTGTACAGCGTAATGCTTTAATAGTACCTAGAGTCCAGTGAAAGGTGGGCGTTATTGACACGCCACTTTTGGAAACTCCAACACAAATGTACCCCTTTTCCCCAAAATTTAACTGCATATAACTTTAATACGGGTACACACAAATGCTTGACATTTTGTACAGTGTCATGTTTTATAGTACTTAGAGCCCAGTGAAAAGTGGGCGTTATTGCCACGCTCATATTGGTACCTCCCACACAAATTGACAATTTTGCACCAGAGTTTAACTGTTTATAACTTTAACACCATTGCACACAAATACTTGAAATTTTGTTTTTTTTTTGACAAAAATGTCAAAACGAAAACATCGAAAACACTTTGGGAAAAATTTTCTAAAAACAATTGGTAATGGATGGGAAAATCGGGCCGTTTGACCAAAACGTAAAAATTCAACACCCTCCAACTAGGACAGTCCTTAACCAATCTCGTTGAAATTTTCTGTCATAACTACTATCCACTAGGACTCAACGTGGTGCATGTTTCATCCCGATCAGAAAACATCGGTTTTCAAAATTGAAAAATTTTTCTAGTTGTCTGACTTTAAAGTTTTCATATGAAACAACTAAAGAAAGGCGTGCCTACTACCTTCATATTGTATGAAAAGTAAAGAGATTTAGCGTAGACTTTCTTCAGTCTAGATTTCTCGAAATATAGTGGTAATCATTTAAAACATAAGAAGTCTAAAATAATCTCAATCATGATTTAACAGTTGGAAAGACTGCCTTTTTTGGATAAATGCAGTTGTTCATATATCAAGGCTTTTTATGCAATTTTGTGAAATGATTAATTAATTATTGATTCACCATATTTCATTTTAAAATTCAGAAATTTTGATTTTAAAATATATTTAGTAGGAATACTTTTGTACTTGAGAAAATTATCAAGCTCCTGCAGTGACTACACGCCTTATTAAATTCTTTTCTATATGACAAGATTCGAGTTCCAATAACAAAATAATATAAATTCTATGAAGAATGGAATTTGTAGAAGTCACCAATTGCTGGAACTAATTTCAAATATAAACATTTAACGAATTTCTACAATAAGCCTAACCACACTTTAAGGATGACGACAACATAAGTCCTTGGTGGAATTTTTTCCCATCAAACAAAACAAATTGAAAGTATTTCGACCATCCAGCATTCAGGTTCATATATACGCCTTGGAGAATTTTCGTGATTTTGCGAACATACACAAATTGTTCACATAGCAATGACGAAACAATTTTCAATGGAATTCTTGGAATTATAATTTGAATTGTAAAATTCACAGAGGAATTCGCTCTGCCTGTAATAGCCAACATATATGTGTATGTGTAAATCCATGTGAATAAATGTGTGTAATTGGTGGCTTTGAGCATTCCTTGATTTATTGGAGACACGAGGATGTGAGTTGGTGTGCTTTCTACCAAGAATTTAAATACACAAATTGTCAACTCAGAGCCGAAGATATGTTCGTTCTGATATGCTTTTCGGGTGTTGCAGCTTCAAAGAATTTTGTTTTATTGTTGTGATGGCAAGTTCTGCTATTATATTATGTACATTAGACCGGCCTTTATATTTGACATTTTCTCAAATTCGGTTTCCATCCCACAATTGCTAATTTGATATAAAAACTTTTGTATCCAAAATTTCGACCCAATTAGATATCACTAAGACACTCCTAAAAATCTCGTGTGCAAGTAACTGAACTTTTGAAACCGATGTCTTCTGATCGTATTGATCAGAAGACATCGGTTTATGGCCATAGAGACCACAAATGTCAACATCAACAAACACCGGTAGTCGTAGTAAGATGTTTATACCCTACACCACACTGTGGTACAGGGTATTATGACTTTCTAAATTTGTTTGTAACACCCAAAAGGAGAAGAGTTAGATCCATTGTTTATTATACCGATCGACTTGTAATCACTTTCTGATCCGATTTAGCTATGTCCGTCTGTCTGTCCGTCTGTCCGTCTGTAGATGTATTCTTGTAATCAAAGTACAGGTCGCAATTATGGCGACTTGACGACTCTTTACACATATCTTTTTTTTGGCCCAAGGACGATCCCTATTTAATTTGGTTAAACTCGTTTCAGATTTGGATATAGCCCCCATATATATGTTACCCCGATTTGACATGTAAGCGCTGTAAAAACTTTATTTTATATCCGATCAGTATGAAATTCAGCAGAAAGAGGTTTCTTAATATATTAATGAACACTGTTAAATTTGGAAGAAATCGGTTCAGATTTAGATATAGCCCCCATATATACGTTATCCCCGATTTCACATGTAAGCGCCGTAAAAAATTTATTTTATAACCGATCAGTGTGAAATTCGGCAGAAAGAGGTTTCTTATTACATGAAGGAATACTGCCAAATTCGGAGAAAATCGGTTCAGATTTAGATATAGCCCCCATATATATGTTACCCCGATTTTACATGTAAGCGCTGTAAAAAGTGTATTTTTAATCCGATCAGTACGAAATTCGGCAGAAAGAGGTTTCTTATTACATGAATTAATAATACCAAATTTGAGGGGAATCGGTTGAGATTTAGATATAGCCCACATATATATGTTACCCCCGATTTGACATGTAAGCGCTGTAGAAACTGTATTTTATATCCGATCAGTAAAAAAATTGGCAGAAAGAGGTTTTTCATTACATGAATTAACACTGCCAAATTTGAGGGAAATCGGTTCAGATTTAGATACTCCCGACATATTCCCGTTACTCCCGACATGTAAATGCTGTAGAAACTGTATTTTATATCCGATCAGTGCGAAATTCGGCAGAAAGAGGTTTCTTATTACTCAAAGGAATACTGCCAAATTCGGAGAAAATCGGTACAGATTTAGATATAGCCCCCATATATATTTTACCACCGATTTGACAAGTAAGCGCTGTAGAGACTGTATTTTATATCCGATCAGTACGAAATTCTACAGAAAGAGGTCTTTTTACATGAATGAGTAT
Organism: Eudasyphora cyanicolor; assembly: GCA_963930755.1. NCBI lineage: Eukaryota > Metazoa > Arthropoda > Insecta > Diptera > Muscidae > Eudasyphora > Eudasyphora cyanicolor. The sequence continues at coordinate 53,141,531 of OZ005736.1, read as the reverse complement.
TCAGGGAAAATCTGTTCAGATTTATATATAACCTCCATATATGTTCCTCCTGATTTGGTATCAAAGCGCTATAGAAGTTGTACTTTACTTCCGATCATTAATATTTTCCGGAAAGATGTTTCTCAATTTAGGAACAAATATCGCTTAATTTAGCGATTATCGGCTCAGAATTAGATAATATGTTGCTGTCGACTTACCAATTATTCCAAATTATTATCGCAATGACCTTTATCGCATTGTTAGGGAGGTGTAGGGTATTATACAGTCGGCCCGACTTTCTGCCTTTCCTTACTGGTTTGGTATATCCCCATACAAAGGTCCTTCTAAATTTCAACGAATTTGGATGAAATTTGATATATTGAGTTTATTTGTACCCGAAACCATTCACATAGTGGATGGTATGTAACATTCGGCATGGCCAAACTTAAACCGTCTTTTCTTGTTTCAAATTTGACAGTGTTCATTCCTGCATCAATGAACTCCTTTATTCCAAACTTGTGAGCATTCACACCATAAATACGATTTCTATAGCGTTTAGATGCCAAATCGGAGGTTAATATATATATATATATATGAGGGCTATAGCTAAATAAGAACTAATTTTCTTCAAAGTTCGCAATCTTAATGTCTGTGTCAAGAAACTACATACACCCATGGTAATAATTATACTTCCACATAAAAAAAGGACGATGCAATTGTGTTTTTATATTTTGGAAAAACTTTTTATTGGAAGATTGTTCTTAAATGATTTGTTAACCAAAACATGTGTTGACATTTCAATTTATTAAAAGTATCCGAATTTTAAAAGAAAAATGAAAAGTACTTCATTGGTAAAATATATACTTCCAAATTAATTTAGACTAAACAATTTTGAAACAATACATTTTTTTAGAAAACATAATTTGTCTTATAATGAGTATTAGTGTCAGACACCATAATTACTTCTTTAAGTCATTATGATATGCAATAAATTAAGTTTTTAAGCAGTGATGTTGGTATTCCACTCCAAGTTTTATTTATCGCTGCTCGGAGGTCTCCTAGATTGGAGAATTGCCGCCAATTGTCATAAATTTGATTTGCCATATTCCCCAGGACGTTTTCGATCGGATTTAGATCAATACTTAACGCAGGTCATCGCAGCAGTGGTATATTTTTGGTGTTAAACCAGTCCGTCACAATTTTAGCTTTATGTATTCGGGCTTAATCTTGTTGAAAAATAATCGACGACTCATAAATATCGTCCAAAAAGGAGATAAGGACATCATTCAAAAGTTCAATGTAACCGATGGAATTTATCTTGTAGGTAAATAAAGAAATATTAACAAACAAAGTTGCATTTTTGCGCATAGGCGACTTTTTAGAGAAACATTGACTTGTGGTAGTATATTTATTACCATGGCTGTATGATAGGATGTAATATAAAGAATCTCTGACACGTTGATACCAAATTGGACGAAATTTATATATGGGGGCTATGCCTTAATCCGAACCGATTTCTTTGAAATTTGACAGTGCTTATTCCAATGAACTTCTATGCCAAATTTTGTAATGCTCAGATCTAAAATACGATTTCTGTAGCGCTTAGATGTCAAATCGAAGGTATTTAGGGAATATAGCTAAATCTGAACCGATTTCTTTCAAATTTTCCAGTGTTAAATCTTTGTCCAATAAACTTCTTTATGCCAGATCAATCACCTCCTCGACTAAAGTGACGTTGCAATAAAGTGGGGATATAATTATCATGAGCCAAAAACATTTCTCAACAAATCCGTTTGAAATTGAGCAGAAAACAGTTTTTTGGACCAAGACCAAACCTGGCCTAATTTGATGAAAATCGGTTCAACCCGTATATATGTACATACATATATCCCGATTTTGATAAATCTCGACAAAATTTCTTCGTAGTCTGCTCGAAGAGGGTGTAGGGTATTATAAAGTCGGCTCCGCCCAACTTGGGCCATCCTTTCTGGTTTGTTTTAATAAAGGAACATATATTTTTTATCAATGTTCTTCCTTGCAGATATTCTATGGTAAAAGTATTATGTGAACAATTCATCTTTTTACTGTAAAAATGAGAATACATATATTTAATTTTACTGTTAAAATGAGAATATGTATATAAGTATATTTTTCATCCGAGAAGATTATTTGTCAATGAGACACTCAATGACCACATAATATTTGGTGACCCATCCCATTAATCTTGGTTAAAACAGACGTCGTAAAGTTCAAATTTAAAAAAAGATGACTATCTTAAATGACTGAATTCTGGCCGAACTAGAACACAAAACCTGGTCAAAATTTTGAAGGCTTGTCTGAATAGCAAAATTTAAATTTTCAACACCTAATCTAACAAAATAAATAAATTTTTGAAGGCTTGTCTGAATTGCAAAATAAAAACTTTCTATACCTAATCGATGGATTTCGTAATATGGCACATATTAATATTACAGAAACTTCGTTCCACACAAATGAAATAATAATTCGAGGGTGTACATGTTGATTTATGTAATTCTCTCACTTAAAATTCATTTTCCATTAAAAGTTCTGTTATCATGTGCCCAGTGCGCTTTTGCTGGCTTCATATCATATTTTATATAAAGTGAACTATATGATAAGTATGTCGCATTTAAACTCTATAGAAATACGACTATGACGGATTTTTGGATGAGTCACACATACTGCAATAGCACTTGCCAAGTGCTGTAATAGTACTAGAAATATGTACACCACTCTGTGGTATTATGACTTTGTGCACTTGTTTGTAACACCCTAAAAGAGAAGAGATATACCCATAGTTAATTATACCGATTGACATAGAATTACTTTTTGATTCTATTTAGCCATATCTGTCTGTCTGTCCGTCCGTCCATGTAATAAAAGTACAGGTCGCAATTATTGTCTTATCTTGTAATCATAGTACAGGTCGCAGTTATGGTCTTATCTCAACGATAGCATATACCTCAAGGACGGTCCCAATTGAACTTTGTTTAACCCTTTCGGTATTTTGATGCCATATGGCGTCATGGGTTTTGGGAGGCTCCAGCTTTCAATTGGACTAGTCTGAAATTATTTTTTTTCATGCAATATGGTTCTTTGAAGCCTTAAAAGCAATATATCAAATATATATACACATTTTTACCAGCCTAGCATTTATATTACAATTTGAAAACATTACTAAAATATTAATTTTTCAGGTGGAAAAAATGTTCATTGTAAAAAACAATATTTTAATAAATTGTGTAATAAATTTATAAATCTGAATTTGCAAAATTCTGCAGGAAGAGTCATTCATTAGATTTATTTTATCATTGAATGGAAAAAAACTAATGACGTCGTCGTATTTTTTAAAGTTGTATGATGCCATATGGCATAAATTTTATTTGGAGTATGTAAAATACGTAACAGAAACTAACGATTTTTTTGCATTTGTGAAGGAGGTCAACTCATTTGAACGCTGTTTCTCACAGAGTAAAGTGCAACTGATGCCATAAGGCATCACTCCAAAAACCACTTTTGAGTCGACTTTTTGAAAAATTGAAATAATAATAATAATCTTATTAAAAATATTAAAGGCCAAATAATAACAAAATTGGATTTTTAGGGTCTGTATCTAAAAACATAATCCGAAAGGGTTAAATTGGTTCAGATTAACATATAGCTGCCATATACAGGGTGGCTGATATGTATTGCAACCAACTTCAGGTTTCTATCATTTCTAAACCGCTAGTCTGATAGCTGACAGATTTATATCAGTGACAGTTTATTTTATTGTTTACAAGCTTACAAAAGCATTTTGATCTATTGCATTCAGAAAAAAGTTATTCGTGATGGAATTCAAGCGTGTTAGTGTGATTGCTTTATATTTGGGTGGAAAACACAAGTGGCTATCGTTAGAGCCCTCCAGCATTTAAATGTGAATACATCTTTTGTTTCTCGTACCATTGCTCGTTACCGTGATACTGGCAGTGTTGCATCGCGTTCAAAAAGTGGACGGACGAAAAAAAAACGGTAACAACACCAGAAATGATCCGAAAAGTGAAGGCCAGATTTGATCGAAATCCACGCCGCAGTGGTAAAAAATTGCTTGTGAGCTGAACATATCGCGAGAACGGATACAACACATATTAAAAAATGAGCTTGGACTAAAGCCATTGCTTCGCTTGCACGAAAGTGGCCAGTTACCGAATTTGGTTTTCTCCGATGAGAAGCCATTCCAAATTGAGCAGTTTGTGAACAAACAAAATGATCGGGTTTACTTGCCAAAGAGGTCTGCCGAAAATGTACACCTTCGATTGGCCACCAGAACTCAAGCGCCGCCGATGGTAACGGCGGCCGGTGTGGGACGCCGTAACGGCCGTCAATGGGGTCAAAATAAATGCCGAATATTACCGGGAAAATGTCCTAAAGACAGTATTGAAGCCCTGGGCAGACAAAAATTTCGGCCGCAGACCATGGACATTCCAACAGGACTCAGCACCATCGCACTCAGCACGCGTCAACCAAGAATGGCTTAAAAAGGAGGTTCATCGCTTCATTTCTACCGCACAATGGCCACCAAGATCTCCGGATCTCAATCCGTTGGACTTTTGCGCCTGGGGCATTTGAGAGAGTAAGGTTCGCACTAAAAAATACCAAAGTATCGATCATCTCAAGACGGCGCTTCGCCGGGAATGGGCCAAAATACCGCAGAGCCACTTTCGTGCAGCGTGTGATGGCTTTGTCTGCCGTTTGAAGACCATAATTCGTGCCAAAGGTGGCCAATTCGAATAAATCTAAACTGTTTCTAAAAAGTTATGTTATTTTCGACATTTTTTGTTTTTAATAAAATTTAAAAAAAATTAAAAAAGTATAGCGCTTTACTTTGTTGCATTACATATCATATATAAAATGTGGTTTGTTTGAGCAAATTAAATGCGCTTTGACCTACACCACACTGTCTGTGGTCCAGGGTATTATGAATATGTCTATAATACCCAAAAGAAGAAGAGAAAGACCCATCGTTTATTTTACCGATCGACTTGGAATCACTTCCTCCGTCCGCCTGTAGATGTATCGTTGTAATCAAAGTGCAGATCGTATTTGAGGTCCGATCGCTATGAAATTTAGCACGGAGCTCTTTTTGGCACAAAAATAATCCTTATTAAAACAGGTTCAGATAATAGGTTCAGATTTAGATATAGGCACATATATATCCTCCGATTTGGCATCTAAACGCTATTGAAATCCTATTTAAGGAGAGTTCTGTGGTTAAAAAATGAACATTGTCAAATTGAAAAGAAATCGGTTCCGATTTAGATGTAGCCCGCATATATATTTTCCTTCCGATAGGGCATCAACCTACTTCGAAAGCTTTACTTTATTTTCGATCATTATAAACTTCAGCAGAGAGGAGTTTCTTGACACTGAAATGAAGATAGCTTAGTTTTATAAAAATGTATACATTCCGATTTGGTATCAAAATGCTATAGAAGCTTTATTTTACATCCGATTGTTATGAAATTTGGCAGAGTGGAGAAAGACGAACGCTACAATATTTGGAGAAAATGAGTTTATATTTAGATATCGACCACGTATGTAAAACATATCTCTCTATGTTGTGAATGTGACTCGTAGTGTACGTATTCCGCTAACAAAGTGGTGTGGGGTATTATATACATATTCGGTACCGCCCGACTTTAGTTTTGCCTTAATGGCTTGTATTGAGAAAATATTGCTCAACTTTAAAATCATACATATACGTATATATTAATTTATGTTTGTAGGTACATTGGCAAAGATTTCCGCTTCTTGCCGAGTTGGAACAACCATAAAACACAGGGTTATTCAATGCATACAAATAACGCTTAAAAGAAATCCCAAGAGAATTCAGTTGTTACGAACATCGCCCATAGTTTTATAGGGTGTTCTTTTGAAGATTCACAACTTTTAGTTGGTAATACTGCTTTATGTAACAATCGATTTAACAGCTGATAGTTGCTCTTGGTTTGTCATTTCAGCACGGATAGACTTAGACGATAGCAACGATTGAAAAGTGCCGAAATTTCACGTATAATATTGTTGAAATTCACGTAAATGCCACCAATTAGAAACAAAGATCATCATTGGATTATTTTCTTTGTCAAGTCACTTATCTACGAGAGTCTGTTGAACACCTGAAAATCAACATACTGCGAATTATGAGCGAGTACGGCCGCAAGTGATGCGAAAAGTGTGTGGAAGTTGTGGAAGCCAGTTTAATTGATATTAAAAATATGTTTCTTCGTTTTATTTTAATGTAACACTATTTATTTTATTTATGTAACTCTAAAAAACACCCTTTATTTTATTAATCTACAAAAATATGGCGGCAATATATATGTATATATTTTTTTGAGAAGATTTTGTTATATTTTTGGAGGTCACGTTTCTGTGCGAAAATACGCTGGTGTGCCTTGGTTTGTATGTGTTTGTGTTCCGTTCATTTATGAGGCCAACTGCTGTTGCTCATATTTAATCCTTTACGACCACATCTCTGCGGATTTGTTGTGTGAAAAACTCCTTTGGTATTTGTTGGGCGGAGAGATGACAGCAACAAAAAACCTGGGAAGTTCTTGCACAGACAGATAGTTTCACCAGAGTTTGCCTTTGCACCACTTGAATACACTTTCGTGTGCGGAGAACTAGCCCCAGAGTTCTTGTCTGTTATTTATATTTGTAATAATATGTGATACTTTAATTTTTGTTCACGTCTGCTTATTTTTTTTTTGGTTTATTTCTTAGGAAATTGCAAAAAAGGTCTTGCCAACAAACTAAGACAACTTTGAAAACTGCAGAATACACCCACTGAAGATACCATCACAATCAGATAAATCGAATGAGAAGACTTGTATTTTGTTTGGGAAATTGCAAAAAAATATGGCAATATTTTCATTTTTAGATTATCTAAAATAAAACAGAGAATTTAGAACCATTGAGTTAATTCTTATAGGAGATATAGGTAATTCATTTTGGAATTTTTATTTTTAAACAATATAGGGTCAGCGCTTGAAATGCTTTAATTTTGATATGTTTTATTTAAAAAACTTCCATATATTGAGATAACATTTCAAATTTTAAGAACAATATGTTATTGTTCGATAAAGCCACATTAAGTGTTTATACACCTTGCAACAAACATTTTGTGTTCTAAAGACGAAAAAAAATACAAAAAAAAATTATGGTGCATTTTTTTTCTTAAATTTTTCTTCTTGGAAGGTATCTTTAGTATTTGGATTTTATTTTTTGAAGTATAAACACATAGACACAGCAGTTTAGTAACCTGCCTTTAAAACAATTAGAAACAATTAGATTTTTTTTCACAAAAATGTTTTTTTTTGGCACGAAAAATGTTTTTTTTTTGGCACGAAAAATATCATAAAATCAGAAAAAATAATAGCAAATAAATTCTTGTTCCAGCATTGTAAACCTAGTATATTAACGAACAAAACAATACATATTTGAACAAAATCTATGGATAAATATAGAATTATAGCAATTTGGCAGCACTGAGAGAAGTGTAACACATCGAAGGAGTGACCTAAGAGACACCAATAATATTTGGTGGAAATTCGTTTTGGGTCATTTTATGCCATTTGAACAATGTCCGTCAATCCGTTCGTCTGGCTGGTGCGTACGATAACTTTCGGCAGGAATAACCGATTGACTTCAACTTCGCCCATTAACAAAATGCTAACGGCTTATAACTTTGATTACAGTCCATATAAATACTTAAAATTTTGTGGAGTGAAAAGCCTTAACAGTAACGAGAAAATGGGCCTTTTTTGCACAAAAGTTAACGGCATATCACATCGATTCCTGCACATACAAATAATTGGAGTTTTGTACAGTTTAATGCTCAACAACAGCCCTCAACCGCCCTATTGGACTTATACTTAAAAAAATATGGTCCAAATACTAAATGTATATTCCATGAAAATTGGAAATTAAAATGTTGTTTTGGTTTCATAAAATAGTATGCCTTAATATACACAAAAACAGCTTTTAGGTCTGGGACGCAAAACAATATTTGTTTTATTGTGATATTGTGATAGTGATATTAATGGGCGATTTTTTGGCAACAATCTTTTTGGCAGCTCAACTGTTTTCGTCTTTAAACTTTGTTTTTCATCTTTAAACATTGAATTATATAGTCCGTTCTCTCGGCTCAAATGAAGATTCATACATTTCTTTAAATTGTATGAGTTTTTTTTTAAACAAATCCGAAAGCTCTTAAAAAATCACTCTATAGTATCAGTCCGTCTGTGAATCAGATGAAGGAAAGAAGCCTGGTGGTATTTTGTCCCATTCTCACTATACCCCTGTATCAGGGTATTTTGAATCGGTTTGTCAAGATGTAATTGTGTCAGGTCGTCGGTTAATGATGGGACACCACTTCATTCACTGGATGGTTGGCGTAGTTTTATCCTTAACGGCCCCATACAAAAAATAGTCCAAAGGAGTCAAATAGCAGCTGTCAGGCGGCCCTAGTTCAAAAAGCAACCGCTAGATGGGTCAACCTTATCTATATATATATATATTTCATGTCAAGTGAGTGAACTTTTGAAACCGACGTCTTCTAATGTGGATGATACTTACACTATGTTCAGTCCTAGTTTGGAATTACCCAGGACTGAACAGTTCGACCAACTCAAAAAATTACCCCTTCAATTTACACAAAATTTAGCACGATAATTTTCCTAGTGTGCGGGAATTTTAAAGCGTTTTTAGTTTTTCAAAATTCATTGTAGTTTTTGTCTCAAAAGTTACCTATCTCAAGTATTTTTCTCAAAATTACAATTTGTTAAATTAGCCATATAAACTCCAATGAAAAACTCTGCTACTCCTCTTCAATGTTGCGAAATGAAATATTTATGTCCTTTTGGTGGAAGGATGTGAAAATATGGAATATATCCTTAATCCTTGAATATCCTGAAAAAATACTAATTTATATCCCTGATTTTTTTTTGTCTATGGGGTCAAACTATTATGAACTGACTACGAAAAACTCAGAATGGAACCTCGATAGACCTAAAAGATATCGCAATTTTATTGAGTCAATATTATAATATTTCTTGTATATTTATACCCTCACTTTAGTGATATAAGGGTATATATCATTCGCTACGGGTCAAAAGTTTAATACATCGAAGTAGTGACCTAAGAACCTAAGTATGTTCTGCGGATATCCCTTTTGGGTATTTTTAAGTGGAACGAGCAATGTTCGTCTGTCTACTGGCTGGTGCGCACGATAACTCTCGAAAGGAGTAACCGATTTACTTTAAATTTGGTATGTGGTAATATTTTTTTTCTATCTCCGGCTAAGTTCGATGATGGGCCATATTGATCCACTTCTTTTAGTACCTCCCCCACAAAAGGGTTAATATTTAGTAAATTTTTGATTATTTAATAACATCTATACTACTTATTTGAAGCTTATGAAATTCTACACATAGTATTAGTTTTTTAGTCACTATCACCTCAAGAAAATTGGGCGAATTGGGCTGCCTCTCCCCTTTTGGAACCTCCCACAGAAAAGGAAAATTTTGCACCAAAAGTTAACAGCTTATACCTTGCATACAAGACTTCAAATTCTGTACAAAGTTATGGTTTTATAGAATAGTAAAAAGAGCCAAATATATTAGTTAATATACCAGTGCACATTTACATTGCCCACAAAGTGAACAATCGGTATACCGACTGAAATTCTTTACTTGTATTATACAGAATTTTGGATTCGTCGACTGGACAAGTGTAACTTCTAAACGGCTTGACCGATTGCGGTTATTTTTGTACATTATATTTATATTATTAATGTAAGTATGCGTAACTATATTTGGATTCGATAGGTGGCGCTGTATTCAAGTTATAAACAAATTCCTCATTTATGGAGCTAAAAAAACATTACCCTGTTAACAAATTAAAGTACTTGTATGCACTGGTACTAAAGTAATAAGCTGGCAAATTTTGGTACGAAATGGTCCATTTGTGTTGGAGGTAACATAAGGGGGTGCCAATAACGCCCATTTTGCTCTGGAATCTAGGTACTACAAAAAGTTTACACTGTACAAAATTTCAAATATTTGTATGAACTGAACTGATTTTGAGAAAAATCCTTGAGATAAGTTACTTTGGACCTCTGTACCACAAAAACTACAATGAATTTTAAAAAACTAAAAACGCCACAAAAGTCGTACACATTTGTAAAGGTGGTTAACTTTTAAGGGCCGATGTTGATTTTGAATAAAACACAAATTATTTAGGAAATTATTGTCATTTCCTTTCGGATGGAGGTGTGCCGCCGAGGTCGCGGCGTTCAAATTTTCGATGACGCTGAGTCATAATTGAGGTTCTGTGCCGTTAATGTGCCGAATTATCTCATCCCTTAGCTCTTGGATTGTTGCTGGCTTATCGACGTACACCTTTTCTTTCAAATAACCCCAAAGAAAGAAGTCCAACGGTGTCAAATCACATGATCTTGGTGGCCGATTGACATCGCAACGACGTGAGATAACACGGCCATTAAATTGGTTGCGCAAAAGAGCCATTGTTTCGTTAGATGTGTGGCAAGTGGCACCGTCCTGTTGAAACCATATATTGTACACATCCATATCTTCCAATTCGGGCCATAAAAAGATCGTTATCTTCTCACGATAGCGAGCACCATCCCGGTCACCGGCCTCATTTCGAAGAAGTATGGCCCGATGACGTCGCCAGCCCATAAGCCGCACCAAACGAACTGGGTGTACATGCACAGGTGTTTTCACATCTCCTACAGACCCGGTTTGCTGAAATTTTCGCACAATTCTCCCGATTGTGGACACATTTCGTCGATTATGCTGATCAAAAAAAAATCACGAAGTGCACGAAATGCATTTTGATTTCAACGCCCATTTTCGTAAAAGGCTAAAACAACTTTAACGCATTGCTCGATTGTGTATCTTTCCATGGTTCAAAGTGAGTTAGTCTGAGTTGAGAAATGTCAAATGACGTTTAGGTGCACGCTGAAAAAAAAAATAGCTTCTGTAGTATATTGTCCCAAACATATACGGCTTGAAACATATATGTGTTTAGGATACACTCTAAACACATAATTTTTATTTGGGACTATTATTTCCGAAACAAATATTTATTTGCATTTAAGTATTCAGAAAATACCTAAATTGTGTTAAATTTTACAGTAATTCAATGTTACATTTTTAATGTTCGTAAAAATAATAAATAATAATAATTTAAATCGTATAATATTGGATCAATATAAATTACTTGGACGAATGACAACTAATGATGACTTGGTATACACAGAAATTTTAAATGATTGATTTAAAGCAGAAGTTAGTGCTGCATATGGTATCATAACTGGGAGGTACAATTTGAACCCAAGGAAAAACTAAAACTGAAAATCGAAAAAGTCAACAAAAGTTTTGGAATTTTTTTTTAAATAAATATATTTAGAAAAATTCCTAAACAATATTTTTTTGTAAATAAACACATATTTTATTTGAGGAATTTAGTTTGCAAATATATTTTGTTGTAACATATTAATATATGCGTTCCAAATATATTTTATTGATTTTCAAATAAAATTAATTTGCTAAGAAATATATAATATTTAAAAATTTGTGTTCCAAATATATTTTCTTTCGGTTCAAACATATCAAAAAAGGCGATTTTGGCCCGTGTGTGGTTCACATTCAACATCGGCCCTTACAATGTAACCACCCTTTATAATCATTCTGCCCGATTTTATTAAAGTCAAAAGGGGTCATTTTTAAATGAGTCTTTTTTGATTAATTTGCTTTAGAATTACCCTTTGGGTGGCAGTTACTACACAAAATTTCAACGAGAACGGTTAAACATTCTCCGAGTTGGAGGGTGTTTAATTTTCCACATCCATATAACTATTATCGATAGCTTTTTAATAAAATTAAAAAAAAAATAATAAATAAAAAAATGCGTCTAGTTTTTCGCATTTGAAAAAGTTTCGACATTTTGTCAACAACTATATTCTTAAATTTCAGGCATAAAAAGTGAAAACAGTGGTCTATAGAGGGTCAAGAAGTGACATTGACAAAACATTAACCAATGTACCACATTTTAATTAGGGACGATATGACCCAATATAAAGTGTAGATTCTTACATTTCAGACAGATCAATTGAAAAATGTGTCCTCTACAGTGTCAAGAAATGAAAAAATTAGAAATTTTGAGAAGAATTACAAAATATATCATAAATTTAATTATAAACGAGCAAACTTAAAACAATAACACAAGTGGAGTTTATGTCCCACAGAACGAAGAACATTGTATTATATTCTAAGATTTTGTGAAATATTTTAATAAAAGTTAGAATTTTTTGAGAAAAGTTAATTTATGCAGTACCTGTTTTTATCCTTATTCAAATTAAATTAAAACTGAACTAAAATATTTGTATTCCATTTCTAAATATTACATTATTAAGAAGGAAAATCCTGATTTATCCCTAAAATCACGAAAATCGCAAAAAATCGCGGGATCCCCGGATATGTATTTTAAAAATCTTGAATCCCGGGATTTGTGAAAACCAATCCCGTTTGACATTACTCTCGATACTAAAATTTTCACCATATTTAAATTTTAAAATTTGTATCAAATGGGCGGGCCATGCCTACATGATATACCGAAAATTCAAGTATCCTATTTTCTCAATCGGCTACACATGTACTTTCTCTGAAAGTTTCAGAAGGATCGGAACAGCAAACACACGAACAAACCCACAGACACACAAACATTCTTTTTATATATGGGGGATTTCATGCCAAGTGAGTGCATTTTTAAAAGCTTTGTCATCTGATCGGGATGAAACTTGCACAAATTTTAGTCGTATTGCACAGTAGTTATGACACAAGATTCCAACGAGATCGGTTGAGAACTGTCCGAGTTGGAGGGTGTTAAATTTTAATATTTCGTCATTTTTCCAAAAAGGGCCCTGTTTTCCCATATTATCCATATAACTAATTACACTATGCAACAAAATTATTGCCGAAGGGCTGCGCACAACAGTTCTGGTGTAATCCTTAACACGAAAAAAATATTAAAAAAAAATGATGGGAAATTTTTTTTAAAAAAATTATTTTAACGGCAGTTACTAACATTCATTTCTTACATGAAGGTCAGCTCTTTTAGCCCTCACAATTTAAACGATATCTCGGCTTTATCGAGCTTCCACGTCAAAAAATATGCTTCAAATACTAAAGGTATTTTCCACGAAAATGGGAATTCTAGAAAAAAAATTTAAAAAAATCTTACAAAAAAGGTTTAAGGTCCCGGATACCAAAAAAAAATTTGTTGCATAGTTTTACCTATTGTATTTATTTGTATAAGTGTTTTCGACAACTTTTCTTTAAAGCTAGTTTGTTGGTTGTAGAAAAAATCAAATCGTGGAAAACGTTGATTCTATCAGAGCGAGAAAAACAATATTTGTTCTGTTTTAAGCAAAATTGAGAGTTCTAGCTGTACGTATTAAAAATGTCCGATATTTGCAAGAAAAACATGAATTTAGAGGTTATGCAATATCGCTCTAGCTCACTGGCGACTTAGGATATAGGCGAAATATTTTGAGGATATTCACTAAACAAAACAAACTTTCAATTGGGAAGCGGAAAACCGTGATATGTATCTTCTGACCCGCCCTAATGTACATACGTATGAAGTAGTTTTTATTCACTGAAACATACAGGAAAATGGTAATACTGCTTTCTTGAATTTTTCTGCAACCAACAAACTATGTGGGTGGTGCTATTTTGTACGAAAGTTGTGCATAAATACATAAAGTTTTTTTGGCGGGCCAATGCAAAGTTGGTCACGTCTTCAGTAGTCACTGTATGACGATGTGTCTCCATGTTTTAACTATTCACAAAATGCTACGAAATTGCACCAGACACGTATCTCCACAATCGTCCTAATGACAGAGTCAGTCTGTGGGGACAATTCTAACTCATTTCCACAACCAAATAATAACAGAGTCAGTCTGTGGGGACAATCCCAACTCATCTGTCATTTGCAACTCCGTGATATAATAAGTTTACTATTATCTATACGAGAGTACGGTGATATGAAGTCCAACTTTAGTGTTACTATACTTCAAAATAATTCATACAGTTTAACAAGATTTTAATGTGTTTGAAACTTAATTAAAATGACGGAGAATGTGAAGTTTCTTAGTTAACCTAAACGATGTTAAAAATATATAACAAAACCAGTAAGGAAAGGCTAAAGACGGGCAGTGCCGACTATATAATACCCTACACACTCTCGTAATAGTGAATAACTCTGATATATAAATTTTGTAATTCATGTATAAATTGTTTACATAAATTTACTTTTGGGACATTTTACTTAAATAATACCCTGTACCACAGTGTGGTGTAGGGTATAAAAACGATTGGATCTAAAGAGCAAAATCGTATGAAACATATATATGGGAGCTATAGCTAAATCTTTACCGATTTTCTTTAAATTTGGCAATGTTGGTTCATGAATCAAGAAACTCTACCATTCTAAATTTCAAAATGATTGGATGTAAAATATAGCTTCTATAGAACTAAAGGGTCAAATCGGACGAAACATATATATGGGAGCTATAGCTAAATCTTAACCGATTTTCTTCAAATTCGGTAGTGTTGGTTCATGGATCAAGAAACTCTACCATTCTAAATTTCAAAACGATTGGATGTAAAATACTGCTTTTATAGGACTAAAGGGCTAAATCGGACGAAACATATATATGGGAGCTATAGCTAAATCTTAACCGATTTTCTTCAAATTCGGCAGTGTTGGTTCATGGATCAAGAAACTCTACCATTCTAAATTTCAAAATGATTGGATGTAAAATACAGCTTCTACAGGACTAAAGGGCCAAATCGGACGAAACATGAATATGGGAGCTATAGCTAAATCTTAACCGATTTTCTTCAAATTCGGTAGTGTTGGTTCATGGAACAATAAACTCTACAATTCTAAATTTCGAAACGATTGGATGTAAAATACAGCTTCTATAGGACTAAAGGGCCAAATCGGACGAAAGATATATATGGGAGCTATATCTAAATCTGAACCGATTTCAACCAAATTCAATAGCGATCTTAACAGCCGCGAAATACTCTAAACTGGAAAATTTCAGAACGATCGGAGTGAAATTGCGACCTGTAGTCGACGAACAACTTTACATGGACAGACGGACGGACGGACATCGTTAAGTCGACTGAGCTAGTGATTCTGAGTCGATCGGTATACATTAAGGTGGGCCTAGCTGTGTTATTTTCAGGTGTTACAAACATCTGCCGTGAAACAAACTTATAATACCCTGTACCACAGTGTGGTGTAGGGTATACAAAACAAGTGAAAACAGTTGTAAACCAGTAAGGAAAGGCTAAAGTCGGGCGGTGCCGACTATATAACAACCTACACCACTCTCGTAATAATGAATAACTCTGATATATAAATTTTGTAATTTATGTATAAATTGTTTACATAAATTTACTTTTGGGACATTTTATACTTAAATAATACCCTGTACCACAGTGTGGTGTAGGGTATAAAAACGATTGGATCTAATGAGCCAAATCGGATGAAACATATATATGGGAGCTATAGCTAAATCTGAACCGATTTTCTTCATATTCGGCAATGTTGGTTCATGGATCAAGAAACTCTTCCATTCTAAATTTCAAAACGATCGGTTGTAAAATACAGCTTCTATAGGACTAAAGGTCCAAATCGGACGAAACATATATATGGGAGTTATAGCCAAATCTTAACCGATTTTCTTCAAATTCGGCAATGTTGGTTCATGGATCAAGAAACTCTACCATTCTAAATTTCAAAACGATTGGATGTAAAATACAGCTTCTATAGGACTAAAGGGCCAAATCGGACGAAAGATATATATGGGAGCTATATCTAAATCTGAACCGATTTCAACCAAATTCAATAGCGATCTTAACAGCTGCGAAATACTCTAAACTGCAAAATTTCAGAACGATCGGAGTGAAATTGCGAACTGTAGTCGACGAACAACTTTACATGGACAGACGGACGGACGGACATCGTTAAATCGACTCAGCTAGTGATTCTGAGTCGATCGGTATACTTTAAGGTGGTATACCGATCGATCAGGTATTACAAACATCTGCCGTGAAACAAACTTATAATACCCTGTACCACAGTGTGGTGTAGGGTATAAAAGGGGTGAGCAAAAGTAATCACTGTGGCAAAAGTAATCAACCTATGTTATTTTGCTTTAATTATTTCTTTAAATGAAAAACTTTTTAATGAAAATTACAGCAAAAGACCATTGGGTGATTACTTTTGCCCACCCGTTATAATATGTATAAGCATTTTATACAGACGATTTTTCTATGATGAACTGTACAAAATGTCATGAACATTGTTTCAGTTTTAGATAATCCCCATATACAGGGTGGGCCAAAATGACCGAAGGAGTTAATTACAACTTTTCATTTAAGATATAATTATTATTTCTTTTAATACAGAATATTAATGGAGAATAATTTCAAACTAATTAAATCATATATCGCAAGTGGTGACCTTTTTATGCTTCGCATATTCGTGTTCGATCAATTGTGTACTGTTCCATTTTAAATCCCCAAATCTTTTTTACAAAATTCCGAAAAGAAATAAAAGACATTTTACTAAAATAGTTATAAGGAATTCAAACCCCTTTGGTCATTTTGGCCACTCTGTATATGTCTATACCGAATTGGAACATAGGCGGTTGCGGCAGGGCTTATTTTCAACAGATTTTTATAAAATTTGGAGAGAGGCAGTATCAAATTGCGAATTGTCGTGTGAGGCAATTGCAAATTCAGCCGAATAATAACAACAAAATTTCGGATTATGATATAATCCCAATATAAGAAATGAATTTCTCAAATTTGTAATCTTAACGATACACATTGCAGGAATTCTAAAAAGATATATAATACGCCAATTTGTTAACCAGACAACCGATTGGAACAAAACATTGTTGTAGAAGGGGTTATTGAGGTTATTATATTAAATTTGCTTTATAATGAAAAAAATCGACCTCAATAAGACAAAAGTTATGGCCATTTGAAATTATATTTTCAAAAAATTCGTTCTTTTGTTTTTTTTTTCTGTGAAAAAAGTAGTATTTTGGATTAATACAAAAAGTTACTTAAAAAAGTATAACACATTTATATTCATCTCAAAATAAACATCCTATAGAATATTGCCATAAAAAGGGTAAAAAAAATGGTATTATTGCCAAGCATCTAGAATTTATAATTTTTTTGGGAAAAAATCGAAAGTAAGACGAATTTTTTTCAATCGCAAAGCTAGCATATTAAGTCCTGTATCTTTTTTATACCCTACACCACACTATGGTACAGGGTATTATAACTCTGTGCATTTCTTTGTAACACACAAAAGACTTAAATATAGAGCCATCGTTTATTACACCGATCGAATTAGAAACACTTTCTGAGTTGATTTAGCAATGTCCGTCTGTCGGTCCGTCTGCGCATGTTCTCTTGTAAGCAAAGTACTTATACAGGTCGCAATTATGGTCTGATCACAATGAAACTTAGCACATATATTTCTGTTGGCCCAATGAGGATGCCTAATGCATTTTATTTAAAATCGGTTCAGATTTATATATAGCTTCCATATAATTTGACATGTCAGAGCTGTAGAACTGTATATCCAAAGTACCAGTACCAAATTCGGCAGAAATTTTCATATTACATAAACGAACACTGCCTAATTTGGGGAAAATCGGTTCAGATTTAGATATCGCCCCCATATGTATGTTACTCCCGATTTGACATGTAAACGCTGTAGATATTGTATTTTACATGCGATAAGTGCGAAATTCGGGAGAAAGAGGTTTCTTATTACATATATTAACACTGCCATATTTGGGAAAAATCGATTCGGATTTTGTAACCAATTTGAAAAACTTGACAGAGAAGAAGAAAAACCGGTAAGGAAAGGCTAAAGTCGGGCGGTGCCGGCTATATAATACCCTACACCACTCTCGTAATAATGAATAACTCTGATATATAAATTTTGTAATTCATGTATAAATTGGTTACTTAAATTTACTTTTGGGACATTTTATACTTAAATAATACCCTGTACCACAGTGTGGTGTAGGGTATAAAAACGATTGGATCTAAAGAGCCAAATCTGATGAAACATATATACGGGAGCTATAGCTAAATCTTAACCGATTTTCTTCAAATTCGGTAGTGTTGGTTCATGGATCAATAAACTCTACCATTCTAAATTTCTAAACGATTGGATGTAAAATACAGCTTCTATAGGACTAAAGGGCCAAATCGGACGAAACATATATATGGGAGATATAGCTAAATCTTAACCGATTTTCTTCAAATTCGGCAATGTTGGTTCATGGATCAAGAAACTCTACCATTCTAAATTTAAACCAGTAAGGAAAGGCTAAAGTCGGGCGGTGCCGACTATATAATACCCTACACCACTCTCGTAATATTGAATAACTCTGATATATAAATTTTGTAATTCATGTATAAATTGTTTACATAAATTTACTTTTGGGACATTTTATACTTAAATAATACCCTGTACCACAGTGTGATGTAGGGTATAAAAACAATTGGATCTAAAGAGCCAAATCGGATGAAACATATATATGGGAGCTATAGCTAAATCTTTACCGATTTTCTTCAAATTCGGCAATGTTGGTTCATGGATTAATAAACTCTACCATTCTAAATTTCAAAATGATTGGATGTAAAATACAGCTTCTACAGGACTAAAGGGCCAAATCGGACGAAACATATATATGGGAGCTATAGCTAAATCTTTACCGATTTTCTTCAAATTCGGTAGTGTTGGTTCATGGATCAAGAAACTCTACCATTCTAAATTTCAAAATGATTGGATGTAAAATACAGCTTCTTCAGGACTAAAGAGCAAAATCGGACGAAACATATATATGGGAGCTATAGCTAAATCTTAACCGATATTCTTGAAATTCGGCAATGTTGGTTCATGGATCAAGAAACTCTACCATTCTAAATTTCAAAACGATCGGATGTAAAATACAGCTTCTATAGGACTAAAGGGCCAAATCGGACGAAACATATATATGGGAGCTAAAGCTAAATCTTAACCGATTTTCTTCAAATTCGGCAATGCTGGTTCATGGATCAAGAAACTCTACCATTCTAAATTTCAAAACGATTGGATGTAAATACAGCTTTTATAGGACTAAATGGCCAAATCGGACGAAACATATATATGGGAGCTATAGCTAAATCTTAATCGATTTTCTTCAAATTCGGTAGTGTTGGTTCATGGATCAAGAAACTCTACCATTCTAAATTTCAAAATGATTGGATGTAAAATACAGCTTCTTCAGGACTAAAGAGCAAAATCGGACGAAACATATATATGGGAGCTATAGCTAAATCTTAACCGATATTCTTGAAATTCGGCAATGTTGGTTCATGGATCAAGAAACTCTACCATTCTAAATTTCAAAACGATCGGATGTAAAATACAGCTTCTATAGGACTAAAGGGCCAAATCGGACGAAACATATATATGGGAGCTATAGCTAAATCTTAACCGATTTTCTTCAAATTCGGCAATGCTGGTTCATGGATCAAGAAACTCTACCATTCTAAATTTCAAAACGATTGGATGTAAATACAGCTTTTATAGGACTAAATGGCCAAATCGGACGAAACATATATATGGGAGCTATAGCTATAGCTAAATCTTAATCGATTTTCTTCAAATTCGGTAGTGTTGGTTCATGGATCAAGAAACTCTACCATTCTAAATTTCAAAATGATTGGATGTAAAATACAGCTTCTTCAGGACTAAAGAGCAAAATCGGACGAAACATATATATGTGAGCTATAGCTAAATCTTAACCGATATTCTTCAAATTCGGCAATGTTGGTTCATGGATCAAGAAACTCTACAATTCTAAATTTCAAAACGATCGGATGTAAAATACAGCTTCTATAGGACTAAAGGGCCAAATCGGACGAAACATATATATGGGAGCTATATCTAAATCTGAACCGATTTCAACCAAATTCAATAGGGATCTTAACAGCCCCGAAATACTCTAAACTGCTAAATTTCAGAATGATCGGAGTGAAATTGCGACCTGTAGTCGACGAACAACTTTACATGGACAGACGGACGGACAGACATCCGTCCGTAAATCGACTCAGCTAGTGATTCTGAGTCGATCGGTATACTTTAAGGTGGGTCTAGCTGTGTTATTTTCAGGTCGATTCTGAGTCGATCGGTATACTTTAAGGTGGGTCTAGCTGTGTTATTTTCAGGTGTTACAAACATCTGCCGTGAAACAAACTTATAATACCCTGTACCACAGTGTGGTGTAGGGTATAAAAACTTGAAGTCTCTTGATACCGATTTCACATGTAAGCGCTGTAGAAAATGTGCTTTATATCCAATCGGTACGGAATTCGGCAAAAGAAAGTTTCTTATTACAAGAATAAACACTGCCAAATTTGGGGCAAATCCCCCATTTGATATGTCAGCGCTATAGAAACTGTATTTTATATCATAAATGAACACTGCCTTATTTGGGGAAAATCGGTTTAGATTTAGATATCGCCCCTATAAGCATGTTTCTCCCGATGTGACATGTGAACGTTACCACCGGTTTGTTATCAAAGCTCTATAAAAGTTGTACAAGGTGGCTGATGAATATCGCACGTTAGGAAACTCAAATTATTATCTTTTCAGTGTATGGAATTAATTTGTTAATACCCTACACCACACTGTGGTACAGAGTATTATAACTTTGTGCACTTGTTTGTAACACCCAAAAGGAGAAGAAATAGACCCATCGTTTATTATACCGATCGACTTAGAATAACTTTCAGAGTTGATTTAGCTATGTCCGTCTGTCTGTCTGTGCATGTATACTTGTAATCAAAAAACAGGTCGCAATTATGGTCTGATCTCGACGAAACTTTACACATATCTTTTTTTTTGTGCCAAGGACGATCCCTATTGAATTTGGTTAAAATCGTTTCAGATTTAGATATAGCCCCCATATATATGTTAGCCCCGATTTGACATGTAAGCGCTGTAAAAACTTTATTTTATATCCGATCAGTATGCAATTCGCAAGAAAGAGGTTTCTTATTATATGAAGGAATACTGATTAATTCTGAGAAAATCGGTTCAGATTTAGATATAGCCCCCATATAAATTTAACCCCCGATTTGACATGTAAGCGCTGTAGAAACTCTGGTTTATATCCGATCAGTGCAAAATTCGGCAGAAAGAGGTTTCTTATTACAGGAAGGATTACTGATAAATTCGGAGAAAATCGGTTCAGATTTAGATATAGCGCCCATATATATGTTACCCCCTATTTGACATGTAAGCGCTGTAAAATCTGAATTTAATATCCGATCAGTATGAAATTCGGCAGAAAGAGGTTTCCTATTATATGAATGAACACTTTTAAATTTGGAAGAAACCAGTTCAGATTTAGATATAACCCCCATATACACGTTACCCCCGATTTGACATGTAAGCGCAGTAAAAATGTTATTTTATATCCGATTAGTGCGAAATTCGTCAAAAAGAGGTTTCTTTCTACATGAAGGAATACTGCCAAATTCGGAGAAAATCGGTTCAGATTTTGATATAGCCCCCATATATATGTTACCCCCGATTTTACATGTAAGCGCTGTAGAAACAGTAGTTTATATCCGATCAGTGCGAAATTCGGCAAAAAGTGGTTTCTTATTACTCGAAGGAATACTGCCGAATTCGGAGAAAATCGGTTCAGATTTAGATATAGCCCTCATATATATGTTACCGCCGATTTGACTGCCTGATTGTATTTTATATCCGATCAGTACGAAATTCGACAGAAAGAGGTATTTTTACATGAATGCGTATTCAGGGAAAATCGGTTAAGATTTATATATGTACAACCTCCATATATACGTTCCTCCTGATTTGGTATGAAAGCGCTATAGAAGTTGTACTTTACTTCCGATCATTCAAGTTTTCCAATTTAGGAGCGAATATTTCTTTATTTAGCGATTATCGGTTCAGAATTAAGTGATATGTTCCTACCAATTTACCAATTATTCCAAATTATTATTGCAATAACCCTTATCGCATTGTTAGGGAGGTGTAGGCCCCGCCCGACTTTCTTCCTTTCCTTACTGGGTTTTCTTTTATTCATGTTAAAGCTCATTCACTTTTATTGAATACTAGCTGGACCCGGTCCACTTCGTTGCCCTACACTTCAGATATCCGACCCCGTCCATTTATCAAAACATGGGTCATGTAGATAGGGACAGTAGGAATCTCGTTAATCTATTCGGACAGTAGGAATCCCTTTAAAAAATTGCTTATATGGGCGGACCCACGCTATGTCACCCTCTAGGTGTATCCGAACATTCCCTGATAATGTTATCAAAAACGATTCAGCCGTTTTGGAGTCCATACGTAACATACACACATCCATTTATGTTACGTATGCCCCAGATTTAAATTTCTCCCGTCCATTTTTGAACCAGTCACGAATACTGCCACCAAAAACATCTCCATAAAATAAGAGAACTCTCACTAAAAAATTGTGAAGTTTTCTCAATTTCAAAATTTGGCTTTGGCCCATTGGTCTGACCCCGCCCATTTTTGGTTTAATCACGTAGTCTTCCACCAGACACATATACACAAAACTACTGCACTCTCGCAAACAGATCAAAAGATTGCTTATTTGATCCGATTCCTACCATTTTTGGACCATCACGTAGACTACCACCAACACATACGAGTATGCACAAAATTACAGCACCCTCGCCAACAAATTGTGCAAGATATCTTAATTTCAAGATTAGGGTTATGTGGGCGGGGTCACGTCCATTAGTCCGATCCCGCCCATTTTTGGACCAATCACGTAGACTACCACCAGATACATATGCACAAAATTACAGCACTCTCTCTAATAAATTGTGCAAGATATCTCAATTTCAAAAATTTGGCTTATATTGGCTTTTGTCCGATCCCGGCTATTTTTGGAACAATCACGTAGAGTACCAGTAGATATATATGTACAAAATTACAGCACTCTCGCTAACAAATTGTGCAAGGTATATCAATTTTAAAATTTGTCTTATGTGGGCGGGGCCACGCCCACTTAATATCGAAAATTCAAGTACCCTATTTTCACCACGCCCCACACGTGTACATTCTGTGAAAATTTCAAGAAGATCGGTCCAGCCGTTTAGCCGTCTATACGGTACAAGCAAACCAACAAACACACATTCTTCTTTATATATGTACTAGCTGAGCCCGGTGCGCTTCGCTGCCCATGTCAACATTAGCGCTGTAGAAACTGTATTTTATATCCGATCAGTAAGAAATTAGGCAGAAAGAGGCAGAAAGAGGTTTCTTATTACATGAAGGAATACCGCAAAATTCGGAGAAAATCGGTTCAGATGTAGATATAGCCCCCATATATATGATACCCCCAATTTGACATGTAAGCGCTGTAGAGACTGTGTTTTATATCCGATCAGTACGAAATTCGACAGAAACAGGTTTCTATTTTACATGAATGAGTATTCAAGGAAAATCGATTCAGATTTATATATAACCTCCATATATATGTTCCTCGAGATTTGGTTACAAAGCGCTATAGAAGTTGTACTTTACTTCCGATCATTACAAAGTCCTCCAGAAAAATGTTTCTCAATTTAGGAACGAATATTGCTTAATTTAGCGATTATCGGTTCAAAATACATTTACCAATTATTCCAAATTATTATCGCAATGACCCTTATCGCATTGTTAGGGAGGTGTAGGGTATTATATAGTCGGCCCCGCCCGACTTTCTGCCTTTCCTTACTGGTATTAGTAATAAATTCACTGAATGAAAAAATACCGAATTCAGTGGAAAGTCCAGAAAATAGAAATGTATAGTTATAAAATTTCCAAATTCTTGTTTCATTGGTCATGCATCACATTATCATATTGCGATTGTATTGGAGTGAGCAGCTGTAATTATCGCATACCGAGCATTTTTGTTCATGTATTTCCTTGTATAATACTTGCAAGATATATCAAAATATGGGATGTGCCACGCCCACTGGTCCTATTCCGCCCATTTGTAAGCCAATCACGTAGACTGATACCAGATACATATAGGCAAAATTTCAACACTCTCGCTAAAAAAAGAAGCAAGATAATTCAATTTAAAAATTTGGCTTATATGGGCGGTGGCACGCCCATTGGTCAGATCTCGCCAATTTTTGGACCAATCACGTGGACTGTCACCAGATACATATGTACAACATTAACGCACTCTAGATAAAAAATTGTGCAAGATATATCAATTTCGAAATTTGGCTTATAAGGGCGGGGCCACGCCCATTGGTCCGATCCCGCCCATTTTTGCAAAAATCACGTGGACTGCTACCAGATACATACGTACAACATTACAGCACTCTAGCTAACAAATTGTGCAAGATATCTCAATTTAAAAATTTGGCTTATATGGGCGGGGCCACGCCCATTGGTCCGATTCCGCCAATTTTTGGACCAATTACGAAGACTGCCACCATATACATATTAGGGATGTAACGAATATTCGCATTCGCATATGCGAACGCGAATTATTCGCATCATTTTAAAATTCGCTTTCGCATTCGCATTCGCAAAAACCATCTTTGGATTATTCGCTTTCGCAAAAATATATTTCAGTATTCGCTTCCATTTATTAAAGTGTTAAATCTCCTTCTTCCCTTCACACAATTTGTGATAAGATATGTGTGTGCTTGTGGTAACAGGAGGTAAAACTATGGAAAACAGTCTTAATACTTGAATATCCTGGAAAAGTATCAATTCAGTTCCTTAAATTTGTTGGTACTAAAGGCTCAAACTATTATTCGCATTCGCTTTCGCAAAAATGCATATTTCACTATTCGCTTTCGCATTCGCATTCGTAAGAAATATATTTCAATATTCGCTTTCGCATTCACTTTCGCTAAAGCCACTTTCGTTACATCCCTAATACATATACACAAAATTCCAGCACTCTCGCTATCAAATTGTGCAAGATATCTAAATTTCAAAATTTGGCTTATATGGGCGGGGCCACGCCCATTGGGTCGATCCCGCCCATTTTTGGACCAATCACGTAGACTGCCACCATATACATACACACAAAATTCCAGCACTCTCGCTAACAAATTTTGCAAAATATCTCAATTTCAAAATTTGGCTTATATGGGCGGGGCCACGCCCATTGGTCCGATTCCGCCCATTGGTCCGATTCCGCCCATTTTTGGAAAATTCTCATAATCTGCCACTAAATGCATACACACAAAATTTCAGCACTCTAGCTAAAATTTTTTCTCAATATCAAAATTGGACCCATATGGGCGGGTCCACGTCCACTTGATATATCGAAAATTCAAGTACCCTATTTTCAGCACCCCCTACACATGTACATTCTGTGAAAAATTCAAGATGATCGGTCTAGCCGTTTAGACGTCTATACGGAACAAACAAACATACAAACAAACAAACAAACCCACAAACAGACACTCTCTTTTATATATATAGACTAGCTGAGCCCGGTGCGCTTCGCTGCCCATGTCAAAATTAGCGCTGTAGAAACTGTATTTTATATCCGATCAGTACGAAATTGGCAGAAAGAGGTTTGTTAATACATGAAGGAATACTGCCAAATTCGGAGAAAATCGGTTCATATAGCCCCCATATATATGTTACCCCCATATATATGTTACCCCCGATTTGACATGTAAGCGCTGTAGAAACTGTATTTTATATCCGATCACTAAGAAATTCGGCAGAAAGAGGTTTCTTATTACATGAAGGAATACCGCAAAATTCGGAGAAAATCGGTTCAGATTTAGATATATCCCCCATATATATGTTACCCCCAATTTGACATGTAAGCGCTGTAGAGACTGTGTTTTATATCCGATCAGTAGGAAATTCGACAGAAACAGTTTTCTATTTTACATGAAGGCTTATTCAGGAAAATCGATTCAGATTTATATATAACCTCCATATATATGTTCCTCCAGATTTGGTTACAAAGCGCTATAGAAGTTGTACTTTACTTCCGATCATTACAAAGTTCTCCAGAAAAATGTTTCTCAATTTAGGAACGAATATTGATTAATTTAGCGATTATCGGTTCAAAATACATTTACCAATTATTCCAAATTATTATCGCAATGACCCTTATCGCATTGTTAGCGAGGTGTAGGGTATTATATAGTCGGCCCCGCCCGAATTTTTGCCTTTCCTTACTGGTATTAGTAATAATTTCACTGAATGAAAAAATACCGAATTCAGTGGAAAATCCAGAAAATAGAAATGTATACTTATAAAATTTCCAAATTCTTGTTTCATTGGTCATGCATCACATTATCATATTGCGATTGTATTGGAGTGAGCAGCTGTAATTATCGCATACCGAGCATTTTTGTTCATGTATTTCCTATATAATACTTGCAAGTTATATTAAAATATGGGCTGTGCCACGCCCACTGGTCCTATTCCGCCCATTTGTAAGCCAATCACGTAGACTGCTACCAGATACATGTACGCAAAATTCAACACTCTCGCTAACAAAATGAGCAAGATAATTCAATTTCAAAATTTGGCTTATATGGGCGGTGGCACACCCATTGGTCCGATCCCGCCCAGTTTCTGACCAATTACGTAGAATGCCACCAGATACATATACACAACATTGCAGCACTCCCGATAGCAAATTGTGCAAGATATCAAAATTTGGTCTATGTGGGCGGGGCCACGCCCATTGGGCCGATCCCGCCCATTTTTGGACCAATCACGCAGACTGCCACCATATACATATACACAAAATTCCAGCACTCTCGCTAAGATATTGGGCAAGCTATATCAATTTCAAAATTTGGCTTATATGGGCGGGGCCAAGCCCATTGGTCCGATCCCGCCCATTTTTACCAATTACGTAGAATGCCACCAGATACATATACGCAACATTGCAGCACTCCCGCTAGCAAATTGTGCAAGATATCAAAATTTCAAAATTTGCTCAATGTGGGCGGGGCCACGCCTATTAGCCCGAAACCGCCCATTTTTGGACCAATCACGTAGACTACCACCAGATACATATGCACAAAATTCCAGCACACTCGCTAAAAAATTGTGCAAGATAAGTCAATTTCAAAATTTGGCTTATATGGGCAGTGCCACGCCCATTGGCCCTATTCCGCCCATTTTTGGACCAGTCACGTAGACTGCCACCAGATACACATACACAAAATTCCAGCACACTCGCTAACAAATTGTGCAAGATATAACATTTTTTTAAAATTGGCTTATATGGGCGGTGCCACGCCCATTAGTCCGATCCCACCCATTTATTTATATCAGCTTATTGGAAATTTTTGTCGCAATTCTGTCATAACAGGTCGGGCCATCTTACTGAAGCCACACAGAGTTGAAAGAAATTATCATTCTCATTCGGCTCAAGTAACGGTCTCCGGCAACCGTAACGGTGTGACCATTTTCTACGAAGAAGTAGGGCCCGACAATGCAGCGTGATGAAACTGCACACCACATTGTGATTCGAAGTGGATGCAATTCCCTCTCATGGAGTATCTGTGGGCTGGAAGCACTCCATATTCGAAAATTTTAGTTGTATATGATGCCGTTTAAATCGAAATGGGCCTCGTCAGACATGTAAAGACAGTTCAACATGTTTCTGTCCTCTTTTACCATTCGAAGCATCTTCTGGCAAAATTAAAAGCGAATCGGGAAGTCTGCTGCGTTCAGTTTGTTGGCCATTTGAATTTTATATGGGAATAACTCCAAATCTGTGTGCATAATTGACTGCAATGACTGTCTGCTTATACCCATTTGAGCAGATGAGCTTCTTGTCGAAACTCTTGGATTGTTTTGTTTGGCAGCAGCTATAGCAGCGATTGTTTCCTCTGTTCGAACTGAAGGGTTTCGATGGTAAGGTCTTCTGTTGACTGTCCCATGCTTGGCAAAATTGTTAGCAAGGCTCATTATGGTCCAACTGCTCGGAGGATTGCCGCCAAACGTGTGCCTATACTCTCTTTGAACAGGAACTACGGACTCCAGTGCGTGATAGCGGCGGACAATCCAAATTCTTTTTTCAGTGTCCCAGTTATCCATTTTTGTTAAATCTAAAATCAATCTGCAAAATAAAAAAAATTAACCAGATTCATTAAAAAGAAAAAAAATTATTTGAGTTCCTTAATGTGCAATATTCATCAGCCACCCTGTACTTTACTTCCGATCATTACAAAATTTGACAGAAAGAAGTTCCCTAATTTAGAAACAAATATTGCTTAATATGGGGATAATCGGTACAGATTCAGATAAGCGCTATTAAAACAGTATTTTACGTCCGGTCTTCATATAATTTGGCAGAAATTATGTTTTTTATTGACGTTGATGAAATTCTGTTTAGATCACACTGGTCGACACGATTTTTGGGTGTGACATCGATTTTCTTCTTTAAAGTAAAGTACTTTGGTTTACGATCAAATCATAATAATTCGGAGAAATGTTTTTCTAGTCATGCCATAATATGTGGTTCTTCCTTTTTTTCTTAGCCTACCTCTCTATTTTTTCAATATCACTGATTATCGCAAGAATTCAAAGAAACAACCCTTTAGTTTCTTCGAATTCTTGCGATAAACTGAAAAAATAGAGAGGTAGAACCACATGATTTGGTATAACTCGATTTTATCGCAAAGTCTTATCGGTCATGAATTAAATGAAACCATTCCGAAGAATATCGATGCATAATTAAAAAAGCTGTAGCTAATTTAGTAAGGTTTTAACTTAACAACTTTTTTCGATGTAAAATTTCAAAGACATACTTTTAAAGCTAAGAATGGATATTTTCAGAATCTATGCATTACAACAGAAACCCAAGAAAAAATCTTGTTTTTGTCGACCGGTGTGTCTGTATGTTATGTATGGACCCATCTATTTGTTCAGTGCGATGCTGCTCATTGTAAGGCTATATTTTCAAATCTTGTTTATTATGATCAACATCTTTAACTCCTCCTTGGAATAAGCCTTGATAAGGAGGTGGAGCTAAGTGCTTTTTTAAGTGAAACGAAACCAATTATTCCAAATTATTATCGCAATGTCCCTTTTCGCATTGTTAGTGAGGTGTAGGCTATAATAAAGTCGGCCCCGCCCTATTCTAGTACTATTGATTCTAGTATTCGAAGTGGTTTTTGTGAACTGTAATAACCATAGTCGGGTCCGATATATTACCAGACTTGACTCATCTCAGAGAATATGACTGGAAGATACTGAGAAAATTCGTGTCTAGTACCGATTTTCTGTAACTCGTGAGGTATAAAAAGATCATTAATAAGGAGCGCACAACAGGCCGAACCACTGGCTTAAGTGTATGTCCATGGACATGAGACGTTTAAACGTCTCTTCAACCTAAACTAACCTAACCATAGTTACGCCCACTTATAGACTTTTTATTTTCCTGGTAATGTCACATACTAATTTTACCGAACTGATGCGGTGCCTAGATTTTATCCTGATCACAAAAAAATCAGTTATAAAGTCATAGGCAACAAAAAAATGTTGTTGGTGGGCTTGGGTAATCAACTGTAATCCAAATTGTCAATTTAACACCACCCCACGGTTTCATTAAAATAAATATTTTTTCCGATTTGTGCAGTCATGGCTTCAAAGTTTATGCATATTTAAGGCAGCTAATTTGTTTTTGAATTTAATTTCAGAATTAATCACAGTCGAATAAACCATAAAGATAACATTCATAAATAATACAATTTGATTTATTTCACTTATTTAAATTCACTTCATTGTTTTTCCACTTTGTGGTAGTTTAATCGGTTAAAAAAAATAAACAAAGCGAATGTGAAAGTCGGGTGGCGCTCAATGCAATATTCAAAATTAGCAGGAAGCCTAAAGAACGTATTGTCCCCAGTACGTTTAATAACACTATGCAACAAAAATGTTGTCCAAGGGATGTGGATAACAGTTTCTGGTGCAATTTGGTGTCACAAACACAAAAATAATATTATTGAAAATATTGGGTTTGTTCGTTTGAAGCAAAGTATATGTCAGCTACTGGTACTGCAACTTATGAACCTTAAACCCGGAATTTATGAATGAAATTTCTTATTAATAAATTAGTGCAATTCAGCGCCTCAAAGAGATAAGTCGATTTTGTGAAAAATATTACAAAGTTATATTTCGACGTATGAGTGAAAGGCAAAGAACTTTTCAGTGTGTAAATAATCCCGACAATTTCTGCGGAAAATATGTAATTAAAATAATCGACGTGCGTTTAGTAAAATAATAGAAGAAATAAATGTGTTATATTTTGGTATACGTGTTAAAATATGAACGAACCGTGGACACGTAGTATTTTGTGTAATTCGTGCCACGTAATTCAAACTCGATAGACTAGTGGAAGCATGTTGTAAGTACTTTACATCTAATGTATTACAATGTTTTGTGGAATAAAACGTTTTAATTTTAGACATCACGTGCAATTTGGAATACCAAACGATTTTGAGACAAACATTCATTTACGATACGGACTGTTATTTTTGTCTAAGTAAACAGATTGGTATAGGAAGGAACATTCGCTGGAATTACGCTGAAGTAAAATCTGTCACTTTGCCAGTTGCACATTTGGAAACAATACCAATTTACAAGTGTCAAAGTATAGCTAACAGCCTAATTACGGAAACATCATCAAGTTCAACTGAGTACTCAACTCTGAGCGATTCAACTTTGGGTCAGAAGTCATCGCTTTTAACTCAGTTTCAACTCAATGATATAGTGAGAGATTTGGAACTGACCAAAGATAAGGCAGAACTACTTGCATCTCGGATGAAACAGTACAATATTTTGGCCCCAGATGTTACCATATCATATTACAGTGTCCGTGATATACCTTATAAACAATTTTATACAACTGTGTTCGAGGAACTTAATCAAACATACAATTCAAAGGAATGGCGGTTATTTGTTGACAGCAGTAAATAAAGTTTGAAAGCAGTACTTTTACACAACGGAAATCAGAAACCGTCGATTCCCATTGCTCATGCTGTCAACACTAAGGCATCATACGAAACAATGGCTAAATTGATAAAATACATAAAATATGAACAACGTGACTGGAAAATTTGTTTCGATTTAAAAGTAGTTGGGATGTTATGTGGAATGCTAGGCGGATATACAAACTATTGCTGTTCTTCATGCCTCTGGGATAGCCGTGCTCGCGAGGATCATTAAAGAAGAATGAATACACATTACATTGGGTGAAAACAATATAAAATACACACCTCTCGTCCAAAAAAATCATTATTTTGCGACCACTGCATATTAAGCTGGGGCTCTTTACAAAATTTAAGCCATAATTAAAAAGTTTATTTAAAAGTCTTTCTTTTCAAAAAAACGAAGAAGGCGTTTTTGATGGGCCTAAAATAAGGAAACTGATGAAAGATGTAATTTTCGAATCATATTTGACGTCGGATGAAATTGCAGCATGGAGGTCGTTTAAGCTTGTGGTTTCAAATTTCTTTGGATCCAATAAAAGCCTGCAATATGAAACAATGATTGATGATTTGTTAAAAAATTATGAAAAAATTGGTAAGAAATATATTTTTTCTATATTTATGTATAAAAACGTTGTAACTTAAAAATGAAGTCCATCGAGCGGCGTTACCAAGGGCAATGGGATGAAAGAATGATGGGAGATTATATTTGGTTCCTCATTAGAGAAACCGATTCCGAAATCTACAAACGTCAACAAATAACTCACAATTACTTCTAATGAAACTTGTACATGTAAATAAACTCAAATATACATAATGTAAATAAAAGTAACAAATAAAATCGCTCTTTAAACTGAAATTTAAAAAAAAAAAAAGATTTTTTGAAATTCTCTTACCACTACCAAAAGGGCTATAATTTCTACACTTATCCATAGATTTTTTCAAATAGCCATTATTATTTTCGCTAGGATGCAAACTTTTAAAAACTAAAATAAAATATTGTTTACCAATTTTTTTCTACTTATTAGGTTTTTTTCGCCCAGGTTTTTTTTTTTTTTTGAAAAAATCTACTTTTTCAATTTGTTTAATGACTGTTACTAAACCACTGTTTTAAGTGAAAGAGGTATTCCTAACATTGATAGCCCACATTATTAGCTTCAATTTAACGTACAAGTCGGCCTTATCGGACATATACTACAAAAATTATAGTGCAAATACTAAGGGTACCTTCGACGATAATAGTTTTTTTAATAAAAAATTTGTTAAAAAAAATGTATCCATAAAACAATTTTTGGTTTTGATTTTATGTAACAGTATGCCACAATCTATACAAACAAATAATTTTGGGCTGTTTCTTTGGGCCTCAACCTTTTACTCAAAAAACGACAACCCCAGATGTCGTTAGTGCATAAGGGTCCAATCTTTTATTCCAAAGTCGGCTGAACGGCCCAATCTTCCTCATAATTCTATCTAAGAGGCTTGGCATTATTAAGAAATTAATGAATATCATTGAAACTAATGACCATTAAATCGTATTTTATTCAAAATTAGCAATTGATATTCCAAGCTCTATCTATGCTGTTAAAATTATCCCTACTGCATAATTTGATTTGCCTCATATTTAGGATTTTTGTCTTTAGTGCAACACTCCTCACCGTGGACTGGACTGAGTGTGGAAAATTCGATATTTTCACATTTGCGGAGTGTAATAATTTTACAAACGAAATTAAAACCCGTTCATATGGCTGCACCATTTTTACAAACGAATTTAAACTTGCGGTTTCAGTGTAAAATGTAGAAAAAACTTTACATTTTTTTTGCACAAACGAAATCACCATTAATTATCGATTGTACTTCACATTAAATAAAAAATTTCCTTGACAATGAGTGTGAGTTTCAAAGAAATCATATCACTCTTATTGGAAAACCCAATCACGTATACTGCCACCATATACATATAAACAAAATTACAGCACTCTCGCTAATAAATTGTGCACGATATACAAGATGGCGCAAAAGTAATCCTCCTATCAGAAAATGCTATAAATTTTGCGATTGGCCCCTAATGTCAGTTCTGTTTTGACATTTGTGTAGTAAACACATGCGAAATACACGTTAATAAACAATGTTACTCTACACTGCTCCAGAACGCGGAATATTGCTGACTATTTATTTGACCAATAATTGGTCGGTGTCTTTGGCACAACGTGAATTTCGTCGCAGATTTCCTGGCCGTCCAACGCCTACTGGTGAAACACTGCGACGTTTAGCCTCTCGCCTCGAAGAGACTGGCACAACACGAGATGCTGCCAGGCGTGGCAGACCCCGGAGTAGCAGTTCTGCAGAGAATATTGCTGCTGTAGCCGAGGATGTCATGGAAGCGCCGTCGACATCGACCAGACGACGTGCCACGCAAATGGGTATCAGTCGACGGTCTCTACAGCGAATTTTGGTACAAGATTTGAAGATGTTTCCGTACAAAGTCCAGAGGGTGCATCACCTGTTAGCTGCTGACCGCCAATCGCGTCTAACATACGCTCAAGCCATCCTTAATCACCACCAAGAGGAAGATGATTTTTCATCAAAAATAATCATGAGTGATGAGGTCCATTTCCACCTTAGCGGGTACGTAAATAAGCAAAATTTACGATTCTGGGGCATTGAAAATCCGCGTGTAACCCACGAAGAGCCATTAAACCCGCTCAAAGTCACTGTATGGTGTGCTGTTTTCGCTGGAGGAGTCATCGGACCTTTTTTCTTCGAAGACGTCGCGGGCCAAACGGTTACTGTGAATGGTGAGCGCTACAGAGCAATGATCAACGAGTTCTTTTTGCCGCAACTTGATGAATTGGGATTGGAAAACATGTGGTTCCAACAGGACGGTGCAACGGCACACACTGCACGTGCCACAACCGATATGCTGAAGGATGCATTTCCCGGGCGCCTAATATCCCGTTTTGGCGATTTGCACTGGCCAGCAAGATCGCCTGATTTGACCGCTCCAGACTTCTTTTTGTGGGGCTTTTTGAAGTCGCGGGTTTATGTCAACAAGCCTCAGACTCTTGCAGCTCTTAAAGACAATATCCGTCAAGAATGTGAGGACCTATCGCCGGAAGTTTTGGCCAAAGTGATGGAAAATGCCATAAAAAGGGCTCAAATGACAATCAACTGTGGCGGCGGCCATTTACATGACATCATATTCTCGACTTGATGTAAAAAAAATTAAAAGACCAAATAAAAATAATCCACAAGAAGAATCAAAGTTTTTCATTTTTTTTTAAATTACAGCCAAAAAAACATTGAAAGGTTACTTTTGCGCCACCTTGTATTAATTTAAAAATTTGGCTTATATGGGCGGGCCACGCGTATTAGTCCAATCCCGCCCATTTTTGGACCATTCATATAAACTGCCACTATATGTATACAGCCCTCTAGCTAAAATTTTTTCTCAATAACAAAAATTGGCTCATAGGGGCTGGTCCACGCCCACTTGATATATCGAAATTCAAGTACCCTACATTCTGTAAACATTTAGACGGAACAAATCGCGTCAAATCTTAGTGGGGTTGCAGAGGTACTATGGGAATGAGGTGTGCCAAAAATACAGCTTCGTAGCGGGATAGGTTACGAGGATACCGGGTGTTAAAGTTAGAAATGTTGACTATTGTATCTCCTGGCAAATATTTAATTTTCATACTTTTTTCTCGCGATTTTAAGTATGTTCCGCGGATGGGATCATATATTTTTTAACTGCAAAAATTAAGCCGATTTTGTTTACTATGAATATGCATTCAAATGTCGAACCTGCTCATCTATATTATATAAAAATGAATCGTGGTGTGTTCGACTGCCAAAACTTGACAACTACTGGACAAAATTGGATACTTCCTTCTGCGGATTTGTTCGTAATTGATACGCGAAGGCTTAGGAAAAATAGAAGTAGCAAAATTCTCAACAGGTGGCGCTGACCACTTAAGCGCTGAGGCACCTGCAAGAGCTAGAACGCTGAAATTTTGCACGAACATAGACCAGAATGTTCTATAAATAACTGACTTTTCGCGTAGTCATTTTTTGCCCTGTGGTCAGTTCTAGCTCTATCAAAAACATAAGTATTGTGTTTTTCCTTTCAGAGCATATTATAAGAACAAAACCTAAAATTTTGCAAATATGAAGTACTATGCACGACAAATGTATACGCGAAAAAATATTTTGAGTTCTCTGACTGTGGTCAATGTAGCAGTAACCACATTTCTTTTCATTATTGCAGTGATAAAGGGTCCGTCAATAAATTCTTTATTCCTGTGAAAGTACGTTCGATGCCATTATGTATGGAACTCGATTTCTTTTGCATGGCCACCACGGGCACGCTTGCAG
This sequence comes from Eudasyphora cyanicolor, assembly GCA_963930755.1. NCBI lineage: Eukaryota > Metazoa > Arthropoda > Insecta > Diptera > Muscidae > Eudasyphora > Eudasyphora cyanicolor. Next base: position 53,106,000 of record OZ005736.1, on the reverse strand, counting down.
AAGTCCAGACGCTGAACCCAATTGTCGACGGTTTTCAAGCATAAATCGGCGGATACTGCTGCAATTTCACGTTCGATATTAGTACGAAGTTCAGCAATCGTCGCTGGCTTGTTGGCATAGACCATAGACTTGACGTAGCCCCACAGAAAAAATAGTCTAACGGCGGCCAATCGACTGGACCATTTCGTGAGATAACACGTTCTCCAAACTTGGTTCCCAATAAATTGATTGTGGCATTCGCTGTGTGGCTTGTGGCGCCATCCTGTTGGAACCACATGTCCTCCAAGTCCATATCATCGAATTGGGGCCAAAAATATTCGGTTATCATTGAACGGTAGCGATTCCCATTCACAGTAACGTGCCGGTCTTGATCATCACGGAAGAAGTACGGCCCAATGACGCCGCCGGCCCATAAACCGCACCAAACCGTAATTTTTTCGGGATGCAATGATGACTCATGGAGTACGTGTGGATTGCTGTCTGACCAATAACGCATATTTTGTTTATTGACGAAGCCATTCAGCCAGAAATGAGCCTCACCATAAATTGGACGTAGCGCTCTTAACGTTGAGGCCACTGACTCCGAATTTCGGTAGCAAATTTTAATAATTTCGACTCGTTGTTGGCTCGTATATCTTTCCATCATGAAATGGCAAACCTTACTGAAGAGAAATGTCAGAAGAGCGGCAAAAAATATGGCGTCGTTTGCTGTCCCTGTCGGTCTACTTTTGTAGCGTTCCTGTTGAAAAACCATGTATTAAAAGTTATTTAAGATCTAAGAATCTAAAAATGGAAAGGTAGATACGTATCTCAATGTGTATTCGAAAACAACTATTTAATGTCCAGCCTGAGGTCAAACTGCAGTGACCAAAGAAATTGTCACTATTTCAGTATTTAAAAAGTCTTTAAAAACTATGAGCTTACAAACTGATGTGCATACATATGTATATAAAGATCTCCAACGGATGTGCTTTTACGCCCCGTGGTTTTTGACCACATGGCCGCTGAGTCTCCTGTAAGAACTACACAGCTGAAATTTTGCATCTGGATAGACTCAAGTGTTGTATAAACGCCGAACAGAATCTGATTTTGGGCAGTGGTCAGTTCTCGCGCCATAAAAACCGTGAGTGTTATTTGTATCATTTTAGAATACTTTTATAAGAAACGTACCTAAATCTTTGTAAATATGTTGGGATTGGTTAAACTGGTATGTCGCGGCAAACATAACCTCATCATTTGAGAAGGGATCGTTCGATTTTCACGACTTTGGGATTGATGAATTCATATTGGATTTGTCATAGGGGCGCCACAGGTCCAACACAACCTCATAGCTCGAGAAAGGATCTAGGAAATTTTACGATACTGAACATGCTGTATTTGCATTGGCCAAAGGAAGGACTCTATGGAGAAAAAATTAGGAATGGGCAAATTTGCGTTGCGCGGCTAACATAACCCCATATCTCAGGTATAGATCGTTAAAATGTTCACAATTTTGGGCTTGTTGTATTCGCGTTGGCCCAATGATGACTCTATATAGAACATTTTGAATTGGTCAAAGGGGGCGTGGCGCTGCCAAACAACCTCATATCTCAAGAATAGATCGTTCTATTTTCGATATTTTGGTCTTGATGGATTCGTATTGGCCCCAGGAAGAGAAAACATGTAGCAAATCTAGGATTGTTCAAAGCAGCGCGACACGGCTATCAAAACCGCATAGGTCAAGAATAGATCGTTTGATTTTCGCTATTTTGAGCATGATGGATTCTTATTGGTCCCAGGGGGGAACACCATGGAGGAAAGTTTAGGATTGTTTAAAGTGTCGCAACACGGCCATCACAACCTAATAACTCGAGAAAGAATCTTTAGATTTCATGGTTTTTGGGCTTGATGGCTTCGTATTGGTCCAAGAAAGGATTGGTCAAATGGACGTGTCACAGCGACAACAATCTCGTAACTCGAGAACGGCTCTTTCGTTTTTCACGATTTTGGGCGTGGCGAATTCGTATTGGCCTAGGGAAGGACATTATTTAGGCAAATTGGATTAAGAAAATACCCCATAAATCGAGATCAGATATTTCGGTTTTCAAGGTATATCGTATTAGCAAGCGAGTAACCCGTATAAATCCAATACTGAAAACTAAATCTGGAAAACCATTGCACCAATCTTCTTGAAGTTTTTAGTCTATAAACTTCAGTTATTCATATTTTGTTTACTAAAATACACAGAAATGTAATTGACCGAATTACAGGAAGCGGCATGAGCATGTTCGTATTATTATTTTCAATACATTAACGAATTTGGGTGAAACGAAGTTCGCCGGATTACTGGTCAATTCGAATCCTAGCCAGCAGATATCTGAGCCGATCTCGAATGGTTATGATGTTCTAAATTCGAATATAGAATCAAAAATGCAATATATATATACGTGATTTTGAGATATATTATTAATTATGTCATAAAAATGCTGATGATTTTATATTCGGATTTATGTGATACGAGTATTGCATAGTAGCACCACCCGACTTTTATATTACCTTTACTTTACCTGTTTGTTTTTGACCAATTAAACTACGACAAAGAGGAAAAACAATAAAGTGATTTAAAATGAGTCGAATAAATTAAATAAAATATATAATATATTGTTTATGCATAATATCTTTTTTGTTTATTCGACAGTGCATATTGCTGAAATTAAATTCTAAAGAAAATATGTATACTGCATTTAAATGAGTTAATGGGGTGGTGTGAAATTGACGTAGAAAAATTGGATTACGAAATAACAACCATTTTTTTGGTGCTTAAGATTTTCTGCTTGATTTTAGTTATATTTGGGGCGCTGAAAGTAAATATGAACTCAGTTTTTCTTTACCCGCTCTAATTTTTTAGACCTGCGCTTTTATAATTATATTGCGTACTTTTATTTCATGAATTATTTACGTTTCCCCAAAATTCACTAGATTACATTATCTGCCCGGACTGAAGTGACGTGGAAGTTCCGATCCCAAAGTTTCACCAGACACCAAAGGTCTGTGAGTAAGACTATTTTCACTTTAATCAACCTTCCGATTCTAATGAAGGTGACAGTGATTGTGACTGGATGTCGTCAAACGTGTTCTATCTCGGAAATATAGAAATATTACAAAAGAAGAAAAATCAATTGTTGTCAATGTTGCATCGAAGAATCAAAAAGAGAAGTCAATGGCTGCTCAGCACAAGTTAAGGCAAAACGATGAAACAAAAAAATGTATGTTTATTATTCTTCTAGCAAAGAAAAACTTAACTTGCTTGTCTATGATAAAAAAGTGACCTATCCCGACAAAAAATAGTGAGATGTGCAGACGAGGTTGACAAGATGCTCGCCGATGCAACAACAAGTAAGCATTGGGAACGAAGTTCAATGGTTCGTAATAGGCAAGTAATTGTCCCAAGTTCGGATGAAGATGAGAATGAAAAAGAATATGAAGAAGAGGAGAAGGAAGATGGTGCTGAATATGTATCTCCAACATAAAAAATTTGAATTTTGGAAACTGTGGTACCTTTATAAAATTAAATGAATAAAAATCAATATTTTAATAATTTTTCTAAATTTGAAAAACATTGTGAATTTAATAATAAATTCTTGAATATATTGTGCATAAACACCAGAAGTAATCTTTCACTTAAAAAATTTAATAAATTTTAAACTTTCCAAAGCTGCCTGATATAATTACAGTACAAGAAACTTGGTTTAGAAATGAATTAACTCAATTATATTCAATACCAGGCTTTGAAAATGTTCACTGTTGTAGGAATGAACTGTGTATGTATGTGGAACTGTCAAATTCAATTTTCTGTTTAATTTTGTATGATTAATAGTTTTGTTGAAATTATAAATGTGAAACTATCCGGGATTAAAATTGGTATAAGCTCTTGAGACTTATATCATTTTATAGATCTCAAAAATATAATGTGAATGATTTTATTAATATGCTGGATGAAATATTGAATAGTCATGCTCAAAGTTAATTGATCGTACTCGGTGATGCGAACATTGATCTTTTGCAAAATTCATGTTGCTTGATTACTGTTCAGTATTTCAAAACTCATAACCTCATAACTAGACCAAATAGTGCAACATGTATTGATCATATTTTCAGTAATGTATCAGAAATGCTTCTTATAGATTCAGTAGAATGTTCATTATCAGACCATAATATGCTCTTCTGTAGAGTTATGAAACCTAACTTCACATCTAAGTATGTTGAGTTCAGCAAAATTCATATGGATTTTGGGAAACCTAGAGAGAAATTTTGGGTCCAACGTTACTTCATTGTTTCATACCGTTTACTGCTACTGGTTTGACCAATGAGGTTTTATCTTGCATTGAGGGTGCTGTAAGCTATCAACTGTTAGAACTATGCATAGAAGAGAAATTCGTCTCGAACTTACTCCATGGATTAATAAGGACCTCCAAGAGCTAATTATACTTAAAGATAATCTTCTATTTAAAAGGCGCAGTTCAAGAAATAAAAGTAACATTGAAGACAAGAAGCTAGTTAGCAAAGTTATAAGATATGCTGTAAAATTTTTTGAAGTAATTATTATGCTGAATACTTACATAAAGTAGGAAGTGATTCGAAAAAATCATGGAATTTCATTAATAAAACCCTTGGTAGGAAAAAAAGAGAAAGCATAAAATTAAAAGATGCTCAAGGTGAATTATTTTGCATTGACTTAGTAAAATCTAATGAGTTTAATAAATATTTCTTAACGTGTATTGCTGACTTACAGGATCAGATGAAAGTTCCTCCTGGTGATACAATATAACTTATTTCGCACACTTAGTCAGTCGAGACATGTTTTTAAATTAAAGCAGTAAGAAAAGGCTAAAGTCGGGCGGGGCCGACTATATAATACCCTACACCACTGTGGTAATGTATAAATTGTATAAATTGTTTACATAAATTTACTTTTGGGACATTTTATACTTAAATAATACCCTGTACCACAGTGTGGTGTAGGGTATAAAAACGATTGGATCTAAAGAGCCAAATCGGATGAAACATATATATGGGAGCTATAGCTAAATCTTTACCGATTTTCCTCAAATTCGGCAATGTTGGTTCATGGATCAAGAAACTCTACCATTCTAAATTTCAAAACGATTGGATGTTAAATATAGCTTCTATAGAACTAAAGGGCCAAATCGGACGAAACAAATATATGGGATCTATAGCTAAATCTTAACCGATTTTCTTTAAATTCGGCAATGTTGGTTCATAAATCAAGAAACTCTTCCATTCTAAATTTCAAAACGATTGGATATAAAATACAGCTTCAACAGGACTAAAGAGCAAAATCGGACGAAACATGGGTTGCCCATATTCGACGGACCCACGGACTCGTTGGGCCCATTCCAATCGACGAGGCTTGTCCGCAGGCAACAATCTTTGCGTCAATTGAATTTTGTACGGGAACAAATGCAAATCAACGCGAATAATCCGTTGTAAAGTGGACCGAGCCATGCCCAACTGCTGAGAACGGCGTTTTTGGGATGTTCTAGGGGACATCTCAACACTGGCTCGTACGGCAGCGATATTCTCGGCCGATCGCCTTTTTCGACTTTTATTTGGCCTCTTCGGATTAGAAAGAGCCTCACCAGTCGAAAATTTTTCGAATAAACGCTTAATGGTGTTCTTAGAATGCGCACTTCTCACATTTTTTTAATATTTTAAAAGCACGTTGACTTGACTTCTTCTGTTGAATGTAAATTTCAACTATTTCAGAGCGCTCGCGTGGCGTGTATTGTTCCATGGTAAAAATCTGCTTGGACTGACGCTTCAAACGCGGTATGTCATTAAGCGATCTGACATCTCTGTCAAAAGTTATGGCGTTGCCAGATGGGTCCGTCGAATATGGACAACCCTGTATATGGGAGCTATAGCTAAATCTTAACCGATTTTCTTTAAATTCGGCAATGTTGGTTCATAAATCAAGAAACTCTACCATTCTAAATTTCAAAACGATTGGATGTAAAATACAGCTTCTATAGAACTAAAGGACCAAATCGGACGAAACATATATATGGGAGCTATAGCTAAATCTTAACCGATTTTCTTCAAATTCGGTAGTGTTGATTCATGGATCAAGAAACTCTACCATTCTAAATTTCAAAATGATTGGATGTGAAATACAGCTTCTACAGGACTAAAGAACATAATCGGACGAAACATATATATGGGAGCTATAGCTAAATCTTAACCGATTTTCTTCAAATTCGGCAATGTTGGTTCATGGATCAAGAAACTCTACCCTTCTAAATTTCAAAACGATTGGATGTAAAATACAGCTTTTATAGGACTAAAGGGCCAAATCGGACGAAACATATATATGGGAGCTATAGCTAAATCTTAACTGATTGTCTTCAAATTCGGTAGTGTTGGTTCATGGACCAAGAAACTCTTCCATTCTAAATTTCAAAGTGATTGGCTGCGAAATACAGCTTCTACAGGACAAAATCGGACGAAACATATATATGGGAGCTATAGCTAAATCTTAACCGATTTTCTTCAAATTCGGCAATGTTGGTTCATGGATCAAGGAACTCTACCATTCTAAATTTCAAAACGATTGGATGTAAAATACAGCTTCTATAGGACTAAAGGGCCAAATCGGACGAAAGATATATATGGGAGCTATAACTAAATCTGAACCGATTTCAACGCAATTCAATAGCGATCTTAACAGCTGCGAAATACTCTAAACTGCAAAATTTCAGAACGATCGGAGTGAAATTGCGACCTGTAGTCGACGAATAACTTTACATGGACAGACGGGCGGACGGACGGACAGACAGACATTGTTAAATCGACTCAGCTAGTGATTCTGAGTCGATCGGTATACTTTAAGGTGGGTCTTGCTGTGTTATTTTCAGGTGTTACAAACATCTGCCGTGAAACAAATTTATAATACCCTGTACCACAGAGTGGTGTAGGGTATAAAAATGTCAATCTGCAAGAAATAAAGAATATTATTATTAATATGAAATGTGATAAAAGTGCAGGAAGTGGCAATATTTCGCCAAGATCTGTGAGGGAATGTGTAAATGAGCTGGCACCAATATTGATTGAGATTTATAATAAAATAATTAATTTCTCAAATTTTTCTGATAATCTGAAAATACACAAAATCATCCCTATACCGAAACAAATCAATGCTTCTACTGTATATAAATATAGACCAATATCAGTACTTTCAACCATCGATGAAATTCTTGAGAAAGTTTTTTTATTTGAAAAACTATTGTGTTATCTTGAAGAGAAAAATCTTTTATTTGATGTTCAATTTGGCTTTAGGAGGGGTTGTGGAACCGAGGATGCTGTTGTGAATGTTGCGCAATACAGGGCCTCGATGAAGGAGTAGTGGAGTAGCCGGCGTATTTCACAAAAGCTTTTGATCTTGTTGATCATGAAATATGCACTGCTGTTATACACTACCCCACACTGTGATATAGTGTACTATGACTTTGTGCATTAGTTTGTAACACCCAAAAGAGTAAGAAATATCCCCTTCGTTTATTATACGTATCGACAATCACATTCTGAGTTGATTTAGCTAGGCCTTTCTGTCTGTGCATGAATCAAAGTACAGGTCGTAATTATGATCCGATCTCAACGAAACTTTGCACATATCTTAATTTGGCCAAAGGGCGATCCCTATTGGTTAAAATCGATTCAGATATACATATGGCTCCAACATATAAGAGACAGAAGTCTCTTGATACACTTGGAGACAATACAATATTTGAGGATAATCGGTTAGTTTGTAACACCCAAAAGAGTAAGAAATATCCCCTTCGTTTATTGTACGTATCGACAATCACATTCTGAGTTGATTTAGCTACGCCTTTCTGTCTGTGAATGTATTCTTGTAATGAAAGTACAGGTCGTAATTATGATCCGATCTCAACGAAACTTTGCACATATCTTAATTTGGCCAAAGGGCGATCCCTATTGGTTAAAATCGATTCAGATATACATATGGCTCCAATATATAAGAGACAGAAGTCTCTTGATACACTTGGAGACAATACAATATTTGAGGATAATCGGTTCAGAGATATAACCCCCATATATATTTGCAATATTTTGGCATCTGCGAACTTAGCCGGAGATAGAGCAAAATATTACCGCATACCAAATGCGGACGGACATTGCTCAAATGACTTAAAATTACTAAAATCGAATTTCCGCCAAACATACTTGGGGTCTTAGGTCACTCCTTCGATGTGTTACACTTTTGGCTCGTAGCAAATGATACAGGGTGTATCGCGGGAATTTGCTTTTTTTGCACTGCAGGCTGTGGCGGCACTGTTGGTCGAAGAGAGTGTGGGTGGCTTATAGTGGCTGAATGAGCCTGAGACAAGGATTACAACACCACAAAACATCGAGAGAGTTAGAGCAGCAGTACTGCAATCTCCGAAACGCTCTGCTGGGAAGCAATCACTTGCTCTTGGCATTTCCAGACGTTCTCTCCACCGGATTCTTCACGATGAACTGAAATTTCACCCGTATAAAATGTGCGAGGTCCAACAATTGTCAGCACCGGACTATTTGACACGGCGGACGACCTAATTTACAATATTGAGGCTGAAATTTGCAGAATACCAGTCGACATGCTTGTTAGAGTTCATGAAAACTTCAGAAAACGTATGGAGGTAGCGAAGGTCGACATTTGCCAGATACACTATTTAAACCATGTAGTTTACAAATTCCCTTACAGTTATTTCATTCCCAAATAAGCAATTTACCGCGTTCCACCCTGTATATACCCTCCTCTCTATGGTGAGGGATACAAATGGGTAAAGTGGGTAAAGCTTTTGGTACATACCACACAGAGGGACATTTTTGTACAAAAAGTTAACAGCTTATAACATTAACACCAGTGCAAAAACATTAACACCAGTGCTTTTATAGCGCCTACAGTTCTCTGAAAAATTAGCGATATTGCAACGCCCCTTTAGGTACCTCCCACACCAAAGAACCATTTTGTACAAAATTTTAAAATCTTATAAAAGCGTCAGTACCAATTTCTGAAAATACTACACAATTCTGCACAATTTTGCATAGTGTAAGGCTTTTGTAGTACCTATAGTCCTGTGAAAAATGGGCGTTACCACAACAGGAGCTAAAAATTATCATTCTGTTAATTATTTAAAGCACATTCCCAGAAATTATCCAAATGGTTTTTTTTATAAAAAATCGTAAAAAAATAGTTCCCATCAGTTCACCACTTCCACATTCATACAGTAGCTAACAAAGACATCTAAGAACACGACATTAAAATTTCAAAAAAAAATTGAAGGGTGTAATCATTTTGAAAATCGCAATAGAAAGTATAAAAGGGCAAAACCATAAAAAAATTCGTATATTTGTTGCAGTGCTTACAGTTGGTTGTAGTAGTTGAAATTACCTTCAATACAAGGTATAGCACATTAAAATCGGTCAAGTATTTCATGAGATACAAGCTAAAGAATGAACACACCTTTTAGAAAAAATTTAATTTCGTCAATTTTAAATTGCAGATAACTCTTAAAGAATTTGTTTTAATTTTTTCTTGAACTACGTTTAAGATATTTTTAGGTAAATAATACATAAACAAAATTTCGAAGCAATCAAAAATAGTGATGTCAAAAATCGTCCCGTTTGGCATGGAATGACTCATAAGTAGGAACAATTTTTTGTCAATTTAGAGAAGTCGATGTGAAAAAATCGGTTTATATTCTGCACTGACATTAGGCAAATGCTAAGACAGGGTCAGGAAAAAAGTAAAAAAATCACTTTTCTAATGCAAACAGAAATGTAAAAACGACATAAATGACACAAATCGAATTCCAAAAATAATTTTGAAAATCCCCAAATATGTGATTTTTTGGATTGTCGCCTATATCTACTGTACTAAAACCGTGTTAGAGATTATCTTTGCATTTCAATTTACAACAACCTCCCACATATAAATATGCCAAAAGTTTTAACATTTTAGCTTCGCTATTGGAGGAAATATGGATTAATTTTGAAATTTTTGTAAAAAATGGTGTAAATTGGAAATCTTGGTAACAATGAATATTTTTAACCTGTTCTTTCTTTGAGAACATTCTCTGGATGATTGTAAACATGTTATACTTTTTTAATTAAGTTATTCTAAAACTCGAAAATAGCACAGATGGGCACTTCTCCAATGTCGAATGCTACATTCGTACGCATTCAAAGTGAAAAAATATATAAACTAAATTAAAACTAGGATATCCGGGCACAGGTCTGATCAGAAAGCTTGCAGCACATTGCACTCTGACGGGACATCAGCCAAATTGGAAGAAGTTGACATTATGACACAGGAGAAAAATGACAAAAGGAGATATACATTAGAAATGTTACACATAATAAATGTACCAAACCATGAGAAAATGAACTATAAAACTGACACTGACCATTGTGCACAGATTTACAGAAATTTAGTAGAAAAATACGGACGAAGGAAATAATTTGTTAAATAATCGTTAACTCTATTAAAAAGTAGTCAATAGTTTCTGTTCTAAATGTAATTATTGTGATATTATTTGTGTCTTTTAAACATGTTTCTATAATTTGTTATTTATTTGTATATTAAAGTCAATTTCCCTGAGGATGACAGTCGAAATATTGGAAACAAATAAAATTGAATCTGTTCAAAACAACAAATCCGTCGTTTTTAAAATAACACATAACCTCAAGCCAAACCATCAATAACTTCACATATGCCAAAACATTATTTCATTTTGACAAAAGGCGAAACTTATAGCTCTTGATTAGCACTATAATTGGAGCTAAGGTTGATTTTGGCCAATTGTTCGTTTTCAAGATAATTACAAAAAACCAAACCATTTGCACGCGACAAAAACAGAAGTGGGTTTCAAAGCAAAAGAACACTGATTTCAGCGAAACCTGAAGGAATATTTTAATGCGACTAATTTTAAAATGTCATGGATTCATGTACGAGTATCTTAATAATGTTTTTTTATTCAAAAATATTAAGTGTTTTTTTTTTATTTAATTCTAATCACATTCGCACGCGACATTTCGCATGTGACATTTTATTCCATCGTTTTTTTATGTTTATTTTTTTACTTATTATGCAACTAGACATCCAAAGGTCGATTATAAATGATTTTTAATATATTCAATATTTTTATTTTCACAACAAAAATTATTTTTCTTATATCCCTTAAATATAAATCAAGATTTAAAAGAGATACCATTAATCAGAACATAACATGCAATACAAATGTTTAAAAAATATACTTTGCAATTATTCGAATTTGCACTCAAATATTTTAAAATGTGTTATGAATAAATGTATTTTTGAGAATATTAGTTAATTTGATAGATTCCCTACAAAAATAGTAAAACAACATACTTTTATAGACTTTAAATTTTTTTGCTGCGGTTGTCATTTCGTTGGAAATGCCCATATATATGTTTCCTTTTTCTCATCATATAGGAAATTTTATTGCCAAGCTCGCCTTGACTAATGGTGATTTCGTTTCTGCCAAAAAATATTAAATTTTTTCTACATTTTACCCCGCAACCGAATTTTCGATCGGGTTTTGATTTCGTTTGTAAAATTATTACACTCCGCAAATGCGAAAATATCGTATTTTCCACACTCAGCCCAGTCCACGGTGTGGACTGTTGCAGCGTCAAAAGCATATTTCAGAACCAAACCTAAATGAATGCGTACATTCTTAATGCACTACTACATAGCTGCGCAATAATGTAGGTATGGGTTTTACTCACCGAACGATTTTTGTTCGAATGTGCCCATGCAAAATGCTATATTAGCAGAGGGTGCAGGGAGAATTTTTAAAATGTCGCAACATGATGTGGTGACATTATTTTTCAGAAACGAAATCAGCATAAGTGAATAAAATCGGTGCATTTACTGCTTCGATATTTATAAAATACTACATACACCATTTTCAATTGTAATTAGAAAAAAGTCAATTGAAATTCGAAGATTCCATTTGAAATTCCAAAAATACCACTTTAAATTCGAATATTCCATTTGAAATTCGAAAAAGGTCAATTGAAATTCAAAAAACATCAATTGAAATTCGAAAAACATCAATCGAAATTCGAAACACATCACTTGATATTCGAAGAACATCAATTGAAATTCGAAACACATCAATTTGTTGTTCACCCGAGGTAGCCAAATTTGAGGCCCTGCAGCTCCGCACCTGTATACCACTGGGGGCCCAAACTCAAAACTAAACTTGTCCAATACCTCTTCTACATGCCAAACATGCCAAGTTTGGTCGCAATCGGTTGTCTGGCAGTATTATTTCCCTTTTTTAGGAATTCATTGGGAACGTATACTTTATGGTGGTGGTTTCATATGAAATCAACCCAATTACCCCGGCACCAAATCACCTGTTGGCCTATGTTATTAAGACAAATGAAGAGTAATGCCGAATTTAATTTAAATTTTTATATATACTTTTAAAGCAATCAAAACTTGGAAAGTTCGTGTTTATTTAAAACGTTAAATTTATTCATGGTTTTGCAAAGCGTTTATATTTGCCATTTGATTAAATAAATATCGCCTACTTGACGAATTTTCCATTTAATCAATTTCCATCAGTACTTTTTTGGAGGGGGAGGAGATAAAATAACTGCAAACTTCAATGAATGTCAATAAAAGTGAACACCAGTTCATTTATTCCAATGGGAAAACTCGCTCCTTGGTAATAACAAGGGACATTATTTCGTGGAACATTTGTATTGTTTCCCGGTATAAAGATGTTGCAACATTGATTTTAAGCGTCGAACTTTTCTATGGTATAAAATAAGTTTTTTGGTTTCTGCTACATGTAGTGCGTGTGACTGTATATATGTCAACGATTGTCGTTCCACTTTTTCTGCGGTATTTCCTTTTTATTTCATTTGATACGAAATGAAAAAAAAAAGCTTGTTGAAAAGAAACTCAAATTTTAACGGCGGGCAATTCTATTATAAATGGTAATAATCAAATTGTCTGGATTTTTATTGAATTTATTCCAATTAAAAAAGTTATGTTTCGTAAAAACACTACACGTTGAAAAAAAATCGCTTCTGTAGTATATTTTCCCAAACATATTCTCCTGGAAACATACATACGTTTAGCGTACAAGCCAAAAATATATAATATTTGATATACACAAATATTATGTGTTTGGGAGAATGTTGTTCTAAACAAAAGTATGTTTTCATCGCAATATTTTTTTATTTAGAACTAATATTTCCGAAGAAAGAATTAATTTGTATTTAAGTATGGCAATATATCAATACCTTAATTTAAAGGCAAGTTTTTTGTTTTTCAGTTAAATTTTTTAGAAATGTTTATGTTTGTAAAATTCCATTAAAACGCATAATCTTGCGTTAAGATAAATTGCATAGGGATTGACAAAAAGTGATGATATAGCATTTTTAGAAATAAAGTATCACGAAATCTAAGAACATGTAAACTAAAATCCGAAAAACTCAGCGAAGTTTTAAAAATCTTTTATAAATAAAATATATTTGGAACGCAAGCTATCTTTTTCACAAAAAAGAGAAGTGTTTGCAACCTTCCCACCTCCCCTATTCGATTGGCAGGCCATCAAATCGATTGGTGTGAAAATGTCAAATATTTGGGAGTAGTGCTGGACAAAAAACTGATATTTCGTGATCATATTATATTTATTAAGAATAAATTCAATATAGCTATCAAATTGTTATATCCTCTGATAAACAGAAATTCAAAATTATCCATTGCAAACAAAATTCTATTGTACAAAGCTGTTTTTCAATCTATATTACTCTATGCATGTCCTGTTTGGGGTCAGTGTGCAAACACCCATATCAAATCGCTACAAATTTGTCAAAATAAAGTTCTGAAAATGATTTTTAAACTGCCCTGGGACTACTCCACAAGCAGGCTTCATAAACTGGCCGATATTAAAATTATCTCGGATAAAATAAATTCGTACAATAGCAACTTCAACGAACGCTGTATCCAATCAGAAAATCCACTAATTTTCAACCTTTTCGAATAAAAAATAAATATATTTATATACTATAACAGTAAATTATTTTTAAATTAAAACTTATGTAATAAATATATTTAATTATTAAAATATAAAACCTCTTCATTAAGTTTAATACTTGTTCATTTATATTTCATTTGCAAATAAGTAAAGCCATCCACACTTAAATTCAAAGGTTTTTTGATTTGTAGTATTTTCCTTTGAAACTCCCATTAATTTATAATTATTCATATTTTCCCTCCAAAGTGTATTTATAATATTGAATAACTTTGGGTAGAGGGGGTGCTGGAATTCTCCTTTTGGCGCTCAACTGATCGCGAGAGTAGAGTAGTTGGAGTCTTCTCAGCTGTAGTGGACTGTAATTGGGGTTGATTGTTTGTTGAAGTGTAATTATTCCTCCCGCAACGAGGAATAATTACACGTAAGAAGCAGAAGAGCGGAAAAAATACAAGGAAAAGACAAGAGTTTTTCAGTGTATGATTAGAGTTTTATTTATAAGAGACGAGATGCTCACCCTTGTAGTGTTGTCAGCAAAGAGAGAGATTACAATTCTTTTTCTAATTAAGAAAACTTGACAGTCCAAGTATAACGTTACTTTCGGACATACTTTAACTTGGCAATTCAAAAATATAATTTGACATTTTATAATATTGGAAATCTTAATCTATTACAATTCATTCAGGATAATTCATTCTCTTAATCTATTACAATGATTTTGGACAGTACAATTTTAATGACAAACAGTTCAAGTTTGTCCATGCCCCCGGCCTTGCACCTGTGCAACAGGCGATGTAACGCACAAGACCGAGGCCAAGGATATGATAGCCTCCGAAAGAATGCGTTGGTTGGGATTCGGCTGCATCATAGGCAACGCAAGCTGACGCCGCTGAGGTCCAAACTTTCGTTGCGGCGGTCGTTGATGTGGTTGATTTAGAGGTGGTTGAGGTTGCCGGTACGGTTGGTATCGTTGAGGCTGCCGGTGACGAGCGGTTTGCTGACGAGCGGATGTGGGGTGAGTTGCTGGACGACGTGCACCTTGATAATGTGGTTGACGTTGTGGCGACTGGTGAGCTGGCGGACTCTGGCGCCTTGGGGGCGATAACTCCGGCCGGTCGGGGAGACTCGATGAGGAACTTGCGGACGGACTTCTTCGGGGGGACCGACTTCTTTGAGTGGAACGACTTCTTCGGGTGGAACGACTTCTTCGGGCGGACGGACTTGGTCGTATGGGCGAGTCCCACCGTATAGGATTCTTCCTCCTCGGATGACGTGGCACCATGGGGGTTGCACGCCGTATCTGGTGTAGCGGCTGCTGCTGCCTGTGTGTCGGCTGGGGAGATTGCGGCCGCACTCCAAGCCGGGCCAAAATGCTAGGTCGTTCGGGTCTGGTCGGTGAGGTGGTGCGTTCAGAGGCGGAGCTGTCCCTCAAGGTTTCCGGATGCAGCATAGTGTGATGCCTGGCACCGCACTTTCGGCATGTGAGCCCGGAATGGCAATTGTCCACGGTGTGGCTCTTCGCTAGGCAGTTGCGGCAGTACCGGAATGTCCTGATGACCGAGCGTCGGCTTGAGACCCTCATCAGGACGAATTCCGGACAATACCTCAGTGAATGGCGCTGTTTGCAAAGGACGCACTTGTAAATTTCACGCACTTGGCTTGCCGAAACGTTGTTTCTGTAAGGGAAAAAGTGTTAGTATCTGTATGGAATATGAGGTGCAAGGTAAATGAAATATGAGGTAAGAGATGAGATTAAATATGATGTTTATAAGTTGGAATTTGGTTGACTTAAGAAAGGTAGATAGCATAATTTTACAATTGGCCTAGTAAGTGTACCAGAAGCAGTTTGGATATCAGCGACTCTGATATTTTTATCTGAACCATGATGCGTTTTTACTATTCTTCCGAGACGCCAATCGCTTGGGGGAAGTAAATCATCCATAATTACTACAAGATCTCCAGCTTGTAGATTTTGAGCAGTGTTTTTCCATTTATAACGTTTGTGTAGTGCTTTTAAGTAGTCATCCTTCCATCGTAGGGCAAATTGGTGATGGATCGCTTTCAATTTTAGCCATCTGTTAGTGAGGGATATGTTATTGGATATTGGCTCCGGAAACGACATTATGGGTGACCCTTTTAGAAAATGTCCTGGGGTCAAAGCTGTTAAATCTGACGGATCCTCGGATACAGCTGACATTGGTCGTGAATTGAGAACTCCTTCTATTCTGGCCAATACGGTCGCAAATTGTTCAAAGGTAAATCGGTGGGCACCAGCGATTCTTTTAAAGTGGTGTTTGAAGCATTTTACAGCGGACTCCCAAAGTCCACCCATATGTGGTGCATGAGGGGGTATAAATTGCCATTCAAATCCATGAGACGAGTATTTATCAGAAAGATCACTGGCGGTTGTGTGGATGAATTTTGAAAATTGTTGTAGTAGATTACGGCTTGCCCCGATAAAATTTCTTCCATTGTCAGAAACTACACGACAGGGTAGTCCTCGCCTCCCAACGAAACGCGAGAATGCCGCCTCGAAGGCTGCGGAGGATAATTCAGAGCAAGGTTCCAAATGAATGGCTTTGATTGAAAAGCATATGAAAATGCATGCGTATCCCTTTATGAGTGGGGATCGCCGTACTGAAGAACTTTTCAGTTCGAAAGGTCCAGCGAAATCTATGCCGGTAATATGAAACGGAGGCGTAATCGTACATCTTTCTGGGGGTAAAGGCGCCATTATTTGTGAGCATGGTTTATGTTTGTACAAAAGGCATGGTTTGCACTTATGTATAATGCTTTTGATCCGCGGTTTGAGACGAGAAATATAAAATTCCGTTTGCACCATTCTGCACATTTGTGTGCATCCAGCATGAGCAAGGAAAGTGTGCAAGTGTATAAGAAATAAATGACAGAGACGAGAATTGCCAGGAAGAATGACGGGATATCGCTCATTGTAAGGCAGTGGCGCATCGACCAGTCTTCCATTAACACGTAATACTTGGTTCGAGTCGATAAATGGATTTAAATTCTTTAAGCTGCTTTTATCTGGTAACACTTCGGCCCTAATTAACGTATTGTAATCATTTTCGAAATATCTTTTTTGAGCTAGAGATATCAAGCGGTTTTTCGTGAACTTGACTTCCGATTGTGAAAGTGAAACAGAGGTTGGTCTTTGCAATCTACTGATAACACAGTTATTATAAAAACGAAATATATACGAGATCACTCGTAGTGCTCGCGTATATGAAGAAAATCGGCATAATATATCCGGTTCTTCTGTAATTTCATGAAGTGTTTGTATTTTTGATCGTTTCCCAATTTCTGGTGAAACTAATGGATTTTTCTTAGGCCATTCTGAGGCGGGATTCGTTAACCAACTTGGCCCATTAAACCATAATGGATTTATTGATAGATCTTGCGGTCTACAACCCCTCGTGCCGAGGTCGGCTGGATTATCATGTGTGGGAACATGTCGCCAAATGGAATTGGGAACAAGATCATGTATTTGAGAGGTTCTGTTTGCGACATAAGTTTCCCATGTCCAAGGCGGTTTGGAAAGCCACCCAAGGACAATCGAGGAATCTGTCCATAAGGTGATACTATCAATTTTTAAATCTAACGTTGAAGTAACGTAATGAACTAACGTTGCGAGAAGATGTGCTCCATTGAGCTCTAATCGCGGTAAACATACTGACTTGAGAGGGGCGACTTTGCTTTTGGCTATTAATAAGTTCGAGAACACAACAGAATTTCCCGTCTGGCATCTTAAATAGACACATGCGCAAAATGCTGCCTGTGACGCATCTGAGAAACCATGTATCTCGATACTATCAGTAGGGCAATATTGAACCCATCTAGGAATAGAAATAGCGTCTATGTGTCCTAGATCAGATACTATAGCATCCCACTTTTGCTGGGAATCTGGGCTTATCTTATCATCCCATCCCAGACCTTCCAGCCAAAGCTGCTGCATCAAACTTTTTGATCTGATGACCACAGGAGTGACCCATCCAGCTGGGTCGAACAGCTGGGCTACGATCGATAGGACTTGACGTCTTGTTGTGAATTGATTTTTCTGAATAGGACCAAGGGAGTAAGTAAAAGCGTCAGTCAGTGCATTCCACTTTATACCAAGTGTTTTCGTTGAACTGGCTTCATGTAACCGGAGAAATTCAGAGTCATAAAGATCTTCGGGAGGTAGATGCGAGAGGAGTCTTGGTTCATTTGCAGTCACCTTTTTAAGAGGGAAGCCTGCACTTTTGAGTACTGTTATAAGATCAGTTTGGGCCTTAACCGCTTCTTCGATTGAGAAGCCCCCTGACAAGATATCGTCTACATATGTTTCTTTTGTAAGTATTTTTGAAACTTGGGGGTATTGCTTTTCAGAATCTGACGCTAATTGCCGCAATGTGCGTATGGCAAGAAAAGGAGCGCAATTGATACCGAAAGTTACGGTCTTTAACTGAAAATCTTTTACGGATTCTTCAGAATTTGGGCGAAATAGAATTCTTTGATATGCTCTATCATGTGGATGTACCAGAATTTGCCGGTACATTTTCTGGATGTCCCCACTGAAAACATATTGATACTTCCTCCAATTAAGTATTGTAGAGGTTAGATCGGATTGCAATGTGGGCCCTATGTGAAGAACATCATTCAATGAGTTTCCTGATTTAGTTTTTCGAGACGCGTTAAATACTATTCTAACTTTCGTCGTCTTGTGTTCTGGGCGTATTACCGCGTGATGGGGTAAATAGAACGAATTGAAATTTCCCTCTGAACTCATTTCACGAGACGAGGTTTCTTCCATATGATTCATTGATATATATTCGTTCAAAACAGCGTTATATTGGGATTCCAACTCGGGGTCTCTTGAAAGATTTTTCTCCATGCGTGAATACTGTGCTAGAGCTAAAAATCGAGACGAGCCGAGGCACAATGAATTCGAAAATTCTTTCTTAAATGGCAACCTCACCATATATCGTCCATCTGCTGTACGCGAAGTTGTCTTTACATAGAATTCTTCGCAAAACTCGTCTTCAGCAGAGATGGGTGGAAACTTAGGAATTTCTTCCTGCTCCCAAAATTTGCGTAAAATGTCACAAAGAGAAGATTCTTCGGACTCTACTACATTTGTTGAGAAGGAATTGATGGTCTCAGTTCTCATTGGACCGCTGAGAACCCATCCGAATATTGTGTTATATGCTGACGTATTACCACAAATATTCTTTCGGATGCCTTCTAAATTAATGA
The DNA here is from genome assembly GCA_963930755.1 of Eudasyphora cyanicolor. Classification (NCBI taxonomy): domain Eukaryota; kingdom Metazoa; phylum Arthropoda; class Insecta; order Diptera; family Muscidae; genus Eudasyphora; species Eudasyphora cyanicolor. The sequence continues at coordinate 53,086,672 of OZ005736.1, read as the reverse complement.
ATCTTTCTGAATCATTGCCCAAAATCATGTCTATTTGAGACGACTTATTAAAATTTGGGTCTGCTAGATCTAGATCGTCAAGATCTGCAGGATTAGATATTTCAAAGGAGACTGAAGGAATCTTCTTTGTCACCTTAGGTAAAATTATGGCGGAAATTGTAAAACGAATATTCCGGTCTTTCGAGACTATCACCAACTGGCATTCTTTATCAGAGGTTTGTCTCTGTCCACCTATGCCAACTATGTCAAAATGAGATCTGGTAGTGGGAATTTGCAATCTGCTCCGAATTTTTTCGGAGAGAAAAGTTCTTTGTGACCCAGGGTCTATCAAGGCTCTAACCGTGAAGAGTTCTCCTTGATGCTCGATTTGAACTAATGCTGTTCGAAGCAGAATCATGTCACTATTTGACGAAAAATTCGCTTGAATATGAGATGTGCGGTTTTGCTGAGAAGTAGAGGGCGCTTCAAATTGAGACGAGCGATTTTGTTTATTATTTAATGAACCTTGACCGTTCATTAAATAATAAACAAAATCAGATATGGAAGCATTATCCACGGGGTAAATACACTACAGCAATTATGCAATTTATCAAACGACACTAGGAGTTGTGATATTGTCACAGGGAACCTGTTTCAAGTTCAAACCCAATTAGAGGCTGACAGCTACAAAATCTTTCCCCGACGCAGCCGACGTGGGGCCTTGAACATTGTTGGGAATCTCGCGCACACGTTATTTGGTGTTTTGGACTCTGATTATGCGGAGCAAATGGCGAACACTATAGAACAGGCAAATCAAGACAAACAGCATGTGTTGGAGTTACTCAGAAACCAGACGTCCATCATAGATTCTACCCTGAATATAATCAGAAAAGATGAAGATTCGAGTCAAAGAAGTTTTGGTGATATTCAAACCGAGATGCTACATATTGCGAATAAGGTGAAGAAAGAAGAAGATGTTGCAAGGACAACTCAGTCAATCACATTCATAATCACACAACTTATGATCCTAGCATCCAGATTAAGACATACAGAAGACAGCATCATTGACGTAATAACAGATGCACATCACGGTCGTATAAGTCCTTTATTACTCACTCCTCACCAACTTTTGAATGAACTCCAAACGATCAAGGCACATATCCCACCATCTCGGGTTCTTCCCATTTCAGAAGACAATTTGATTGAGTTCTTTAAATTGATGGAAGGCAAGGGGACCGTTATGAAGGACAGCGTCATATTTGAGTTTCGTCTTCCATTGGTGGATCTCCAGCAATTTGATCTCTTCAACATGATCCCCATACCTATACTACGATCTGGTCACTTCATCTCAATATCATTAAAGTCAACAATGTTAGCGGCTAACGATCATCGGGATGAGTTCATATCGCTGTCGGCGGACGAGATGAATAAATGCATTCACACAACAAACGACATCTATATCTGCCAGAAACAATCAAAATTTAGCAAAAATGATCAGGCACACCTATGCGAAATCAACTTCTTAATGAACAAATCATCAGAAACATGCAATTTGATCTCAACTCAAGATCATGAAAGTTGGACTCAAATGGTTCAGAAGAATCGATGGATATTTGCATTAGCAAACAAAACGGACTGGTCGTTCGTTTGCGGAAAAGAGATGACACATATCGAGATACAAGGGTCTGGGATCCTTCAACTTGAATCGGATTGTATAATGAAAGATAGCTCCGTAACATTATATGGTCACTATGAAAATAAAACAGTCATTCACACTTCGTATGCCAGATTTATGCCGCTGGTAGAGATTACGTCAACAAGTAAAATCGCCATGCTTCAACCCACTTTAAACAGTACATACGAAATGAATACAGCTGAGCTCATCACTTTGCACAAGCAACTCAAATCTATAGATATTGGAGGTCTTCCACGGTTAATGAAGTCAACAGCCGTTCACCATCACACCATAAGCTATTTGGCGCTTTGCATTGGAATTGGAGTAGCCATATACCTCGCATGTACATTCCGTTCATCCACTACCTACAGCAGCAACAACATTCCTCTACCAACCCCCAGACAGTCCCTATCATCATCATACGTCATCGATACTACAGCGTCTTGAACGGGACCGTTCAACGTGGGGGAGAATGTTCAATTAGAACATAAGTATATGTAGAACATAAAGTATATGTAGAACATAAGTATCTGGTTGTATGTAGCCTATATTTTAGTTACAATAAATTTATATTAATAAGTATGTGAACATGTCAGCAATTACTGACCTACATTTAATTAATAATTGTTTATGCAAGTCAGTAACCCCAATAAAGAAACAGCACGATTGGTTTCACAATGCATGGGTTACTGACTGAAGAAAAGATGCATACTCAGCATATTTAGTTTAAGTAATTAATTGTCAATGCTAATCAAACTAGTATAAATAGAATGAAATTAATAAAGAAACTTGGTAGTTCACAAGAAATTGTAAATCTATCAAGTTTACGTAATTCAAGTGTTGCGTATAACAATAACCACAAATTCAAAGCGCAACCATCGATATCTCATCGTGGCCGATTCCAGAGAACATAAAATTAGCAGATCCCTACTTTTACAACACAAGCAAGATTGATGTACTTCTTGGGGCGGAGTTTTACTTCAGCCTTATGCTGTCACAAGAAATTAGAATGTCAAAGGAGCTGCCAATATTAAAGAATTCGAAACTAGGTTGGGTTACTAGTGGAAAGGTTCAGGCCGAATCAAAAATTTGGTGACCCCGACGTGATCCTAACTTACTTTAAAAATTCAAATTTCCCCCACCCGTGGAAATCAAGGAGGAAAAAATGGACATTAATTCGTTAATAAGTCAACAGGAGGAAGCTATTGCCGACTTGAGGAAGGCAATCGCTAATATAAAAAAGGCTCCACTGGAAAGGAGGACGATGGAATTTTACAAGAAGAAGTTGGGAGAGATGGAAGAACTCTGGGCAACTGTTGATCGTAACGAGAATAGGATACGATCAGAGCCCGCCGCAGAGTCACATCCCCATGTGCTGAATGACGTACACCAGGCGGTCTGCAAGGAATATAGAGAGGTTGCAGACGGAATCGAGGCTATTCTTGAGAAAGGGATAGAGACGCAAAAACCCCTCCCAGCTGTAAGGGAAACCGTTCAAGAAAAAGGTTTAGCGGGGTTGATAAGGCGCCAACGGGCGCTTATGAAGTCGTTACAGACATTGTTAAGAGGCAGTTCAGGTCAAGCTGCCCCCCGGCAAACAATGACCGCAATCGAGAAACTGTGGTCAAATGTGGAGGAGATCCATTTCAAAATCCACGAAGAGTATGAAGACCCAATGGTGATTGGGTATGATGAAAACGCGTACTTCTTATTGGAAGAAGAGACGTTAAGGCAAAAGGAGGAGATTTCGTCTCGAACACAGGTCGGGAAGGAAGTAGTTCCGAGCTCCTCGGGAGTTAATTTAGCAAATCAAGTTAACTTGCCAAAAATTACAATCCCACAGTTCAACGGGGACTATGCGAAATGGCAAACATTTTCCGACATTTTTGGGAAAATGATTGATGAACAGCCATTACCACTTGTACAGAAAATGTGGTACCTAAAGGCAAACGTGACTGGAGAAGCGGAGAGGCTTATAAGACATTTAGAGTTGACGGAGGCAAACTACAATATTGCATGGAAGACGCTAACCGACAGGTACCAGAATAAAAGAGCGCAAGTTTCTACAATATTAGAAGGAATATTGACGTTGCCAAATATGTCGGGCGATTGCAGATCAATCAAAGAGTTCCATGATAACCTACAGGAATCATTGTTGTCATTGGAAGGTCTCGGACAAAAGACAAAAGAGTGGGATCCGCTCTTGATCCACATCCTGACCAAGAAGATGGATAAGACAACGCATGTGCTGTACGAACAGTCGATAAATGACTCCAAGGAACTACAAACAACGGAGTACTTCCTGAGTAGTTTGAGGAATCGGTTCCAATCGTTGGAAGCAATAAATGGAATCCAAAGGAACAAGTCGATAGCTACAGCTGCCTCAACAATAGCCAGAAGATGCGAAATGTGCAAAGGAGATCACCCTTTGTACAACTGCAAGCAGTTTCTTTCAAAAACACCGTCTGAGAGACAAAAATGGGTCCTGAGGAGCAAGATGTGCTTGAACTGTTTCAAGCAAGATCACCAGGCGAAACTGTGTACAGGCGGATCATGCAGAAAATGTCAACAAAAACACAATACGCTTCTACATTTCAGCACGAAGGAAGTCAGCGGAGAAAAGCCATCAGTCGCGGCATCGCATCAATCGTCAATAGTGGCGTCAGCAAACAAAAACCATGCAAGTCAGTAACCCCAATAAAGAAACAGCACGATTGGTTTCACAATGCATGGGTTACTGACTGAAGAAAAGATGCATACTCAGCATTTCTTGTGAACATCCCGATGATCGTTAGCTGCTAACATTGTTGACTTTAATGATATTGAGATGAAGTGACCAGATCGTAGTATAGGTATGGGGATCATGTTGAAGAGATCAAATTGCTGGAGATCCACCAATGGAAGACGAAACTCAAATATGACGCTGTCCTTCATAACGGTCCCCTTGCCTTCCATCAATTTAAAGAACTCAATCAAATTGTCTTCTGAAATGGGAAGAACCCGAGATGGTGGGATATGTGCCTTGATCGTTTGGAGTTCATTCAAAAGTTGGTGAGGAGTGAGTAATAAAGGACTTATACGACCGTGATGTGCATCTGTTATTACGTCAATGATGCTGTCTTCTGTATGTCTTAATCTGGATGCTAGGATCATAAGTTGTGTGATTATGAATGTGATTGACTGAGTTGTCCTTGCAACATCTTCTTCTTTCTTCACCTTATTCGCAATATGTAGCATCTCGGTTTGAATATCACCAAAACTTCTTTGACTCGAATCTTCATCTTTTCTGATTATATTCAGGGTAGAATCTATGATGGACGTCTGGTTTCTGAGTAACTCCAACACATGCTGTTTGTCTTGATTTGCCTGTTCTATAGTGTTCGCCATTTGCTCCGCATAATCAGAGTCCAAAACACCAAATAACGTGTGCGCGAGATTCCCAACAATGTTCAAGGCCCCACGTCGGCTGCGTCGGGGAAAGATTTTGTAGCTGTCAGCCTCTAATTGGGTTTGAACTTGAAACAGGTTCCCTGTGACAATATCACAACTCCTAGTGTCGTTTGATAAATTGCATAATTGCTGTAGTGTATTTAACCCCGTGGATAATGCTTCCATATCTGACCAAAATGGAGACAGATCATAATATGTGATTAGTTTCCATTCTGCGGTTATGATTTTTGCAACCCCCATTCCTTCGAAATAAATCCCTGGATCATTTCCAAATTTATGTACATTAAAGGACTGGGATAGACACAATGGTAGAAAGAGTAATATCATAAGTATTGTTGAAAGCATCGTGCTTATTGATGGTTTGAACCGTTTTGACGATGATGGTCCTTCACCACTATCTTCTTCCTCCATAGGCGGCGCCGATGCCTCCTCTGGTTCAGCTTCAATCAACGGAGCTAATCTGTGGATAGCTCGTTTAACTTCACCGTTCTGAGTTTTGACGTCAACCACCCGAACGAGTCCATCGTTTCCCTTGTACGTCCGGGTTATTCTACCTAGCGCCCACTGCATCACCGGAGTGTTGTCTTCCTTAATGATGACTAATTGTCCAGGATTAATGTTCGGAGAAGCTGAACCAGAGGAGGCATCGGCGCCGCCTATGGAGGAAGAAGATAGCGTTCCTTGGAACGCCGCCTAGCAAAGGATCCCGGTCTTCGAGAACAGTATGCAAAATTTATGAAGGAGTATGAGGATTTGGGTCATATGACCAAAATACGACCGAGAGAAGTGCGTGGCAGCCATTACTACATTCCACATCATTGCGTTTTACGTCCAGATAGCAGAACAACTAAACTTCGGGTCGTGTTTGACGCATCATGTAAATCATCGTCTGGGTGTTCGCTTAATGACGTTCTACATCCAGGCCCAAAGGTGCAAGGGGATTTGTTCGGAATGTTGTTGCGGTTTCGGTTACCAAGATTTGTATTCACGACAGACATTGAGAAGATGTACAGACAAGTGTTGGTCGACCACAGGGATCGCAAATATCAACTAATTGTATGGAGAGAGGCCCCAGATAAGGAACTAGAACATTATGTGTTGAACACTCTAACATATGGAACGGCATGCGCTCCATACCTGGCTACTAGATGTCTAAAGAAATTGGCGGATATGAGCTTACAGAAATACCCACTAGGCGCACCAGCACTACAAAAGAACTTCTATGTAGACGACGGCATGTGCGGGTCTGATAATTTAACAACAGCAGTAGAAATGCAGAAGCAACTAAACGGCTTGCTGTCACAAGCTGGGTTTAGACTTCATAAGTGGTGTGCTAACCATTCAAAACTTCTTCATGGAATTCCACTGGAGGATAGAGAAGTAGATCTCAACATCGATAGTTCGTCAACCAAGGTTTTGGGATTGACTTGGATTCCCCAAACAGATCGATTTTGTTTGAAGAGTAATGTCAATGAATGTCCAGTCATTACCAAGCGAAAGGTCACATCCGATTTGGCAAGATTGTTTGACCCATTGGGAATCGCAGGCCCAGTGGTTGCAGCAGCAAAAATATTTATTCAACAGTTGTGGAAAAGAAACTACGATTGGGATGATGAATTGCCAGCGGAAATGACTGCATATTGGTCATCGTTCCGCGGGAATCTTAAACTCCTGAATGAATTTAAATTACCAAGGCATATGTTCGATGGAGAGAAACCAACAGAGGTGGAGATCCATACATTTGTGGATGCTTCCGAAAAGGGCTATGGAGCGGCAATATATTTGCAAGCAAGATTACAAGATGAAAGGCAGATAGTCAGGCTCCTATGTTCAAAATCAAGAATAGCCCCAATTAAGGAGATCACCTTACCAAGGCTAGAGCTTTGTGCCGCCGAATTGGGAGCAAAATTGACGACAAAGGTTAAAACAGAATTGGGCTTCGAAGGCGTGAGAACTTATTTTTGGTCAGATTCAGAAGTTGCATTATACTGGATTAATTCGGAACCATCAACACTAAAAACTTTCGTGGCGAACAAGGTAAAACAGATTCAAGCCAAATCGAGCAGCAGTCAATGGCGACACGTTGGGACAAAAGACAATCCAGCAGATTTTATATCAAGAGGTATGAAACCAGATCGACTGGCAGGATGCTTGATGTGGTTTTTTGGGCCCACCTTCTTACATGGGAACAAATCTGTCTGGCCGAAACCGTTTTCAAAAAATGCGAAAAATCAGACTGATCTCGAATTCAAGGAGAAGTCTACAGTCTCGGCGGTTGCTTCGCAGAGCGGGCTGCAGGACATTGTCTATGGAATTGATCATAGAAATTCATTTAAGCGGTTACAGAAGGTCATTGGGTATGTTCTGCGATTTACCGAAAGGATAAAAGGACATAAGTATGGAGGACCAACAAAAATTCTGACCCCTTTGGAACTGGATCACTCCTTGCAGCTCATAGTCAAGACGATACAAGTTTCGGACTTCGCAAAAGAAATTCAGCAATTACGAAGGCATGGAGCATTAGACAAGTCAAGTTCGATACATAATCTAACCCCATTTCTTGATGATAAGGGATTAATGAGAGTAGGCGGCAGATTGGAAGAGGCAACATTGGCGTATGATGCAAAGCACCAAATGTTGCTACCATACAACGATTCTTTAGTGAAACTAATCCTAGAAATGATTCATTTGGACAACAACCACTGTGGTTCACAATTATTGCTTGCAACATCACGACAAAGATATTGGATTATAAAAGGAAAGTCTATGGCGCGAAATATTGTACAGAATTGCGTCAGGTGTACGCGAGCGAAACCAAAATTATACCACCAAATCATGGGAAATCTCCCATCTAGCAGAGTTACGCCGGCAAGACCATTTATAGTATCCGGTGTCGACTATTGTGGACCTTTATGGGTTCATTACAAAATTCGAGGAAAAAGACCACACAAGGTTTACATTGCTGTATTTTGTTGTTTTGCGACAAAGGCTGTGCATCTGGAGGTGGTAACAGATCTTACAACAGAAGCGTTTATTGGCGCCTTGAAGAGATTTATTGCTCGACGTGGGAAATGTCAAACGTTATATTCAGACAACGCGACAAATTTCGTGGGAGCTAAGAACCAGCTAGAAGAGCTGAATAATGCTGTTTTTGGAGAGAAGGGCAAAGAGTTAATAATAGAAACATGTTCGAGAGAAGGTATCGATTTCCAGTTCATTCCACCGAGGGCCCCACATTTTGGTGGCCTCTGGGAAGCAGCAGTAAAATCAGCTAAACAACTGTTAGTAAGAACCACCGCTAACGCTTCATTGACACACGAAGAATTGGAAACTGTCGTTATTGAAATTGAAGCGATACTGAACTCTAGGCCGCTAACACCTCTATCCAATGACACAAAGGATTTAGCAGCTTTAACTCCCGGTCATTTTCTTGTGGGCGAACCACTTACTGCTCAAGTAGATCCAACAACAAGGCAACAATCGACATCTTTGAAGAATAGATGGGGAATAGTATCTCAAATACGGCACGAGTTTTGGAAACGCTGGTCCACCGAATACCTTAGTACCCTCCAAGAAAAAAGAAAATGGAGTTCAGCTTCTCCGAACATTAATCCTGGACAATTAGTCATCATTAAGGAAGACAACACTCCGGTGATGCAGTGGGCGCTAGGTAGAATAACCCGGACGTACAAGGGAAACGATGGACTCGTTCGGGTGGTTGACGTCAAAACTCAGAACGGTGAAGTTAAACGAGCTATCCACAGATTAGCTCCGTTGATTGAAGCTGAACCAGAGGAGGCATCGGCGCCGCCTATGGAGGAAGAAGATAGTGGTGAAGGACCATCATCGTCAAAACGGTTCAAACCATCAATAAGCACGATGCTTTCAACAATACTTATGATATTACTCTTTCTACCATTGTGTCTATCCCAGTCCTTTAATGTACATAAATTTGGAAATGATCCAGGGATTTATTTCGAAGGAATGGGGGTTGCAAAAATCATAACCGCAGAATGGAAACTAATCACATATTATGATCTGTCTCCATTTTGGTCAGATATGGAAGCATTATCCACGGGGTTAAATACACTACAGCAATTATGCAATTTATCAAACGACACTAGGAGTTGTGATATTGTCACAGGGAACCTGTTTCAAGTTCAAACCCAATTAGAGGCTGACAGCTACAAAATCTTTCCCCGACGCAGCCGACGTGGGGCCTTGAACATTGTTGGGAATCTCGCGCACACGTTATTTGGTGTTTTGGACTCTGATTATGCGGAGCAAATGGCGAACACTATAGAACAGGCAAATCAAGACAAACAGCATGTGTTGGAGTTACTCAGAAACCAGACGTCCATCATAGATTCTACCCTGAATATAATCAGAAAAGATGAAGATTCGAGTCAAAGAAGTTTTGGTGATATTCAAACCGAGATGCTACATATTGCGAATAAGGTGAAGAAAGAAGAAGATGTTGCAAGGACAACTCAGTCAATCACATTCATAATCACACAACTTATGATCCTAGCATCCAGATTAAGACATACAGAAGACAGCATCATTGACGTAATAACAGATGCACATCACGGTCGTATAAGTCCTTTATTACTCACTCCTCACCAACTTTTGAATGAACTCCAAACGATCAAGGCACATATCCCACCATCTCGGGTTCTTCCCATTTCAGAAGACAATTTGATTGAGTTCTTTAAATTGATGGAAGGCAAGGGGACCGTTATGAAGGACAGCGTCATATTTGAGTTTCGTCTTCCATTGGTGGATCTCCAGCAATTTGATCTCTTCAACATGATCCCCATACCTATACTACGATCTGGTCACTTCATCTCAATATCATTAAAGTCAACAATGTTAGCGGCTAACGATCATCGGGATGAGTTCATATCGCTGTCGGCGGACGAGATGAATAAATGCATTCACACAACAAACGACATCTATATCTGCCAGAAACAATCAAAATTTAGCAAAAATGATCAGGCACACCTATGCGAAATCAACTTCTTAATGAACAAATCATCAGAAACATGCAATTTGATCTCAACTCAAGATCATGAAAGTTGGACTCAAATGGTTCAGAAGAATCGATGGATATTTGCATTAGCAAACAAAACGGACTGGTCGTTCGTTTGCGGAAAAGAGATGACACATATCGAGATACAAGGGTCTGGGATCCTTCAACTTGAATCGGATTGTATAATGAAAGATAGCTCCGTAACATTATATGGTCACTATGAAAATAAAACAGTCATTCACACTTCGTATGCCAGATTTATGCCGCTGGTAGAGATTACGTCAACAAGTAAAATCGCCATGCTTCAACCCACTTTAAACAGTACATACGAAATGAATACAGCTGAGCTCATCACTTTGCACAAGCAACTCAAATCTATAGATATTGGAGGCCTTCCACGGTTAATGAAGTCAACAGCCGTTCACCATCACACCATAAGCTATTTGGCGCTTTGCATTGGAATTGGAGTAGCCATATACCTCGCATGTACATTCCGTTCATCCACTACCTACAGCAGCAACAACATTCCTCTACCAACCCCCAGACAGTCCCTATCATCATCATACGTCATCGATACTACAGCGTCTTGAACGGGACCGTTCAACGTGGGGGAGAATGTTCAATTAGAACATAAGTATATGTAGAACATAAAGTATATTTAGAACATAAGTATCTGGTTGTATGTAGCCTACATTTTAGTTACAATAAATTTATATTAATAAGTATGTGAATATGTCAGCAATTACTGACCTACATTTAATTAATAATTGTTTATGCAAGTCAGTAACCCCAATAAAGAAACAGCACGATTGGTTTCACAATGCATGGGTTACTGACTGAAGAAAAGATGCATACTCAGCATATTTAGTTTAAGTAATTAATTGTCAATGCTAATCAAACTAGTATAAATAGAATGAAATTAATAAAGAAACTTGGTAGTTCACAAGAAATTGTAAATCTATCAAGTTTACGTAATTCAAGTGTTGCGTATAACAATAACCACAAATTCAAATTTAACATTTGGTGGCGTGATATAACGCCAATTAGAACATAAGTATATGTAGAACATAAAGTATATTTAGAACATAAGTATCTGGTTGTATGTAGCCTACATTTTAGTTACAATAAATTTATATTAATAAGTATGTGAATATGTCAGCAATTACTGACCTACATTTAATTAATAATTGTTTATGCAAGTCAGTAACCCCAATAAAGAAACAGCACGATTGGTTTCACAATGCATGGGTTACTGACTGAAGAAAAGATGCATACTCAGCATATTTAGTTTAAGTAATTAATTGTCAATGCTAATCAAACTAGTATAAATAGAATGAAATTAATAAAGAAACTTGGTAGTTCACAAGAAATTGTAAATCTATCAAGTTTACGTAATTCAAGTGTTGCGTATAACAATAACCACAAATTCAAATTTAACATTTGGTAGGTCCTTCGAGCCGGATTCACAAAAAAAAAAAAAAAAAAAAAAAAAAAAAAAAAAAAAAAAAAAAAAAAAAAAAAAAAAAAAAAAAATCTTGAAGATGCAATGTTGAGTGAGTCGGATAATCTTTCCGTCTCATCTGCAAAGGGCAGTCGAACCACAAATCGACCATCTTCATTAAATGTTGTATGTTGGTTAAAGTGGTTTTCACACCTTTCCTCTGCCAACGTCAAATTCTGGTCTTCGCTTACATCATCTTGTTCCCAAAACTTCTTTAGTAATTCCTCCAGGGTACGATCATCTTCTCCTAGTACTGCACACGTCACAGTTTTTGATTCGGCCTGAACCTTTCCACTAGTAACCCAACCTAGTTTCGAATTCTTTAATATTGGCAGCTCCTTTGACATTCTAATTTCTTGTGACAGCATAAGGCTGAAGTAAAACTCCGCCCCAAGAAGTACATCAATCTTGCTTGTGTTGTAAAAGTAGGGATCTGCTAATTTTATGTTCTCTGGAATCGGCCACGATGAGATATCGATGGTTGCGCTTGGTTGTGGCGGTACTATGTTCGGCAGAACAAAAGCTTCTAATCGCGTCCGAAAATTGCTAGTGAGCGATTGAAGTTCGACATTGACTCTGTAGTTTGACGTCTTTGATCTTCCGCCAATACCTTCAATGCAAAGGGATGCTTCCATCGGTTCAATACCCAAACTCTGCACCAGCCGCTCTGAAACGATGTTAATCTGTGACCCAGAATCCAACAGCGCTCTAAATTCACGAGACCTCCCATTTTTGGCCTGAATGGCAATCCGAGCGGTTGCCAACAATATGTATGAATGGTTTTTGTTTGCTGACGCCACTATTGACGATTGATGCGATGCCGCGACTGATGGCTTTTCTCCGCTGACTTCCTTCGTGCTGAAATGTAGAAGCGTATTGTGTTTTTGTTGACATTTTCTGCATGATCCGCCTGTACACAGTTTCGCCTGGTGATCTTGCTTGAAACAGTTCAAGCACATCTTGCTCCTCAGGACCCATTTTTGTCTCTCAGACGGTGTTTTTGAAAGAAACTGCTTGCAGTTGTACAAAGGGTGATCTCCTTTGCACATTTCGCATCTTCTGGCTATTGTTGAGGCAGCTGTAGCTATCGACTTGTTCCTTTGGATTCCATTTATTGCTTCCAACGATTGGAACCGATTCCTCAAACTACTCAGGAAGTACTCCGTTGTTTGTAGTTCCTTGGAGTCATTTATCGACTGTTCGTACAGCACATGCGTTGTCTTATCCATCTTCTTGGTCAGGATGTGGATCAAGAGCGGATCCCACTCTTTTGTCTTTTGTCCGAGACCTTCCAATGACAACAATGATTCCTGTAGGTTATCATGGAACTCTTTGATTGATCTGCAATCGCCCGACATATTTGGCAACGTCAATATTCCTTCTAATATTGTAGAAACTTGCGCTCTTTTATTCTGGTACCTGTCGGTTAGCGTCTTCCATGCAATATTGTAGTTTGCCTCCGTCAACTCTAAATGTCTTATAAGCCTCTCCGCTTCTCCAGTCACGTTTGCCTTTAGGTACCACATTTTCTGTACAAGTGGTAATGGCTGTTCATCAATCATTTTCCCAAAAATGTCGGAAAATGTTTGCCATTTCGCATAGTCCCCGTTGAACTGTGGGATTGTAATTTTTGGCAAGTTAACTTGATTTGCTAAATTAACTCCCGAGGAGCTCGGAACTACTTCCTTCCCGACCTGTGTTCGAGACGAAATCTCCTCCTTTTGCCTTAACGTCTCTTCTTCCAATAAGAAGTACGCGTTTTCATCATACCCAATCACCATTGGGTCTTCATACTCTTCGTGGATTTTGAAATGGATCTCCTCCACATTTGACCACAGTTTCTCGATTGCGGTCATTGTTTGCCGGGGGGCAGCTTGACCTGAACTGCCTCTTAACAATGTCTGTAACGACTTCATAAGCGCCCGTTGGCGCCTTATCAACCCCGCTAAACCTTTTTCTTGAACGGTTTCCCTTACAGCTGGGAGGGGTTTTTGCGTCTCTATCCCTTTCTCAAGAATAGCCTCGATTCCGTCTGCAACCTCTCTATATTCCTTGCAGACCGCCTGGTGTACGTCATTCAGCACATGGGGATGTGACTCTGCGGCGGGCTCTGATCGTATCCTATTCTCGTTACGATCAACAGTTGCCCAGAGTTCTTCCATCTCTCCCAACTTCTTCTTGTAAAATTCCATCGTCCTCCTTTCCAGTGGAGCCTTTTTTATATTAGCGATTGCCTTCCTCAAGTCGGCAATAGCTTCCTCCTGTTGACTTATTAACGAATTAATGTCCATTTTTTCCTCCTTGATTTCCACGGGTGGGGGAAATTTGAATTTTTAAAGTAAGTTAGGATCACGTCGGGGTCACCAAATGTTAAATTTGAATTTGTGGTTATTGTTATACGCAACACTTGAATTACGTAAACTTGATAGATTTACAATTTCTTGTGAACTACCAAGTTTCTTTATTAATTTCATTCTATTTATACTAGTTTGATTAGCATTGACAATTAATTACTTAAACTAAATATGCTGAGTATGCATCTTTTCTTCAGTCAGTAACCCATGCATTGTGAAACCAATCGTGCTGTTTCTTTATTGGGGTTACTGACTTGCATAAACAATTATTAATTAAATGTAGGTCAGTAATTGCTGACATATTCACATACTTATTAATATAAATTTATTGTAACTAAAATGTAGGCTACATACAACCAGATACTTATGTTCTAAATATACTTTATGTTCTACATATACTTATGTTCTAATTGAACAAGGTACTTTTTCAGAATTTCTAAGAGGCTTCTGTTCATGTCTATTTTCTTCTTGGTTTCTCTCTTCTTGGCTTCTCAAATGCAGAAGGCTATGATGTTGCTGGTGGCATATTACGCACGTGCCAACGCTTTTGCATTTGGTTTTAATGTGAGATGACGATAAGCAGTTACAACAAATTTTGTTTTTAAACACGAAATTTGTACGTTGTTGGGCCGTAAGCTTACGGAACTCTGGGCATAGTCGTAGAAGATGGCTTGAATCGCAAAGTGGACAAGAAACGTTGAGATTTTCTTGTGAATGATACGTCTGAATCTTGCGAGCACTTTGTGGCTGCAGCGAATTTTGAGACGAGCGAGTGTTTTGATATGAGGAAGAATTCCTTTCTTTCGTTGATCTGATACTTGAAATTCGTTCAACTATCTCATATCGGTTTATCAAAAAATCGTCGAGTTGGGCCCATGTTGGCAACTCTCTATGTGATTTTAGCGATTGTTCCCAGAGAGAAAGAGTCTCATCTGGCAATTTGGTAGAAATTAAGTATATCAGTATTGGGTCCCAACTTGTGGTATCAACCTCCAAAGTTTTCAGAGTACATAGACAGTCATTCACTGTGGACTGGATCTTTTGAATTGATTCACTGTTTTCCATAGTGGCTACAGGAATATTAAAAAGAATCTTTAGCTGATTGTCTACCAAGACACGTTTGTTTTCATAGCGTGTTTTCAAGGCATTCCACGCGAGATCAAAGTTTTCGTCACATAAGGTGTATCTCTTTACTATGGCCCCAGCTCCACCTCGTGTTTTATTTCGTAGGTGGTATAGTTTCTGAGCTCGAGTAAGTTTTGGATGGTTTACGTAGACCGCTGTGAACATGTCACGAAATGACGGCCATTCCTCGTAACCTCCTTTAAATATTTCTGTGTCGCATGGGGGAACCTTTATACATGCGGAATTGTCAAGAGACGAGTTTTGAATGGGTTGAATTTGCGGTATGTAAGATGGAATGAGACTGTGTCTGGAACTTTGACGAGCACTTCCACCAGATAGTCTTAAAATATCGAGAATTTGCGATCTCGCTGTGTAATAAGCTTCTGAACTTGCGTTGAAATTAATTTTCGCGTTTTCTCGAAAATCTTTAGTGTTTGTGGTTTTTGGGGAAAGCATTAATGCTTCGTAAGTGGCTTGCAGTTTTGACCATCGACTTTCTAAGTCTTCCAATTTTACTTCCAAAACAGTATCAGTTTGGTCAGAAATATCGCATTGCTCGAACTGAGTACAAAACATGACCAAGTGGTCGCAGTCGAACAAGAATCTGTCATGTTCTGTCGAGATGTGTATAGTGCTATTGGAAGATTTGTCACCTGGGGGCGCTTTGCTACCCACGGTGCCTGCTTTGCTGGTGGATGCCGCAGAGGCTTCTGATGGAGGATCTACGCCCATAATGAAGAATTGAGAATTTTAGGAAATTTTTCCGTAATTAAATATATTTAGACTTGAGTGTTATGAGAATCTAGTTCTTTGAGACAAATTTTCAACAACTTGCGGGCTTGTAACTTTCTTTTCCCAGAAAATATGTCCCCCTATTAGGACTTATTTTTACAAGACGAATTTAAAGGATCTGTCCCCCTTTTAGGACCCAACTTCTCTTTTTAAAAAAATAATTTTATAAATTTTGTCCCCCTATTAGGACAAAAGTTCTCACTTTTAAAGAGAAGAATTTTATAAAATCTGTCCCCCTATTAGGACAAAACTTCTTATTTTTTAAGAAAAGAATTTTATAAAATCTGTCCCCCTATTAGGACAAAACTTCTCATTTTTTAAGAAAAGAATTTTATAAAATCTGTCCCCCTATTAGGACAAAACTTTTCATTTTTTAAGAAAAGAATTTTATAAAATCTGTCCCCCTATTAGGACAAAACTTCTCATTTTTTAAGAGAATAATTTTATAAAATCTGTCCCCCTATTAGGACAAAACTTCTCACTTTTTATGAGAAGAGTTTTAGCATATCTGCCCCCCTATTAGGACCGAATACTTTAGATGTGCAAAAAAAGATGGTTACGTGTAACGGAATTATAGTTATGCTTGATATTGGTAGCGGGCAAGAAAGAGACGAAATTTATGAAATTATATAGCTTTTCCCATAAATTCTGTTTGCGCAGCAGTTGTGTTCAAAATTAAATTTTTCTTTTTGTAGAAGAAAATTTAGAAATATTTTGAAGAGATTTGTCTCAACTCGACTTCTGATGAATAAATTTGTCCAAATCTCCTATAACAGACTCCAAGCGGGTTATTTTTATGCGAAACTCTTGAAATGAGAAATCTAACGCATAAATCTCAATGTGAATTAATTTTTAAATTGATTACTAGAGATTTGAAAATGCGTTTAAATATTGTTTGATAACTAGACAATCAATTTTTATTAAAATTGATTTTAGTTGAAAAGTGTAACTAGTAAAGCAAATTTTAATCGTAAAATTTAATTGCTCAATGTAATTAATTTGTATAATTTCAATTTGAAATAAATTTGAGACGAGAAATTGGCGGGTAAAGTAAATTTTTTACCCTTTATTCAAAATCTATTTCAATCTGATTTTTGTAAAAGGCATAAGCGTTTGATAAATTCCGAAAATCTCCAACAGCACAATCACTTATTCGATTGAGAGTTCAATTCGCAAGAACAAATGATTCAGCAATTAGAAAAATAAATTTTTTAAATGCAATTAACACAAATTTTCATCGACAAGTATGATGTAAGGATCGCATCCAGTTTAATTGAGAAAAAAGTAAATTTCAACCCAGAAATTTATAAGATGATGGATAAAATTCAATTTTAATTGAATTTATTTCCTATTCCTTATTTTTCAATATTGAAGAAATCCAATAAATTCCTTTCTATTTGCTTTGGTAATACGTTTGAGGCAGAGTTTATCTTCGATTATATTTTGAATGTAATTTATTTCAATTTTATTGACAAATTGAGAAACAGGCAGTTCAATTTAGTTTATATTCAATTTTATTGACAAATTGATAAACAGACAGTTCAATTTAGCTTATATTCAATTTTATTGACAAATTGATAAACAGGCAGTTCAATTTAGCTTATACTCAATTTTATTGACAAATTGATAAACAGGCAGTTCAATTTAGCTTATATTCAATTTTATTGACAAATTGATAAACAGGCAGTTCAATTTAGCTTATACTCAATTTTATTGACAAATTGATAAACAGGCAGTTCAATTTAGCTTATATTCAATTTTATTGACAAATTGATAAACAGGCAGTTCAATTTAGCTTATACTCAATTTTATTGACAAATTGATAAACAGGCAGTTCAATTTAGCTTATACTCAATTTTATTGACAAATTGATAAACACATAGTTTTTGATTATCTTAATCCCCTTTTTTTATTATTTCTTTTATTTCAATTTTATTCAGAATAAATTTGATTAATGCCGAAGTTTTGAATTCAAATATAAATTATGTTTTTGAAGTATCCGACAAAATAGAAGAAATTCAATACTCTTGAATCTAAAATCAGTTTGGATCCAAAAATTTATATACAACTGATTAAAGTCAATTCGTAATAGAATTGCATCTACCTTGCTTGGAGATTGAGATGGAAGTGGATTAAATCTGATATCAATCGAATTTTAAATACCGAATTTAACTTGCTATTAAATTTCAAAAATTTTCATCAATTTTGCGTTAAGACTTAGCGCGCAGCAGTTGACTAACTCGATCTTTGTATACTTCAACTTAATTCAACTCGGAATTTGGAACTTTAATCCATTAAATAAATATAAATTAATTTCGCGATTAAATTTGATGCAAATTGAGAACCAAGTATTAAATTAAACTTTTAATTTCATTAACAACTGAATTTTTTCACGTTGAGACGAGAAAAAAAAAATACACGATTAATGTATTAAAGATGCACAACACCACCACCAAAAAAAATATTTAAATCCAAAAAATTATTTCAAGATTATTTTATTTCGAAATGACTGATTCTAATTAATTTATTCTATTTCTCCATCAAAATTTTTCTCGGTGTATTGAGACGGGCTATTTAAAATTGGAATATTTGAAATAATTCCAATATTTTTTCTCAAAATTTCACTTTTCCATGCACCGAGATTATTTTCACAGTCATTTCAAATTAAATTTGGATTTAAAAAAATATTATTTATTTCCTTTTTAAAAAAAATCACTTTTTTCTTTGGTGTGTAGGTGTATGCACTTTGTTCACGGTATTATTCACAGAATTGAATTAATAAATTTTCACAGAAAAAATAAAAACTGTATGCTTACAGTTCGCAGAAAATATTTTGAAATTTTTAATTATATCATTTCACTATATCAACAATTTAAATGTAAAATGTGAAAATTCTTCACTTTTTAGAGCTGTAAAAAAGTTTAAATATTTTTAAAAAATTTTAAAATATTAAATAATTTCATTTAAAAACATGCGGTTAGTATTTAAATATTTTTGGATAATTTGTTTAATTATTGTATAAATTGCCATCAACAATAATTTAATTTTCATTCGCTCTTTTCATTTCATTTTCCTTTGCTTTAATTATTGCAATATCATTTCCATTTACTTCATTTCATTTCATTTCATTTTCCTTTGCTTTAATTATAGCAATATCATTTCCATTTACTTCATTTCATTTCATTTCATTATTCGTTGTTATCATAATTTAAGAGTATTTGACTTGCATACTCTTTATCTTTTTACTTGCATTTACTCTCTTTTTATTTTGAGTGTACTTGACGAGTGATTGGCATGTAGTTATTCATTTACGCTGTAATTCTTGTTTACTGTATTTCTCACCGACCGCGCTGCTCGCAGCAGTCAGCTCAGTCGAGAGTGATAGCCGCTGGTATGAGTGTGTGAGTGAGTATGAGTATATGGCTGGTTGAGTGGTGATGATGCCGCTCTTGCTTTGGTTGTTTTGTTTATTTATTCTTTGGTTGGTTTGATGACCGTTTTGTACACTCAAAAAAATTATTGAGTAAATTATTTTTTTTTTTTTGTTTGTTTTAAAAATTTTTTAAAATTTTTTTTTTTTCTTTTGTTAATAATGTGAGCGGGGTTAATAGAATAATATGAGAGATTTTACCTTCATGTAAATCGAACAATTGGGGTGCCAAAAAATAAAAAAATTAAACCGAAGTGCCAAAATTAAGAGAATCTATTTTCTTTTCTTTCTTCGTATTTGTTTGAGCCGAGCTTTTTTCCTTTTTTATGTGCATGAAATGCGAATGGGAAGCAAGTTGTACATATATACATAAATGGATATATATGTATATATGCTTCAGTAAATATTTAACATATTTATGTACAACTTTATGTAAATCTTTTATATAAACTTTTATATACAACTTTATGTAGACTTTTATGTAAAATTTCTATGTAAATTTTTTATGTAAAACTGTAGCCGCCATTTTTACATTACATCGCTTTTTTTTAAAATTTTCACTTAACGGGGTTTTTTGGCAATTTTTTCTCTTATTTTCAAAAAAAACACGCTGTTTTTGGCGGACAGACATCCAGTGGATTTTTACACCGTTTTCACGGACGGACACCACTTTTACTGCACTAATTTTTGGCACACTTTTTAAATTTTTGGCACTTCCTCAAACTGTTTAGCACTTTTGAACATTTTATTCGTGAAGGTTTTTTATCTTTGTTTATTCGTTTTTTGACGATTTACAACGTACTTGTTGCAAACACAATTTTTTATAATTTTAATAATTTTTTCGGTGTACAGCTTTTTACGCCTTTTTTACGGACGGACACCACTTTTATTTCAACTTGTAAACTTTATTTTCATTTTTCTTTGTTTCTTTTAGCACACTTGCAACGAACTTTTTTGCATTTACTTCGATTTTTTTTCGCGTTTTTATTTATTTCTTGTGTTTGCAACTTTCTGTTTCTTTTATTTATGCAAATAACAAAATGTTTGCACTTACCGGTACCGTAGAGACAACTAATTTATGCAGAGAGAGAGAGTTTAGATATTACCTCATGTTGTCGATGATGGTTTTTTTTGAGTGCTTCTTGTGTTGTCGTCTGGATGTACGGCAACGGAGGACCATGAATAACTTTGGGTAGAGGGGGTGCTGGAATTCTCCTTTTGGCGCTCAACTGATCGCGAGAGTAGAGTAGTTGGAGTCTTCTCAGCTGTAGTGGACTGTAATTGGGGTTGATTGTTTGTTGAAGTGTAATTATTCCTCCCGCAACGAGGAATAATTACACGTAAGAAGCAGAAGAGCGGAAAAAATACAAGGAAAAGACAAGAGTTTTTCAGTGTATGATTAGAGTTTTATTTATAAGAGACGAGATGCTCACCCTTGTAGTGTTGTCAGCAAAGAGAGAGATTACAATTCTTTTTCTAATTAAGAAAACTTGACAGTCCAAGTATAACGTTACTTTCGGACATACTTTAACTTGGCAATTCAAAAATATAATTTGACATTTTATAATATTGGAAATCTTAATCTATTACAATTCATTCAGGATAATTCATTCTCTTAATCTATTACAATGATTTTGGACAGTACAATTTTAATGACAAACAGTTCAAGTTTGTCCAAATATTTTAGAATTAAGGTTTACACCGTTTCTATATTGTAGTATTTATAATATAAATGTATATCTGATGTTTTACTACTGGAATAAAGATAAGATAAGATAAATATATTTGGAAAACTTCCGAAACAACAAATTTGTTTGGGTGTAAATACATATTTTATTTGCTAAAATCAGTTCGCAAATATATTTTGTTCTAATATATTAAAATATGCGTTCCAAACAAAATGTCTTGATTTATTTGTTCACAAATATATTATATTTAAAAATTTTATTTACAAATATATTTTCTTTCGATTCAAACATATCAAAAATGGCGATTTTCCTCCGTGTTTACAACTGCATGAAAAAGCATTCGAAACGTAATAAAATCGTATCTTTTGTTTTAGTCTAGAGTATATCGAAAAAGGTTTGTTCTATTTTTTCCAAAGAAATATTGAAAAAGTTAGTTTTTGTCGAACACATTTTCTTCAAAAATATTACAAATGTTTAATTATAACAATTAATGTGTGCATAAAGAACTCGTACAACGAAACCGACTATATGATAACATTCAACAGCCTGTTGGAGCTGCTATTCTAAGTCGGTACAGACTTTATATAGTGACGGAGTTATGTCCGCATATAATCTATGACATAACACCCAACATTATTGAGACTTATGTCCGACATTATCGAGTGGACTAACGCCCAATACGAGTTATGTCATTTTTATTAATTTACATAAAACAAGTAAAAGCGTTAAGTTCCTCCATGCCGAATCTTATATATCCTCCAACATGGATTGCATTCAATTTTACTACTGGAAAAATCGTGTTTAAATACTATGTGTTTCCTTCAACGTTTTTCGTGTACCGTAAACGTAAATTATGAAAATTTTGAAGTGAAAGAATGTTCGTGTACCGAAATAGAAACTACGCTTACGATAAACATTTTCATTTTTTCGGACAGACATGGATAAATCGACTCAGGAAGAGATTCCATGTTGATCGATCGGTATAATAAACTATGGGTCAATCTCTTCTTCTTTTAGGTGTTACAACTAAATGCACAAAATCATAATACCGTGGACCACAGTATGGTAATTTTAGGGAAAATTTAGTTTTAATAAAACCTTAAAAAGTCAATCATAAACAGATTTTTAAAAGGTTGTTGTTTTATATCTAGAGATTATATTTTAAAGTAGTTTGTTAAAACATTGCCTAAATTAGGAAATAACGAAAAGAAAAATGTGTTTGCAGGACAAATACACACATATTAATAAAACTTTAAATAAACAGTGTATCATCTTTCAAAAGGTCTAAGTTTCTTCATTCAAATACGTTGAGAGATTGAAAATCGCAACAACCAAAATGGGAATGGGATGAAACCAATTGCAAATGAAATTTCAGTTCAGTGCCAGATTTTTTTTTACACGCATTTGAAGTTGGTGATTTTGGAACGCTGTCCAACAAGAAAAGATCATTGCAAATTTGATAAAATAATGCTTATTTTTTTATTATTATAGAATGTTGTGGTATCTTACTGTTTTTGGGTCGAGGAATTAATTTTTGATATTTAATTTTACATACAATTCACGCTAGATGGCGATGTCATACAAATGGTGCTATTTCTTGTCGCTTTTCATGAAAAAACGGAGTATTTATATTTGAATACTGAAAAATCAATTTTTGATGTTGGCTTCATAATTGGCATAGGCCCTTCTATCATAATAAAAAATATTAAGATAATTCTCTGAACCTATTATATGGGAGCTATATCAAAATCTGAACCGATGTTCTTCACAAACACACCATTTCATAATATTATTATGATGACATCGTCGTTAGTATTTTCATACAAAATAAGCACATGACTTATGACC
Organism: Eudasyphora cyanicolor; assembly: GCA_963930755.1. Taxonomy (NCBI): domain Eukaryota; kingdom Metazoa; phylum Arthropoda; class Insecta; order Diptera; family Muscidae; genus Eudasyphora; species Eudasyphora cyanicolor. The sequence goes on along the minus strand of OZ005736.1, from coordinate 53,063,798 downwards.
AAATAAACACTTTAATTTTTGTTGTTGTTGCATCTCCTCAAATGTTTGTCATTCTTCTATACATACTGAAACTTTGTTCATATATCATTCACTTTATTTGTAATTTATTTTGAGAAGATTCAAGCCACAAAATTGCTAATTTACAGGACATAAATTGTCTGTGGTTTCCTTAGTCTTTCAATAAGAACAAAAAATTGTTGACGCCAATGTAATTTGATGCCATAAAAATAAAATAAGGGAAATATACTGACCACTGACAAATTACTGATAATAAGTCTTCAATTTGTTACGTATGCCAAGAAACATTGTCGTACATTTCATATATCGCTTACTTACTTCAAGAGGGTCATAAATCACTTAAGTCCGTATAAAAATATAAGTAACATGAAAAAAAAACGCTGGAATATTCCGAAATATGGATTATTGTTCAAATTTCGCTGAGACTAATTTATGTATATTTGCCAAATTCGCATATCCGTAAGGCAACCTCAAAAAATTGTAATTGTGAGTTATGTCACTCTTGAAGTGAGTGAGTGATATATAATTGGATATTAAACTGAGGCATTATCAGTGAAATATAGAATACATCCATAAACTACAAAAAATGGTTTTGGGTGAGAATTGCTTGCCGTTTTGATGTTGTTGTCAATTTCATATTTAGTCGAATCCGATAATTTAAACAAAGAAACAAGTAAGAAATTTCAGTCGGGTAAATCGACTAAGGTATAGTATTGAATATTTATATGCATTGGTATTCACGATATAAACTGTTAACTTTTTGTACAAAATGGTATGAAAAGAGACATAACAATAACGTCCATTTTTCGACAGATTGTAGGTAATATAAAACCAGTAAGGAAAGGCATAAAGTCGGGCGGGGCCGACTATATAATACCCTACACCTCCCTAGCAATGCGATAAGGGTCATTGCGATAATAACTTATAATAATTGGTAAATGGGTAAGAACATATTATTTAGTTCTGAACCGATAATCGCTAAGTTAAGCAATATTCGTTCCTAAATTGCGACATATTTCGGGAAAATTTTAATGATCGGAAGTAAAGCACAATTTCTATAGCGTTTTGATACCAAATCAGGAGGAACATATATATGGAGGTTGTATATACTGATCGGATATTGATCGGATATAAAATACAGTCTCTGCGATTTTCTACGAATTTGGCAGTATTCCTTCATGTAATAAGAAACCTCTTTTAGCCGAATTTCGCAATGATCGGATATAAAATAACATTTTTACAGCGCTCACATGTCAAATCGGGGGTAACCTATATATGGGGGCTATATCTAAATCTAAACCGTTTTCTTCCAAATTTAACAGTGTTCATTCATACAATAAGAAACCTCTTTCTGCAGAATTTCATACTGATGGGATATAAAATAAGGTTTTTATAGCGCTTACATGTCAAATCGGGGCTAACGTATATATAAGGGCTATATCTAAATCTGAACCGATTTTAACCAAATTCAATAGGGATCGTCCTTGGGCCAAAAAAAGATATATGTAAAGTTTCGTCGAGATCGGACCATAATTGCGACCTGTACTTTGATTACAAGAATACATGCACAGACAGACAGACGGACAGACAGACGGACATAGCTAAATCAACTCAGAAAGTGATTCTGAGTCGATCGGTATAATAAACGATGGGTCTATTTCTGTTCCTTCTGGGTGTTACAAACAAACGCATAAAGTTATAATACCCTGTACCACAGTGTGGTGTAGGGTATAAACATTACACTGCACTGTGCAAAGTTTTAAATATTTGTACGTACTCGCATTATAGTTATAAGCTGTTAATATTTGGTGCAAAATTTACCATTTATGTGCGAGGTACGAAAAGGAGAGCGGCAACTTCGCCCATTTCTCAAAAGGTGATAGCGACTAACAAAGGAATTTCGGAAGAATGTGGAATTTTCGAAGATTTCGATAGGTAGTATATATGTTGTCAAAGAAGCAATATTTCACAAAATGTTAACCTTTTGTGGGGGAGGTGCCAGAAGGAGTGGAGCAATGTGGCCAATCATCGAACATAGGCTATGACATCCTGTATTACAAGTACTGCATAAAATTAAATTATAAAGTTTTAGACGGAATGTGCCTTGAATTTTTATATTTGTGAAATGAAAAAATTTGAATTTTTCGGTGATTGAAAAAAAAATATTTGAAAAGAACGGATATACATTATTTTTTCTTGGTGCTGAATAGAATTCGGTGAAAATAAATATTTTTGTTCTTACTTATCCGTCATATATATTGGATTATTGAATGGTCGGAAGGACAATTCAGAAAATACTTGAAGCCAAGTTAACGGATTGGTGAGAATATCAATAATCTACGATTTGGGATCCGATTCATTGCAAGTATTGTGTATGATAGCATCAAGCTCCATCCTGCCTATAAGACGCATGGAAAATATCGATATCGATGAAAATATAGTGGTATAGGAATCTTAAGTTGCCAGCATCTTTAAAGAATCCAAAGCCATCAGCATACCGATTTGCGAAAGACATTGGAAGATAAATCTATGTTATAACCGCAAGTAACCGAAAATTATTCTATCAGAAAACGATCATCATATGAATAAGTAGCAAGAATAAAGCGAAATCTTAAAAGAAAAAAAAATCCCACAAACGAAGAGAAAACCCCAAGGAAATTGGAATTTTGCGGCTTAGTCATGGTATAAATCTCAATACCCTGCCAATACCAGTTTGACCCAGTGAATTAAAATATTTATTAAAAGATTTAGTATTCTTATAGCATTTGTAGTTAAATATTTCTTTCTCTTCATCAGTTTTATTTTTGTTTCTCGTAATCTAAGTTTTTTTGTGATAATGTTCACCTCATGATTTTGTCTTACACATATACATATATACTCATCTGTTTATAAAATACCGGAATCTTGCACATCACAATTCATATAACTGAGCTATGCAAATTCTAGTCCTTTAACGCAGTTGATATATTCACCAATCAAAATACCAATTTTGGATTCAAACCCTCAAGAGTCAGCAGGCCTGTGGACATCGTGGGATAAGTCTGGTGAGTTGTGATTCGTATTATAGTTTGTATATGCTCATTTAAGATCTTGTTGTTCACTTGATTAATTCAACAATGGTGATATGAAAGATTTCTTTTTCTTAAAAATTAAATTACTTTTAAACTTAGTATTTAATATATTAATACAAATTTAACTGCGGTTTCTTCTACTTACCTCTAAACACTAAACTACTCATACATTTTGGGTCATTTACTCCTTTTTAAAAGACGTATACGATAATTCTTCATTTTTGTCTATGTTGTTTACATAAAATAGTTTTATTTAAATATATTTAAAATGCAATTTTGAATTTCTGTCTTCAATTCACGAAAGGATGAGGATCTAAGGTATAGGTTGATCTAATGGGCTGAAGGCAATGTCTCGGCATGGTTGGGAGGGACTAGAGACGCAGCCAAATAACAACTCTTGCTGCACATAAAATTAACACCATCTTCTGTATTTCATTTTCGCTTTTTATTATCTACATTCTATCCTATTTTGGGTTTCTTTTCATTTTCTTTCTTCTTACTATCTATCTACTAAAGAGCTACCTTATTTTACTTTTATGGCAACGAAACCGAGCCTATCTCCGAAGAGAAAGAACCGCCCCAGGACTGAGCATGGCCGGGGCAAGGAGGTAGCCACTCTCGGAAGAGATAGGACCTGTTAAGGTGGATCGTTACAAGGCTGAGATAGAAACATATATTATCACATACCAAGTCTAAGACAATCGGTTACTCCTTTGAAGAGTTATCATGCGAACCAACATACAGACATCCAGACAGACGGACATTACTCGGGTTGTCTTTTAACACAGTAATCCAAATATCGTAAGCTTGAAGATATTCTAATAAAAACTTCGATTGAAAGTTAACGTAAAAACTGTGGTCCTCGCTCTGATAGAACCGAAGTTATTCACGATTTGAGGGCATAATTGTGCATGATAGTGACTGTGGTCAGGATATTGTGGCAATTATATTTCAAAATGTGTGATATGGATGTCCACAATCCCCTGACAGCTACTTTTATGCATAATTGCATCGCGAACAGCTTAGAAATGTGAAAAAATACATAGCCAATATTCAAGAATATACATACAGATTTAAGCGATATTCTGTTCTTAAATAAATTACGTAAAATTACGGCCTCAAGCCGTCAATAACTTCGGTTCTATCCGAGCGAGAATCACAACAATGCACAGTGGGTTAAAATGGATATAATTCAGCCATTTCAAAACATTTGATTTTATAGGGCCATAACTTTCTTATCTCATGCCATATCTTATCGATTCTTTTTTTCATGATGATTGGCAATCCATAAAAGAACAACAAAATCGGTAAACTTTTGACTGATATATTGGCTAAATTCCAATGCAACGTCGGCGAAAAAATTAAAAATTCAAATTTAAAATCCACAAATCTCGGAAACTATTCAAGATTTCTTCAAGCTATAAAATGTTTATTGTAGGTCGTATTTTCTAAATTCTTATATCTATCTTTTTCTCATTAAATATAGAACAGGATCGGAAGATAGGAGAAGATTTACAAATATATCTTCATTTTGAAATTCTATTGAACTTATTCGGGAGTGAAATTGCTGACCATTCTTTTCCCGTAGGCTCGCCCAAAGGGAGAATATGAAATGCAATAATTATATCTCCATGACGCAATACTTTATGTACTGTTGGGGCTATAAAATGTTTATTGTAGGTCTGGTCTAGGAGTATCCACAGAAAAAAACGCCACTCCATTCAAAAGTTAAAGCCGATTAAAATTGTGTATAACCGAGGTGGTCAACTTCAGGGCCCTGTAGCTCCGCCCCTGTATAAGATATGGGCCCAAGTTCCGAACTTAAACTCTCTAACACCTCTTGTATACACACCTTTTGTATACATCGCCATACGTAAAGTGGTTTTGAAATGGCAGAATTATGTCAATTTTTCAAATTTTAGTCCACGGTGCAATGGTACTGATTTAAACAGAATAGCGAGTTCTAGCTGTACATATGAAAATAGCTTTTTAGGCCAAGATGTCCGATATTTACAAAAAAACATGAATTTTAGAGGTCATGTAATATCGCTCTGGCTCGCTGGCGGCTTAAGATATAGCCGACATATTTTAGGGATATTCACTACTTATAAATAGAACAAGCTTTCCTTTGAGATGTGGACAGCTGCGAAAATTTTTTCTGACCCGTCCTAATATATATGTTGCTATATCTAAATCTGAACCGACTTTCCCCAAATTAAGCAGTATTCGCTTCTAAAGTAAGAAATTTGTTTCTTCCAAATTTCGTAATGTTCGGAAGTAAAGTACATCTTGTATATCGCTTTGATACCAAATCAGGAGTAACAGATATGGGGACTATGTCTAAATCTTGACCGATTTTAGCGGTGTTCATTTGTGTAATAAGAAAGTTCTTTCTGCCGAATTTCGTACTGATCGGGTATAAAATACAGTTACTACAGCGCTTACATGTCAAATCGGGAGTAACATATAAATGGGGATAAGGTGTTCACTGCACACTGTTCAGTGTTCATTCGTGTAATAAGAAACCTCTTTCGGCCGAATTTCGTACTGATCGGATATAAAATGCTGTTTTTACATCGCTTACGTATGAAATCGGGGGTAACATATATATTCGAGTGGCTTCAAGCATATTTCACATATAAGTTATTCGCGATATAAAAAAAATCCCAAGATCAGGCTTTTCTTCAATAAAATTGTCAGTGCTTAGTCTTTCCTGTTCAACAGTTTTTCATAAAGCCTTGGAAGTCGAAGTTCGGTTCAAAATTACAGAAAGAAAAAACGACCTTAAAATTGGAAAAATGTTAAAATTTGCAAATAACTACAAGCTGAGAAAAATCGTTTCTGTAGTATATTGTCCCAAATATATTCGGCTTGAAACATTTATATGTTACGAGTAACTCTAGACACCTCCCACACAAAGGTGCCATTTTGTACGAGAAGTTTAGAGCTTTTAACTTTGATTCTAGTGCCCACAAATTCTTAACATTTTGTACTGGCTCCTTTTGGTACCTCCCACACAACCGTACCATTTTCTACGCAAAGTTAACAGTTTATATCGTTTTTTTTAATTCCTGCAGTCCTGTTAAAAATACGAGTTATGACTATACCCGATTTAGTACCTCCCATACAAAAAGAGCCAAGCCATACAAATCTTAAATAGCTCATAATATCGGGTTTTCCAATAAGGACATAACATTAACTTTGCCAGAGTCCAATCGGAGAATTTTCGGCTTTTCAAATGATCAGCCACTTGATCATTTGAAACGCCGAAAATTCTTGAGTCAGTTTGATCTTATTAGACAGTTTGTTTTTCTTCTTGAGTCAGTTTGATCTTATAAGGATGAAGGCCAAGAATTTTGCGCTGGAACATCCAAAAGTGAAAATTTGGAGTCAAATTTAAATTTGCTACCACCGACTCAGAATTTAATTTTTAATTATTTCCAAACGTTGCACGTAAGTGAACTTTACCATGATGAAAATGTTGACTTCGACTAACATTTTGACACTGAAAGGTCATTAAAAATGTTTGAAGGTGCGTTATTATAAAGATACGAAATTGTTATGTCCCTACTAGAAAACCCTATATTAGTTCATATACCAGTGCACATTTACATTGCTCACATAGTAAGGGTATACCTTAGTCGGTTTCTCCGACTGAAATTTCTTACTTGTTTGTACTTCATATACCAAAGTTTGCTGCCAATTCAGAAACGTTGATGTGAATCAGTGCATATTCTGCTCCGATATTCACAAAATATTAGGAGAGGGTGGGGAAAAATTTAAAAATATTTTTTTTTAATTGTAGATATATCCGTAACTATACGAGTTTACTCTTCGGTGTATAAAGTCTTTTGTAGATCTCGGTAAGTAGAATGAATACAAGTAAAACATTTTATGAATCTATATTTTTTTTGTTAGATATTCAAGCCTAAGTTATTGGGTTTTTGTTGATCTTTATTTGTTTATTTTTCTAAAACTTAATATTTCGTCCTTAATCTAAGAACATCATCAGAAGATAAAAAAGTTACAAGTGGAAACAAACTAAAAAGGAACCAATTATAAGGACTTAACACACGCCTTTTGTCGTCGTCATCTCTTCTGTAAAAAAAGTTTTTATGAATCAGTAGAAACGACGACGAGTTTCACGCGTGTAAACATTGTGTTCACCCGAATTGGCCAACATTGAGGCCCTGTAGCTCCGTCCCTCTGTAACACAAGGGGCCCAAATAAGTAATTAAGTATATTTCTTTAGGTAAAAAATATTTTTTTCGCTAAAACTAGCTAAAAGAGGCAGAAACGATATTGATCACTTCCCAGTTGAGTATAGGGAATGATTGTGAACAAAACCGCATTAGCCGTCTTTGTCGTCAATCTATGCCAACATTGGACCACTTGAGGTAAGCTGTGCGAAACTCATTGGTATTTTGGTTCAGTCAAATCATTTGTATTTTATACCTTTTTTGTCAAACCATTGTTCTTCTGTGTATTGTTCTTTTATAAGAAATCAGATGTACAATACAAAGCAAACATTTCCGATTGACGAATACAGCCTATATCTAGTTTTAGCAAGTCGTTTCATATTTTGTCAGCCCATCCGTATTCTTCTTTGCAAACAATTGTTCGTTTATGAACGCCAGGATATTTTTTATTCAAAGGAGTTTCACATTTCGTTGATATCCTGCATGACTTTTTGCGATAAAAGTTGAAGCTTTTGTTGTTCCCATTTTTAAATTATTTTTGGTACTTTTGTCTTCTCTGAGTTAGATTTATATCAAAGAAAATTGAAATTAACAAGCGAATTGTTTTTTAGCGTATATGCCATAAAGAGATTTGGTATTTTGCATTCGTATTTTTGAACGAGAGCAAATACTAGGAAGACAACATTCAATACCTGTAATCCCGCAGAGCAATCAATTTTGATTCATATTTCAATATAACTGCAATGTAGAGAAAATGCTAAAATGAAAATAAAAGTACCGCAGTGTCAACGTGTATAACATGAGTATAACAAATTATCTCAAAGATTTAAAGAAGTATATGACATCCTGTATTACAAGTACTGCATAAAATTAAATTATAAAGTTTTAGACGGAATGTGCCTTGAATTTTTATATTTGTGAAATGAAAAAAATTGAATTTTTCGGTGATTGAAAAAAAAAATATTTGAAAAGAACGGATATACATTATTTTTTCTTGGTGCTGAATAGAATTCGGTGAAAATAAATATTTTTGTTCTTACTTATCCGTCATATATATTGGATTATTGAATGGTCGGAAGGACAATTCAGAAAATACTTGAAGCCAAATTAACGGATTGGGTCCTGTAGTGAGAATATCAAAAGTTTCAATAATCTACGATTTGGGATCCGATTCATTGCAAGTATTGTGTATGATAGCATCAAGCTCCATCCTGCCTATAAGACGCATGGAAAATATCGATATCGATGAAAATATAGTGGTATAGGAATCTTAAGTTACCAGCATCTTTAAAGAATCCAAAGCCATCAGCATACCGATTTGCGAAAGACATTGGAAGATAAATCTATGTTATAACCGCAAGTAACCGAAAATTATTCTATCAGAAAACGATCATCATATGAATAAGTAGCAAGAATAAAGCGAAATCTTAAAAGAAAAAAAATCCCACAAACGAAGAGAAAACCCCAAGGAAATTGGAATTTTGCGGCTTAGTCATGGTATAAATCTCAATACCCTGCCAATACCAGTTTGACCCAGTGAATTAAAATATTTATTAAAAGATTTAGTATTCTTATAGCATTTGTAGTTAAATATTTCTTTCTCTTCATCAGTTTTATTTTTGTTTCTCGTAATCTAAGTTTTTTTGTGATAATGTTCACCTCATGATTTTGTCTTACACATATACATATATACTCATCTGTTTATAAAATACCGGAATCTTGCACATCACAATGCATATAACTGAGCTATGCAAATTCTAGTCCTTTAACGCAGTTGATATATTCACCAATCAAAATACCAATTTTGGATTCAAACCCTCAAGAGTCAGTAGGCCTGTGGACATCGTGGGATAAGTCTGGTGAGTTGTGATTCGTATTATAGTTTGTATATGCTCATTTAAGATCTTGTTGTTCACTTGATTAATTCAACAATGGTGATATGAAAAATTTCTTTTTCTTAAAAATTTAATTACTTTTAAACTTAGTATGTAATATATTAATACAAATTTAACTGCGGTTTCTTCTACTTACCTCTAAACACTAAACTACACATACATTTTGGGTCATTTACTCCTTTTTAAAAGACGTATACTATAATTCTTCATTTTTGTCTATGTTGTTTACATCAAATAGTTTTATTTAAATATATTTAAAATGCAATTTTGAATTTCTGTCTTCAATTCACGAAAGGATGAGGATCTAAGGTAGAGGTTGATCTAATGGGCTGAAGGCAATGTCTCGGCATGGTTGGGAGGGACGAGAGTCGCAGCCAAATAACAACTCTTGCTGCACATAAAATTAACACCATCTTCTGTATTTCATTTTCGCTTTTTATTATCTACATTCTATCCTATTTTGGGTTTCTTTTCATTTTCTTTCTTCTTACTATCTATCTACTAAAGAGCTACCTTATTTTACTTTTATGGCAACGAAACCGAGCCTATCTCCGAAGAGAAAGAACCGCCCCAGGACTGAGCATGGCCGGGGCAAGGAGGTAGCCACTCTCGGAAGAGATAGGACCTGTTAAGGTGGATCGTTACAAGTAGTCAACATATTTCTAGCAGCCCAGAAATAATAGTAAATGCACATAGGTACCTCAGACAGAACCATTTTAACAAAGCATGGGACATTATAATCGCTTGTTTTATTTGTCTAACGCCCAATTTTAACAACTGGTTGTGTTGAGCTTTTCACAGACATTTTAACTGCCAGTTAGCAATATTTTCTTTTCTAAAAGTTCTCAATGTTAAAATTTGCGCCCAATATCACAATCTCCAGTAAAATATTTTTAACAAACAATTCTATTATCAGCCAGGTTGTTTAACTGAAGGATTTAAACTGCCAGCTAGAATTTTCATTGCACCAACTTACCGTGTGTTAACCGAAAATGTTTAACCCTGGCAATGTTTTCAAATGCAAAGGAACCAAAAAAAATGTTCGCAGAACAAAATATCAAATTTAATATTTCAAACACATCAGCACAATAGATGACCTAAAAGCCATTAATTGTTGCGGACATAAGTGCAAAGTCCAGGAAGAAGATATGTGCACAATATCGTTTTTGAAAGCCAAACTAAAACCAGTAACGAAAGACTGAAGTCGGGCGGAGCCGACTGCATACTACCCTCCACTATTGCTTGCCAACAAAATCACGGAGAACAATTATTGCTATCAATAGTTGCAGCTTAAATGGAGTATATTTCTAAATTGAAATGAACGAGTGAGGAGGAGAAGTTGAATATGGTTGTTCCTCGCAAGCACAAGTGTAGTTTGGAGATAATGGCTCTTTGTAGATGAGTGGACTGTATTATACGATTGATGTTAATATTGTTGGTGACTTATTTCTTCGTACAGAAAATAACTCGACAACAATTATTTTCTGTACGAAGAAATAAGTCACCAACAATATTAACATCAATCGTATAAACAGTCCACTCATCTACAAAGAGCCATTTGATATTGTTGTCGAGTTATTTTCTGTACGAAGAAATACGTCAAAAACAATATTAATATCAATCGTATAGTACAGTCCACTCATCTACAAAGAGCCATTATCTCCAAACTTCCAGAACGAGAGGAGAAGAATACACAACAGTGAATTAATAAAAAGTGCTTTAGTTTTAAAACGTTATAAATTCATTTTATTTAACAGTAAGAGAAGAGTAGAGTCTAGTTGAAATGCTCACCTTTGCCCGGTCCAAGAATAACGTGAGCGAGGAAACAAAACGTTACTTGCCAAGTAACGCAACTTGACGAAAGTCGAGTATGGTGTTGCCAGATTGGGCATCCTATTCATCGCAGTACGGCATCTCATTTTTGGAGAGATTGTGGTCAATTATTGTGAATTAACGGGAAGAAGAACAAAAATGGAAAATTATTTTAATATTTTCAAAAGGAGTGTAAACAATACACAGTAACACAGTAAATTTATGTTTTATAAACACATTTCACGATTTTTTTTTCTGTTTCGCACAGTTCTTTCTTTGCAACTCATGACACCATTGCTTCCAGATAGAGGAAATCCGCCACTTACTGCTTATGCGCCAGTTAATGGAAGTCAGTTGTTTTCGTTGCAAAGTGCTAAAATAAAATCGCTAGCTTGTAACGAAAACATGCCTAATATTTGCTTAAGGTGTCTTTACACTTAAAAACTAGAGATTCATTTATTTAGGGCCTGTTTCTGTAACTTATTTTCGTTCGTCTACGGCAAACGATCAAAAATCACTCAACTATTCCGAGAAATCTATAAGTTACAGCAGTTTATAATTCGCTGTGTCTATAGGAAACCACGTAAAAAGATCGTATCTAAAATATTTCTAACCTGCGTTTTATAGAATTTAAGTAATAGTTGAGTGATTTTTGATCGTTCGCCGTAGACGAACGAAAATAAGTTACAGAAACAGGCCCTTAATTTTAATTCATAATTATTAATAATAGTTTTGTTTTTGACTATTGAGTTCGAGATCTCTGTTTTTGTTTTAAGTTAAACAGAAACTTTCTTTAAAAAGAAGGATAAGAAATGTGTAAAATGTATTAAGGGTGGTCACTGGTTGGTGGACGATATCGTTTCGGAAGCTACCAAGCAACCTCATCGGCACCTTGGACAAAATACCCTGTCAATAATTGGCACAACATGAGAGCAGCTCAATATGAAATAATTGAGAACTGACTTCAAAGTCCCATATCTCCAAAACATTGCGGACAGTTTTTCTCAACCTTAATACATCCCCACACTTCTTGTTTGGTTTTTTTTGTGTGTCCCTGCAATTTGCGGGGAAGGCACACGATTTGTTGTTATTGTCGCTTCTTACAGCGACAACGAACGTTCGGCCGTACTCTGCCTCATTCATTATTGTTTTTTGTTTTTGTTATTCGATTTGTTGTAACTTTTCATAGTTTTGTTTTTGACTATTGAGTTCGAGATCGTTGTTTTTGTTTTCTGTTAAACAGAAAAACAAACCTTCTTTAAAAAAGGAAGAATAAGAAATGTGTGAAATGTATTAAGGGTGGTCACTGGTTGATGGACGATATCGTTTCGGAAGCTACCAAGCAACCTACCAAACAGGAATTGTGGGGATGTATTAAGGTTGAGAAATACTTTCTGCAATGTTTTGGAGATATGGGACTTTGAAGTCAGTTCAACTCAATAGTCAAAAACAAAACTATGAAAAGTGACAACAGATCGAATGACAAAAACAAAAAACAAATATTATTATGTATGTATGTATAAAAATACAAAATGAATAATTGGACAATTCACATTTGTCCATGGCGCCGGCCTTGAACTTGTGCAACATTGGAAGTGGCGCACAAGACCGAGTCTATGGAGATGATAGTCTTGGACAAGACGCGTAGGTTCGGCAATTTCGGGACCATTTTTCCGTCGTTGTTGTGGGCCGGGTTTCCGGCTTTGCTGTTGTTGACGTTGAGGATGACGATGGGGTTGACGATGAGGTTGAGGAGATGGAGAACCTTGGCGTCTTGGTGGGGACAATTCTGGCCAGTCGTGGAGATTTGGCGAAGTACTTCTTCGTGATGACCGGTAGAAGGGGCAATTCGTATGGGCGAGCCGCAACGTATTGGGTTCCTCCTTATAGGGCGGCGGGCAATTATGGTTGCCGTGCGCGCCGGCTGCTGCGGTCCAAGCCCTCGGGCAAGAATACTGGGCCTCTCAGGCCTTGTTGGTGACGTGGTACGTGTGGAAGCTGAGCTGTCACCCAAAGGCTCCGGGTGTAACATCGTGTGGTGCCTCCCATTACACTTCTGGCACGTTCTCTCAGAGTGGCACCGGTCCAATGTGTGGCTCTTTGCCACAGAATTCCTGCAGTATAGAAACGTCCTTATAACTGAACGGCTCGATACCCTCATCATGACGAACTCCGGGCAGTACTTTCGAGAATGACGCTCATTACAGAGGACACACTGGTACAACTCGCGCGCATCTCTTGCGGATACGTTGGATCTGAAAGGGAAAAGGTGTCCGCAAGAGAAGCGCGCAAGCTGTACCAGTGTGTCCTCTGTAATGGGCATCACTGGTCATATCCGGTTCGAAGGACCGTGAACGAGTGCGTGGGGAAGTTGAATATGGTTGTTCCATTATCTCCAAGTGGAGTTTGGAGAAAATGGCTCCTTGTAGATGAGTGGACTGCATGATACGATTGATGTTAATATTGTTGGCGAGCTATTTCTTCGTAAAGAAAATAACTCGACAACAATATCAATTAATAAAAAAAAGATTTAGTTTTAGAACGTTATAAATTCATTTTATTTAATAGTAAGAGAAGAGTAGAGTCGAGTTGAAATACTCACCTTTTCCGGGTTCAAGAACGAAGTGAGCGAGCAAACAAAACGCCACTCAAATCGGATACTCCATTCAAGTAGCCGATGAAAATTTTGAATACCCGAGGTGGTCAACTTTAGGGCCCTGTAGCTCCGCCCCTGTATGAGAACTTAAACTCTCTAACACCTCTTGTATACACACCTAAAACTTCATCGCCATACGATAAGTGGTTTTGAAATGGCAGAATTATGTCAATTTTTTTTCCATTTTAGCCCACAGTGCGACGTCTGTTGTCATACTGCTGTCATCAGTATGAAAACATACGGCAGCGACTTCGTTTTCACAATCGGAACATAAATACAAACTGCACTTTGATTACAAGAATATATGGACAGACAGTCGGACATGGCTAAATCCACTCAAAAAGTGATTCTATGTCGATCCGTATAATAAATTATGGTTCTATTTCTTCTCAACTTTTTGGGCGTTACAAATAAAAGCACAAGGTCATAATACCCTGTACCACAGTGTGGTGTAGGGTGTAAAAAGTTTGGGTCTTCAGCGATTAACTTCTTTAGATTTTTTTAAATTGTACCAGTGTCCGTATACTTTCTGTAATTTGTTGCAATATAACTTATAGGATTGGGCTTTGAATGATTATGGCAATATGATTTGAAATTGTATTTTAAAACCAGTTAGCGAAGCCAGAAAGTCGGACAGGGCCGACTATATAATACCCTACACCTACCTAATAATGCGATAATGGACATTGCGATAATAATTTGATATATACATATGTGGCTATATCTAAATCTGAAACAATTATTGCTAAATTAAGCAACATTCGTTACTAAGTTGAGAAACATCTTTCTGCCAAATTTTGTAATTTTTGGAAGTAAAGTGCAACTTCTATAGCGATTTGATACCAAAACAGGAGGAACAAATATATATATAAATCTAAATCTGAACCTATTTTCTCTGAATGCTCATTCGTGTAATAAGAAACATCTTTCTGTCGAAAAATAAAATACAGTCTCTACGGCACTCATATATCAAATCGGTTGTAACAAATATATGGGGGCTATATCCAAATCTGAACCGATTTCCCTCAAATTTTGTCTCTAAGTGTATCACGAGACTGCTGATCGGATATAAAATACAGTTTTTACAGCGCTTACATGTCAAATCGCGGGCTATATCTAAATCTGAACCGATTTTTATCAAATTTTGTCTCTAAGTGTATCACGAGACTGCTCTCTGTCAATTTTTGTACAAATCGGATCAAAAATGTTGCGTATACAGTGCATATATGCCAAATCGGAGGTACATATATATGGGACCTACATGTAAATCTGTACCCATTTTAACCAAACTCGATATGGATCGTCCTTGGGAAAAAAAAAGATATGTGTACAGTTTCGTAGAGACCGGACCATTATTGCGACTTGTACATGCACAGACGGACGGACATAGCTAAATCAACTCAGAAAGTGATTCAAAGTCGATCGGTATAATAAGTCTATTTCTTCTCCTTTTGGGTGTTTCAAACAAATGCACAAATTAATAATACCCTGTACCACAGTATGGTGTAGGGTATAAAAAATATCCTATCACGGACTTTTACATTTTTTGTTGTTTTTCTATGTTGTTTTATGTATTTTTACGAAGAAAACCCAGGCTATACTATATTTTTTTATTTTATTTTCAAATTTCTAATAATTTAAAAACCGCCAAACTCAATAATATTTCGATGTAGTATGACCTTTTTCTGTAGATTTTGGCCCCCTTATTACAAGTCTGTCTTAAAAATTTTCGCAAAATACATACATTTAAAGAAAACCGATAAAGAAAATGTTAAATTGGATGTATTTTGCAAGGCCGTGTAACACTCACAATGTTTCTTAAACGCAGTTTAAGATGCCTACTGTTAAGAGTGGACTCTTCTTCATAAAGTGTATTGCAAAAAAGTTTAATGCAATGACGTCTTTTTAGCGAAAATTTGATGCTTTTAACTGCAGAATCCTAGAATATCTAATATTACCTAAAATTCGCTGTAACACAAAAAATTCAATTCAATATTTAAATCGAAAAATACTTCGTGTAAACGTTTTATTATGAATTGCAAGTTTTATTCAGAACGTTATTTAAACGTTTTCTACAAAACATCTAAACTATTTATCTTGATATGGGTATCGCAGAAAAAGTAGAAAACACTCTGTTTAAAGTACATTTAAAAATAACGTGAAACGTACAACGCAGAAAATTACATTTGGAAAATACTGCAAAAACATTGCAAAAAATCACGAAATATAATTTGTTAAGAAGATGTTGTAGGTAACGCAGAAAACACTATGTTCAAATAACTTTAAAATATTTGCAAAATCATTGCAAAAATAGAGAAAAATAATTTATTTAAAAGCACATGATGTTGGCAACAATGAAAAGTTAGAAAACTGTATGTTTAAATAACTACGAGTAAATGGAAGCATTTACAAGAATTGAAATCTGTATTCCATAGGATTATCATCACTTTGAACATAACATAAACTATACAAATAATGGAAATAGTTGTACTATTTGCAAATATACAAAACCGTCTTACATTTTTTGTCTCAAATTATTATATAAGGTTTTTATACAGAATCGCGCCAAAATCTTCTTTCATTTGCCTACCCACACTTAGTATTGCAAAATTTCTGCGAATATAGCCCTAACAATAGCCATTTATTTGTGGTTAAATTGTAAGGGCCGTTGTTGAATGTGAACAACACCTAAACGTCAAGTTTTTTTTTTGCATTTCATTTGACATTTCTCAATTTCAGACTAACTCAATTTGAACCATGGAAAGATATACAATCGAGCCACGCGTTAAAATTTTTTAAGACATTTACGAAAATGGGCGTTCAAGCAAAATGCATTTCGTGCACTTAGTGGTGTTTTTTTGATCAGCATAATCGACCAAATGTGCCCACAATCGGGAGAATTGTGCGCAAATTTCAGAAAACCGAGTCTGTAGGAGATGTGAAAACGCCTGTTTATGCTCGCCCAGTTCGTTTGGTGCGGCTTATGGGCTGGCGACGTAACCTGACCATACTTCTTCGAAATGAGGTCAGGCAGTTACTGTGGATGGTGCTCGACATCGTGAGATGATAACGAACTTTTTATGGCCCGAATTGGAAGATATGGATGTGGACAATATGTGGTTTAAACAGGACGGTGCTACTTGCCACACAGCTAAGCTAAAACAATGGCTCTTTTGCGCAACAAATTCAATGGCCGTGTTATCTCACGTCGTGGCGATGTCAATTGGCCGCCAAGATCATGTGATTTGACACCGTTGGAGTTCTTTCTTTGGGGTTATTTGAAAGAAAAGTACGTCGATAAGCCAGCAACAAATCAAAAGCTAAGGGATGAGATAATTCGGCACATTAACGGCATAGAACCTCAATTGTGCCTCAGCGTCATCGAAAATGTGGACCATCGGATGGAGGTGTGCCGCCGAGGTCGCGGCGGCCATTTGACCGATATTTTGTTCCATACATAATTGAACCATACCAATATTATCATAATAAAAAGAAATGACAATAATTTCCTAAATAATTTGTGTTTTAATTTTGGTTATTTTTCGGCTTTAGGTCCTTGATTAAAAAAACGCTAGTCATCTTCTGGAAATCTTTTGCAAAAATACATTAATTATTAAAACATATATAAACACAAAAAATATGAACTTTACATTAAAATGATCTTTAAAAATCGTTGTCTGTCCTTTTTAAGTTCACGCTGTTGACTGATGTTTATGTCGTCCATGTTTCTTAACAGTATGTCGATACATTTGAGAGCACCTGTCAGTGTCAGATTTGTAATTTAGTCTCTTCTCTGTAGGAACGTCAATTATGTGTAGCATCTCTAAAGTGTATCGTCTGTGGTAGTTACTCTCTTCTGCTAGTATCTCCACATTGTCAAAATTAGGTTTATGTCCAGTCAGCGCACAGTGGGCCGGAAGCACCGTTTTGTTTTCTATTGGTTTGTCAAAAGCTTTTAAGTCAGATTTGATGACAGTCTACTTTTTATACCCTACACCACACTGTGGTACAGGGTATTATGACTTTGTGCATTTGTTTGTAACACCCAAAAGGAGAAGAGATAGGTCCATTGTTTATTATACCGATCGACTTGTAATCACTTTCTGAGTCGATTTAGCTATGTCCGTAGATGTATTTTTGTAATCAAAGTAAAGGTCGCTATTATGGCCCGATCTTGACGAAACTTTACACATATCTTTTTTCTGGCCCAAGGACGATCCTTATTTAATTTGGTTAAAATCGGTTCAGATTTGGATATAGCCCCCATATATATGTTAGCCCCGATTTGACATGTAAACGCTGTAAAAACTTTATTTTATATCCGATCAGTATGAAATTCAGCAGAAAGAGGTTTCTTATTACATGAAGGAATCCTGCCATATTCGGAGAAAATCGGTTCAGATTTAGATATAGCCCCCATATATATGTTACCCCCGATTTAACATGTATGCGCTGTACAATCTTTATTTTATATCCGATCAGTAAACAAATCTACACAAAGAGGTTTCTTATTATATGAAGGGATACTTCCAAATTCAGAGAAAATCGGTTCAGATTTAGATATAGCCCCCATATATATGTTACCCTCGATTTGACATGTAAGTGCTGTAGAGACTGTAGTTTATATCCGGTCAGTACGAAATTTGACAGAAAGAAGTTTCTTTTTACATGAATGAGTATTCAAGGAAAATCGGTTCAGATTTATATATAACCTCCATATAGTATATGTTCCTCCTGATTTGGTATCAAAGCGCTATAGAAGTTGTACTTTACTTCCGATCATTAATATTTTCCGGAATGATGTTTCTCAATTTAGGAACGAATATTGCATAATTTAGCGATTATCGTCTCAGAAATAGATAATATGTTCCTGCCTACTTACCAATTATTCCAAATTATTATCGCAATGCCCTTTATCGCATTGTTAGGGAGGTGTAGGGTATTATATAGTCGGCCCCGCCCGACTTTCTGCCTTTCCTTATTGGTTAATTTTGTCTTGGTTGTACCGACATATACTTTTTGGAATATTTCGGACCCGTCGCCTTTGCATTGAATTTTATGGATTAAATTTGATTTGTCGTCCTTTATGACTTTCGATTTTGTTTTGCTGAATAGAAGATTTGTTGTGTTCTGCGTTTTGCGTGCAACTTTTACTACGTTTTTGTCATATATGTTAGAATTTTGTAGCCTCTCAGAAAAGCCCGGAATAAAAGTCATGGTTTTGTATATCGTTGGTGTCGTTGTCTCCTGTTGCTTATCTATGTCCTTCTTTATCCTGCAGCGCTGTAGCAAATCCTCTATAGTCTTCTTGGGATAGTCAATCATTGTTAATATTTTCCTTATTTTATCTCTGTTGGTTTTATGGAATTCCTTGTCCTTTATTGTGAGTACTCTTTTTATAAAATTGGTAGCTGTGTTGATAAAAGTCCTTCTGGGGTGTTTTGAGTGGAAGTTTATTAATCTTCCTGAAGATGTGCTTTTTTGGTACCAATCTGTTCTAAGTAAGTTACCATGTCTAATTATTAATGCGTCCAGATATGCAAGTTTGTTGTCCTTTTCATCCTCCATTGTGAATTTAAGGACCTAAAGCCGAAAAATAACGAAAATTAAAAATATCAAAAAGGTCAAAAATATCAAATTTGTGTTTTATTCAAAATCCACATAGGCCCTTAAAATTTAACCACACTTTATTAAGAGAGTTGACGGTACATGGATAGTCACCATGCTGCAGAATAGAACAACAGCAAGTTGTCAATCGGGGCACTCCACAGGGTGGGGTAGTCTCGCCGTCGCTATGGCTTCATGTCATCAATGAAATACTATCCAAATATGCGGACGATTTGGTGATACTTGTCTCTGGTTTATATCCGTCTGTGTTGAGTGACATCATGAACGGAGCCCTGGAGTCACTTGATAACTGGGCCTGAAGTAGTGGTCTGGGAGTGAAATCGGGAAATGCCGAGATGGTGGTGTTTACCACAAGAACCAAATATGAATCCTTTAAGCCACGGTTATGCGGTCATGCCAAGTACTTAGGGGCAATCCTGGACTCAAAACAATCATGGAAACGTAATATGGAACACCGGACTCAGATATCAACTGTTGCATATTACGCATGTCGCAAGATGTTTGGCAGCCGTTGGGGCCTCAGACCTAATATGGTGCTATAGATTTACACAAGCATAATCAGACCGATACTCACATATGTGGTGGCACTCATGTGGTGGCCAGTAACGGAAAATAAAACCGCAAAAAAATAGCATACAAAGATCTGCATGCATCGGGGTGATAGGAAGCCCTTAACACGATGATGCACATATTGCCAATAGATATACATATTAAAGGTAGTATGGCACTCACGTTCTCAAGAATATACGCTCTTGGAATTTGGAAAGATAGAACATACGGACCTGCTCGTATCCTTCATAGACTCCCAGAAGAACAATAACTACAGTAAACTACTGCACTACCGCAATGACCTTCCAATAGCCATTTGAAGTCACATTCCCTAGCATAAAGGAATGGGATAGCGGAATTCCGTTGACGGGACACGACACCAAGGTATACACGGACGTCTCCAAAATGAGTTGTGGAGTTGGATCAGATAACTTATCCGAGGAAGCGCACATATCAATCTCAATTAAACTTCTTGATCATTGCAATGTTTTTCAGGCGGAGATACTGGCCATAAAGGAAGCATGTAACGTGCTACAGCAGAATCATACAACAGATTGCATAGGAATATTTGTCTTGGAAGAACTTGCTACGCTAGGTCGTGTATTAAAAGTAGTTCTCACTGGATCCCTGGTCATAGGGGACTTGAGGGGAATGAAACGGCAGACGAACTAGCTAGAGCAGGATCCTCCTCTAACAACAACCAGATGGCATCAGTTGCAACGCCTCTGGGAGTCGTTGAA
Source organism: Eudasyphora cyanicolor (assembly GCA_963930755.1). NCBI lineage: Eukaryota > Metazoa > Arthropoda > Insecta > Diptera > Muscidae > Eudasyphora > Eudasyphora cyanicolor. The sequence continues at coordinate 53,043,230 of OZ005736.1, read as the reverse complement.
AAGGATATTTTCAATTACTAGTCGAAACAAGCAGAGACCAGGTGGATAAGACTGAAGGGTGTCGAAAATCCAAAAGAACCTAGCCACAATACAACACTGAACGAACAAAGTTTCTGATCACCCAAAATCGACGGAACTTGTCACGACTAATGGCTGTGCTAACTGGCCACTGGCCAATTGGAGATCATACAAAGCGGTTAAAACTTCAATACAACGTCCATTGGAGCAGTTGCGACAACGAGGAGGAAGAGGAGACAGTCGAACACCTTCCCTGTTCCCTGCCCAGCACTAATACAGCGCAGACTTAACGCTTTAGGTCAACCGTTCCTTCATAACCTCGTCGAGGCGTCAGATATAGGTCTGCGAGATCTTGTCAAGTACCTCAACCTATCAGGCTGGATATAAAGACACAAGAGTATAGCAAACACTACGCAAGTGAAGTGGTTATCAAAATGATATTTTAATATACTAATTGAGGCTAGCGAACGGTTCTTAGCCACCACGTTAACCAATCAACCAATATTAAAGCTAAATATTCGAATGCTTTTACAGGGAATTTCTTTATTAAAAAATTCGAAATATTATATACCCTAAAGGTATTATTATTGTCAACGATAACGAAAACAGTATTTGATTTGGCAAATTGGATAATGAGTTCTGAATAGTCAAAGAACCGTTATATTATCCGGAAAATGCCGGTTTAAACATTGAAGTTTGTTCCGATCGTCCGTCATAACAACACCATTCACTGAAATGTCTTTTATTTGAGTACCTTTATTCTTTACGACTATCTTATATATCTGCCTGAACGTATTTGAACCTGGTCTTATATTCCTTAGTTTAATACTAAATAATTTTGCCTTTTCAATTTCCACTTGTTCTTTAATAATCATTTTAAAAAGCTGACTCAGTTTGGAGAGTAAAATGTATTGAGGACGTGAAAATGTGCGGTGAAATATTAGTTTCAACTCCTTCTGCCAAGTCTGTTTAATTTGATATAATTTTCTTATATTATATAACACGAAATATTTCTTTTGTCTGTTGTCGACATTTTCTGAATGTAAAGTTGTCATGAAATTTATTGTGGTTGAGATTTATGTTGTTCATGGCAACTCCCCAGACAGTGTTCTTCGAGTTAAGATCACCCGCTAATATGACACTATCGAAATTTGTCGGAAGCTCCCCAGCAAAATCTTGGTAAGTACCTGTCATTATTCCCTGCATTACCAAATAATGACATCTCGTTATTCGGTGCATTACATTCGGCTTATTAATAATGACTTACCAATAACAACATATATAAGTGATTTTTTGCTATCAAAATCATTTTGACAATTTTTGATATAATGCAATTTTGGCTATATGTAGGTTATTGCACAAGATTTATTTATTTTTCAATAAGTTTTCAAATAATAACGGGTGATCCAAGTAGAGATACTTATTTCAATAGCCTTTTTTGACAGATCACGTGTGAGTCGTGTCATGCTATTTTGGTTGAGTATGGTTTGGCATTTCATCATGGAAAGACTTACGCCTGAACAACGTATACAATAAATCGTTCAACTTTGTTACGAAAATTCACGTTCTGTGAGGAATTTGTTTCGTGCACTTCGCTCAACTTATGGTCAACATAATCGGCCTACTGAGCGTACTATACGCAACACCATCACCCATCTTGAGCCCCAGCATTCATTATTGGATAATATTCGACCGAATAGACCACGTCCAGCACGCAGTGTAGAAAATGTAGCGGCCGTAGCTGAGAGTGTACACGAAGACCGTGGAGAGTCGATTCGGCGCCGTTCGCAGCAACTCGGACTGGCGTAAGGAACGACTTGGCGCATTTTACGTCGAGATATTAAATTGAAAGCATACAAAATACAGCTTGTGCAAGAACTGAAGCCGCCCGACCTTCCCAAGCGACATCGCTTCGCTCTATGGGCTCTTGAAAAGTTCCAAGAAGATCCGACGTTTTCGAGCTAAATTTTGTTCAGCGAAGAGGCCCATTTCTGACTCAATGAGTATGTAAACAAGCAAAATTGCCGCATTTGGGAAGAAGAGCAACCTGAAGAGATTCAAGAGTTGCCACTTCATCCAGAAAAAACAAGGGTTTGGTGTGGTTTATGGGCCGGTGAAATCATCTATCCATATTTCTTCAAAAATGATGCCGGTCAATGGCGACCGTTGTCGTGCCATGATAACCGACTATTTGATGCCTGAAATTGACATTTGGTTTTAACAAGACGGCGCCACTTCCCACACACGCATCAATCAATGGATTTATTGAGAGAACACTTCGGAGAGGAGATAATTTCACGTTTTGGGCCGGTCTATTGGCCACCAAGATCGTGTGATAACACACCGTTAGACTTTTTTCTGTGGGGATATGTAAAGTCTAAAGTTTATGCGGAAAAACCCGCATCGATTCAGGCCTTGGAGCAAAACATCACCCGTGTCATTCGCCAGTTACCAGTCGAAACGCACGAAGAGTTATCGAAAATTGGACTCAAAGGATGGACCATCTGAGGCTACGTCGAACAGCGTAGCCTCAGATACAGCGAACATTTTATAGACATAATCTTCAAAAAATAAATGCCAAAGAATCTTCTTTCAAATGATAATAAACATTCCCCATTCAATTTGAATTTTCTGTTTTTTTCTTTAAAAAAGTAGGGAACCTTGAAATGGATCACGCTATACGTGCTGATTTGAATGATAATACATAAATATTTACGTATATCGTGTAATGGTAGACCTTTGACGAATTTGTACATAGGGCTTTGGGTTCAGAAATTCGAATCTGGCATGATGAAATTGTTTGTTTTAAGAAAAATGCGCGACAATATGCAAAAAATCACTTTAAATGACCATTTCTTTATATCTACTACTTATTTTATAACTTATTGGTAATGCATTATTCAAGTACTTAAAATCGTGAAAATATAAGCACATATTTATGTGGTATGCCTATGCTACAAATAAGTACTTATTATGCTACTTTATTGTATGCTTTTGGGAAGTACTTTCCTCCAATGACATCCCCATGTTAAAATAATGAGAAAAGTGGCTAAATAATAAGTACTTACCAATATCGAACTTTCCTTACTCGTAATGAATGAGAAATTTTGCTGGGTATGTATTCTAGAAAGAGCCCTTTGAATGTTACATGGGAAATAAATGGATTCCAGCAACACTGAATTCGGCCGACCATTGATTGAAGTTGTTAAATTAAAAAATACACAGGTAACGGAAGTGCTGGTATGTTCACGTTCGAATATTTAAAAAGTTTCCTTATAACAATGACTGTAGATCTATCTTGAATAAATAAGTAATCCTCTAAATGTATATAATGGTTTGGAATGTGTGTTTCCTGTATAAAACCAACATCTATATTGCCACGTCTATCAATTCTTCGGCTCACATTTATAAACAACCTCACATTGAAAGTTAACAAGTTCAGATAATTACTGACCATAAGTCTTTTTTACTTCTGCCAAAGGTTGTAAGCATTGTGCTTTCGCTTCTTCGTTAGTAAGTGACTTATAAAGGATTTTCTATTAAGGACATAACAATTTTATGCATTAATAAAACACAGAATATTTAAGATATAGAGTTCAAATGTATTCCAGGTGTAGTGCAAATGTAACATTTTAAGAATGAAATTCGATTTGGGTCATATGACCACCACGAGCCCCTCTACATGGCACGATAGCGCTCTCCATTAACGGTAACATGACGATTGTCATCATCGACGACCACACAGTATTTTTTTCGGATGCAATTGTGTTTCGTGAAGCACATGTGGATTTGTTGCTGTCCAATAACGCATATTTTGTTTATTGACAAAATCACTCAGCCAGAAATTAGCTTCATCGCTAAAGATAAAAGCTTTTAAAGTTGTCAGAATTTCGGTGCCAATTTTTAATGATTTCCAAACGTTGCACGTAAGTAAACTTAACCATGATGAAAATGTTGACTTCGACTGACGTTTTGACACTAAAAGATCATAAAAATATTTGAGGGTGCGTTGACATAGATATACGAAATTGTTATATCCCTATTGGAAACCCCGGTATGTACTTAGATGAAGATCAAGTATACGAGTATGCGTTATTATTCTACTCTATCAAGGTTTGTAGGGTAGCATATAGTCGGCTCCGCCCGACTTTTGTCTGCTCTAACTGGTTTCACGCACCATTCTCGGCTAAATGGGTTTTAAATATAGAATAGGTAATACCTCGTATCACAGCTTGATGTTTGCCATCATTTATTTTTGCATACAAATTATTGTGTAGTCATATATTTATTCTTGGTAGTAAAAAAATTCATGTTTTCAGAATACGTTTCACGTTTAGAACATTTTCTCTTGTATGTGTTGGACTTTCATGTGCGTTTTCAAATCCATTGTTTTTAAATCCTTCGCATCCATAGGTGTTCCAATTAAATGGAACAAAGGATCTAGTTATTTTTATTTTGTTTGTATTTGGGTAGTCATGTGTTTTATGGAGAGAAAAGAACAATACATATTGTATTCCAAACAAAATGAAATAAGAAAATATATTTATTTTTAGGTATAAAAGGAATGTTAAAAAATCAATATAAAAATTAAAAGAATTACACTATATATAGTAATGCAATAACCAATATACTACCTTAACATAGACTTCGTTATTAAACATTTCCAAGAAGCATTGTTTCAAGAAAGGATTTATTTATTTGTGACTTGAAAAAAAATGATATACATACATATTTATTCGAGATAGACTATGCATGATATGGACAATTTCATAAAGTAAATCGATCCAGAGGCATTAAGGTAGTGGGAAATAATCGATTATGATTAGTTAACACTGTGCAGGGGATGTCAAAGTTTCATCCATATCTAAGCGCGCCAGAACTGACGATATATCGGCATGTTGTAAAGTTTTAGAACCAACAATTGGAATGTCAATTTGAAGTTGTTTAAAGAAACTAAGGACAATTTAACAATTATTCTTATATTAGGCATTTATTATAATTCCTTCAGGATCATTAAAACAAATCTGATTGGTGTTGGATTTCGTCGTATACGCCAATCGTAACACTCCGCCATCAATGACTTAACAGGAAAAACTAAACAGAAAACCAGTAAGGAAAGACAGAAAGTCGGGCAGGGCCGACTATATAATACCCTACACCTACCTACCAATGCGAAAATGGGCATTGCGATAAGAATTTGGCAGTGTTCATACATGTAATAAGCAAACTCTCTGCCGATTTTCGTACTGATCGCATATAAAACACGGTTTCTACAGCTTACATGTCAAATCGGGTGTAACATATATATTAGGACTATGTTTAAATCTGAACCGATTTTCCCCGAATTTGGCAGTGTTCATACATGTAATAAGAAAACTCTCTCTGTTAAATTTCGTACTGATGAGATATAAAACACGATTTTTACAGCGCTTAAATGTTAAATAGGGTGAAACATATATATGGGGGATATATCTAAATCTGAACCGATTTTCCCCGAATATGGTAGTGTTTATTCATGTAATAAGAGAACTTTCGTACAGGTCGGATGTAAAATACGGTTTCTACAGCGCTTACATGTCAAATCGGGTGAAACATATATATGGGGACTATATCTAAATCTGAACCGATTTTCCCCCGAATTTGGCAGTATTTGTTCATGTAATAAGAAAACTCTCTCTGCCAAATTTCGTACTGATCTGATTTAAAATACAGTTCCTACAGCGCTTACATGTCAAATCGGGTGAAACATATATATGGGGGCTATATCTAAATCTGAACGGAATTTCTCCGAATTTGGTAGTGTTCATTCACATAATAATAAAACTCTCTCTGCCGAATTTCATAAAGATCGGATGTAAAATGTGGTTTCTACAGCGCTTACATGTCAAATCGGGTGAAACATATATATGGGGAATATATCCAAATCTGACCCGATTTTAACCAATTTCAATAGGGATCGTCCTTGGGCCAAAAAAGAGCACTATGCTAAATTTCATCACAATCGGACCATAAATACGACGTGCACTTTGATTACAAGAATACATGGACAGACGGACAGACAGACAGACAGACGGACATGGCTAAATCGACTCAGAAAGTGATTCTGAGTCGATCGGTATAATAAACAATGGGTCTATCTCTTCTCCTTTTAGGTGTTACAAACAAATGCACAAAGTCATAATACCCTGTACCACAGTGTGGTGTAGGGTATAAAAATGAATGATTGCAGTAGTTTACAAAAATATTGCCGAAATGTTACAGTAGTTTATAAAAATTTGGTATCCAAAACACGATATAAAATTAAAAAAAAAAATGTATGGAAATTTATATTTAAATTTCAATCTTCATGGTAGGTATCTTTTGAATTTGGAACATATTTTAAGTATAAGCCCGATTGTACCGTGATATGCGTTAAATTTAAGGAATATAACTTATGACCCATTTTGTAAAAGTAAGGGAAATGGTGTTTCTTATTTTGGCCAAACCGAAGGTACCAAAAGGGGCGTGGCAATAACGTCCATTTTTCATTGGACTGTAGATCAAAGTTATGAGCCAATAACTTTTTGTCCAAAATGTTCCTTTGTTTAGGAAGTACCGGAAGGGGCTAATTAACTTTACCCATTTTTCTCGAGGTGATAGCGCTTAACAAACGCGTACATGGCCCAGTCTGGATCTCCAATTTTCACACATTTTTCGCAGCATTTTTGGCATACAAAATGTCCTTTCAACTGTAGGACGATATATTTCCATTCTATATTTTGTTAAGGAAATTGAAAATTTTTGGCAAACCATAAGTAATAACATAATTTCGTCCTTTTTATCTGTACGACGTTTAATATTCCATTTAATTTCTATTTCCATTTTAAGCCTTGCTAAGGAAATCCAAACACCAAAAGCTGCGTAAAAATTGGAACAAACCTCTCAGACCCCTTCAAAACTGAGAGAGGCTTTAGGCAGGGCGATGCCTTATCGTGTGATTTCTTCAACTTATTGATTGAGAAGATCTTGCAAGAATCACAAATTAAATCCTCCAACATAATATACAACAAAAGTGTCATGATGCTTGCATATGCGGACGATATTGACATACTCGGTTGAAATAAGCGGGCAGTAAGCGGGGCCTTTGCAAAGCTCGAAAAGCAGTCGAAGATTATGGGTCTAAAGATAAACGAGGACAAGACGAAGTACTTTATTTCGAATAACAAAACATCAAAGCGTATCGAACAGCGCGTTCTCATCGAAAACTACAACTTCGAAGTTGTAAAAGACTTTGTCTACTTAGGTGCCAGTGTCAATAACAAAAATGATGTAAGCTTGGAGATTAAGCGTAGAATAACTCTTGCCAATAGATGCTACTTTGGACTTAGCAGACAATTGGGAAACAAATCCCTTTCCCGTCGAACGAAAATAACACTATATAAAACGCTCATCCTACCCGTTCTACGGGGTGTTTTTTTACAGCTTTGTTTTTCGAATAGAGATAAAACTGGCATTTTGTGGTCAAATCTGGCAACTCTAATGTCATTTATGTTCAGTTTGGTTTGCCATTTCATCATGAACAGGTTGACAAAAGAACAACGCTTGCAAATCGTGCAAATTTATTTCGAAAATAATGGTTCAGTTCGCGAAGTTTACCGCAAGCTCCGTCCATTTTATGGTCGACATAATCGTCCATCAGAGCAATTAAGTCGGTTAACCATGGATCGTTTTCGCACTACGTTTACTCTATGTAATAATACGCATCCGCAGAGACGTCGAACAGTGCGCACCGAAGAAACAATTGCCGCTGTAGAGCAAAGTGTTGAAGAGGACCCGAATGAATCGATTCGCCACCGTGCACAGCAATTGCAGCTGTGGAGAGCTAATGGAGACCGATATAGAGCCATGATAACCGACTATTTTGTTCCCGAATTGGATGGCATGAATGTGGATGAGTTGTGGTTCCAACAAGACGGCGCTACATGCCACACAGCGCACGTCACAATCGATTTATTGAAGGAAACATTCGATGAGCGCATAATTTCGCGGAATGGACCTGTCAATTGGCCACCAAGATCGTGTGATTTGACACCATTGGATTATTTTCTTTGGGGATATGTGAAGTCGCTCGTCTACGCCAACAAACCAGAAACGTTAGGGGAATTGGAAGCCAACATTCGTGGCGTTATTGCCGACATACGGCCCCATATGCTCGAAAAAGTGGTTGAAAATTGGACCTGTAGAATTGGCTTTATTCGAGCCAGCTGCGGCGGCCACATGCCCGAAATCATATTTAAACATTAATGGCATAAAATTATCCTTCCAATAAAGCCAAATTGATGGACCTGAAAACGATTTTCTTGTATTTTATTTCAATTCGAAGTTCTATACCGCTAAAAAAAACACCCAAATATGGCGCTGAAACATGGACGTTGAAAAAATCAGATGAGTCATTGTTGGCAGTGTTTGAAAGAAAAATTCTCCGTAAGATATGGCCCCATAAGTACCGATGATGAATTCCGTATCAGAATGAACCACGAGCTGTATCAGATGTACGCCGACATCGACATAGTCAGACGCATCAAAGTTCAACGACTGTGCTGGCTTGGACACGTATGGCGAATGGAAAACGATGTCCCTCCTCGGAAGGCATACAACAAGAACCCGTCGGAGGACAACGTAGAAAAGAGCGACCCAATCTCCGTTGGAATGATCAGGTGCAACAAAATCTATCAGCACTTCAAATCACCAATTGGCGCCAGAAAGTAGAAGACAGAAATTGCTGGTGTTTTATTTTACTTGATGCTGAAGCCGAGCCATAATAAAAAAAGGAAATCCAATATGTTGCAAAAAAAAAGTGATTACAAAGTTTCGAAATTTGCTCAGGAAATTCGAAATTTATCAAAATTTTGGACAAAAAATAAGTGATAGCAAAACTTCGTCAGTTTAGCTGTTCGACGCATAATTAACGAGATATTTGCATTTTAAGTTTTGCTAAAAAATTCAAAATTAGTCAAAAAAAATTTGTCATGGAAGAGGTGATAAAAAATGTCGACCTTTTAGCTGTACGACGCTTAATTAACGAGATATTTCCATTATAATTTTTGCTAAGAAAATTGAAAATTTATTAAAAAAATAAGTGATAACAATATTTCTGTACGACGCCTAATTAAAGATATTTTCATTTTAAGGTTTGCTAAGGAAATGCAAAATTTTTCAAAATTTTGCCCGAAAAATAAGTGATAACAAAATTTCGACCTTTTAGCTGTACGACGCCTAATTAACGAGATATTTCCACATAAAATTTTGCAAAGGAAATTCAAAATTTGTTTGTTTTGTATCTTTTTCGACCTATATTTTTAATTTAAGAAATTAATAATTGATTGAGCTCAAGGTCTTGTTTTGTTGTTATTTATTTTTTCATATTTTATTTATTATTGCCGATATTTCGCAATTCTTTGAATTGCATCTTCAGGGCTGATCTACAATTAAATAAGGTATAAATAACACTTATATTAATATCACATTTACTTTAAAATTTTTTTTTTTGTTAATATTTTCTTTTAAAAAACACATCTAAACACAAAGTAAAAAGATCGCTTACATGTAAATATACTTAGTCAAACTTAAAAACTAGCGTAGATTCACCACCATCGTCAGTTGTTATTATTGCACTGAGTAGTTATTTCCATATTGCACGATCTCCCCTTTTCGTGTCAGATGTCTGTAGCAGCATGCAGTGTTCTCCGTATCTGTTTTGTGGTTTATTCTCTTGTTACTTGGTAGGCTGTTGATGTGGAGCATTTCTAGCGTCAGTCGTCTATTGTAGTTTCTCTCTGTTTGTAGCACACGAGTATTGTCAAAGTTAGGAAGGTGGTTGTTGTTCTTACAGTGTTCTGCTAACGCTGTTTTTTGTGAAATATTTTGGTGTCTCAATTTTATATCAGATTTGTGGGCAGATAATCTTGTTTTTAATTTGTTTTTGGTTGTACCCACATATAATTTTCCACATTTTTCATCCTTGTTGCCATCACATTCTATTTGGTATATTACGTTTTGTCGTTCAATTGTTGGTATTTTACTTTTTGTATTTGTAAATAGATTTTTTAGAGTGTTATTCGTTTTATGTGCTATTGTGTATTTTTCTTTGTCGTTGATGTTAGATTTTTCAAATCGTTCTGATATATTAGGCAAATATATCAGTGATTTATATATTTTTTCGTTAATTATTGTTTTTTCCCTTGCCGTTTCTTGTCGTTTGTAGTTATTTATTAAATTATTTATTATGTTTTTTGGAAAACTATTCTTATATAGTATTTCTCTTATTTTTGTTTTATTTTTATTGTGAAATTGTTCATCGCTAATGTTCAAAACTCTATTAATTAAGTTCATTGCGGTATTAATAATCATCCGTTTTGGGTGTTTTGAATTAAAATTTATTATTCTGCCAGATGCCGTTTTCTTCTGGTACCAATCTATTTTTATTATTCCATTTTCTTTCATTACCAGTGTATCCAGATATGGGATGGAGTTATGATTTTCTTCCTCTATTGTGAATTTTATATTCTGATTGAAGCTATTAAATTTTGTCAGCGTATCGGATATTGCATCTTCCCTTATTATAACGAACAGGTCGTCCACATATTTCGTCAAGATTTTTGGTTTTGTCGTCAGTGCTGCTATGCATGTGTCAAGTAATTTTTCCATAACTAAATCTGCAACTATGGGAGATGCTGGTGAGCCCATAGGGAGTCCTCTTTTCTGTTTGAATATTTTGTCCTCGAATTTGAAGTAACGATTGTCTTTAATGCAGAACGTCAAAATTTTAAAAAATAATGTTTTAGGAATTTTTGTGTATTGTTTTATGTCTTCCCATCTCTCTTCAATTATCTTCAGTCCAAGATCAACCGGGATACTCGGAAATAATGATACAACGTCAAATGATATCATTTTTTCGTCCTCTTCGATCGTCAAGTTTTTAATCTTACTTCTAAATTGCACCGAGTCCCTTATATTATATTTTGAATCTTTCGTCAAATTGTTGAGAATGGACACTATATATTTGCACAGTTGTATGGAAGGGGAGTTGATTGAAGAACAAATTGGTCTTAAAGGGTAATTTTCTTTGTGGATTTTAGGTTGTCCATAAATTCTTGGTGCTATGGCCATGTCTGTTTTCATTCTTTTCTTCTCGATAGCCGAAATTACATTATTTTTAAATAGTTCATCTACGAGTTCGTTGTTTTTCTTCTGTAAATTTGACGTAGGATCCTTGTTTAATCGTTGATACGTCATTATGTCTCCTATTATTTCTGTCATTCTTTGTTGGTAATCTTTCTTGTTCATCGCCACCGTTACGTTTCCTTTATCTGCGTTTAGAATTAATATATCCCTATTTTGTCTTAAGAATTTTCGGGTTCGTTCCACTGTTCTATTTATAAATTTGTCTTTGCTAGTTTCTCTCATTTTGTTTATATGATTTATATGATCGAAACACATATAAACAAAATGAGAGAAACTAGCAAAGACAAATTTATAAATAGAACAGTGGAACGAACCCGAAAATTCTTAAGACAAAATAGGGATATATTAATTCTAAACGCAGATAAAGGAAACGTAACGGTGGCGATGAACAAGAAAGATTACCAACAAAGAATGACAGAAATAATAGGAGACATAATGACGTATCAACGATTAAACAAGGATCCTACGTCAAATTTACAGAAGAAAAACAACGAACTCGTAGATGAACTATTTAAAAATAATGTAATTTCGGCTATCGAGAAGAAAAGAATGAAAACAGACATGACCATAGCACCAAGAATTTATGGACAACCTAAAATCCACAAAGAAAATTACCCTTTAAGACCAATTTGTTCTTCAATCAACTCCCCTTCCATACAACTGTGCAAATATATAGTGTCCATTCTCAACAATTTGACGAAAGATTCAAAATATAATATAAGGGACTCGGTGCAATTTAGAAGTAAGATTAAAAACTTGACGATCGAAGAGGACGAAAAAATGATATCATTTGACGTTGTATCATTATTTCCGAGTATCCCGGTTGATCTTGGACTGAAGATAATTGAAGAGAGATGGGAAGACATAAAACAATACACAAAAATTCCTAAAACATTATTTTTTAAAATTTTGACGTTCTGCATTAAAGACAATCGTTACTTCAAATTCGAGGACAAAATATTCAAACAGAAAAGAGGACTCCCTATGGGCTCACCAGCATCTCCCATAGTTGCAGATTTAGTTATGGAAAAATTACTTGACACATGCATAGCAGCACTGACGACAAAACCAAAAATCTTGACGAAATATGTGGACGACCTGTTCGTTATAATAAGGGAAGATGCAATATCCGATACGCTGACAAAATTTAATAGCTTCAATCAGAATATAAAATTCACAATAGAGGAAGAAAATCATAACTCCATCCCATATCTGGATACACTGGTAATGAAAGAAAATGGAATAATAAAAATAGATTGGTACCAGAAGAAAACGGCATCTGGCAGAATAATAAATTTTAATTCAAAACACCCAAAACGGATGATTATTAATACCGCAATGAACTTAATTAATAGAGTTTTGAACATTAGCGATGAACAATTTCACAATAAAAATAAAACAAAAATAAGAGAAATACTATATAAGAATAGTTTTCCAAAAAACATAATAAATAATTTAATAAATAACTACAAACGACAAGAAACGGCAAGGGAAAAAACAATAATTAACGAAAAAATATATAAATCACTGATATATTTGCCTAATATATCAGAACGATTTGAAAAATCTAACATCTACGACAAAGAAAAATACACAATAGCACATAAAACGAATAACACTCTAAAAAATCTATTTACAAATACAAAAAGTAAAATACCAACAATTGAACGACAAAACGTAATATACCAAATAGAATGTGATGGCAACAAGGATGAAAAATGTGGAAAATTATATGTGGGTACAACCAAAAACAAATTAAAAACAAGATTATCTGCCCACAAATCTGATATAAAATTGAGACACCAAAATATTTCACAAAAAACAGCGTTAGCAGAACACTGTAAGAACAACAACCACCTTCCTAACTTTGACAATACTCGTGTGCTACAAACAGAGAGAAACTACAATAGACGACTGACGCTAGAAATGCTCCACATCAACAGCCTACCAAGTAACAAGAGAATAAACCACAAAACAGATACGGAGAACACTGCATGCTGCTACAGACATCTGACACGAAAAGGGGAGATCGTGCAATATGGAAATAACTACTCAGTGCAATAATAACAACTGACGATGGTGGTGAATCTACGCTAGTTTTTAAGTTTGACTAAGTATATTTACATGTAAGCGATCTTTTTACTTTGTGTTTAGATGTGTTTTTTAAAAGAAAATATTAACAAAAAAAAAATTTTAAAGTAAATGTGATATTAATATAAGTGTTATTTATACCTTATTTAATTGTAGATCAGCCCTGAAGATGCAATTCAAAGAATTGCGAAATATCGGCAATAATAAATAAAATATGAAAAAATAAATAACAACAAAACAAGACCTTGAGCTCAATCAATTATTAATTTCTTAAAAGAAATTCAAAATTTATAAAAATGTTGTCCAAAAAATAAGTGATACAATTTGTTTGTCCTTCTAGCTGTACGACGCTTATTTAACAAGATATTTTAATTTAAAATTTTGCTCAGGAAATTCAAAATTTATCAAAATTTTGGCCAAAAAATAAGTGATATCAAAGTTTCGTCCTTTTTCTGTATGACGCCTAATTAACGAGATATTTCCATTTTAACTTTTTCTGTGAAATTAAAAATTTATGAAAATTTGGCCAAAAAATAAGTAAAAACAAAATTTCGTCCTTTTAGCTGTACTGCGCTTTATTTCCATTTTAGTTTTGGTAAGGAAATTCAAAATTTATCAAAATTTTGGGCAAAAAATAAGTGATGACAAAATATTCTCTCTTTAGCTGTACGACGCTTAATTAACGAGGTATGTTTTTCCATTTTAAGTTTTGCTAAGGAAATTCAAAATTTATCAAAATTTTGACCACAAAATAAAGGGTAACATCATTTCGTCTTGAAGTGATATCAAAATTAAAAGTGAAAGCAAAATTTCGTCCTTTTAGCTGTACGGCGCTTAATTAACGAGATATTTCCCTTTTAAGTTTTGCTAAGTAAATGTAAAATTTAATAAAATTTTGGGTAACAAAATTTCGTCTTGAAATGATAGCAAAATTATTTATAACAAAATTTCGTCCTATTAGCTGTACGGCGACTAATTACCGAGATATTTCCATTTTAAGTTTTGCTAAGTAAATGTAAAATTTAATAAAATTTTGGGTAACAAAATTTCGTCTTGAAGTGATAGCAAAATTATTTATAACAAAATTTCGTCCTATTAGCTGTACGGCGACTAATTACCGAGATATTTCCATTTTGAGTTTTGCTATGGAAATTCAAAACTTGTCAAAATGTTGTCAAAAAGAAGCGATAACGAATTTCGTCCTTTAGCTGTACGACGCTTAATACGAGATATTTCCATTTTAAGTTTTGCTAAGGAAATTCAAAATTTATCAAAATGTTGTCCAAAAAAAGCGATATAATTTATATAATAATTTAGCTGTACGACGCTTATTTAACGAGATATTTCCATTTTAAATTTTGCTATAGAAATTCAAAATTTATCTAAATGTTGTCCAAAAAAAGCTATAGCGAATTTTGTCCTTTTAGCTGTACGACGCTTATTTAACGAGGTATTTCCATTTTAAATTTTGCTATGGAAATTCAAAATGATTTAAAATGTTTGTCAAAAAATGTGTTAACAAATTTTCGTCCTTTTATAGGTACGACGCTTAATAAATCCATATTAAGTTTTGCTATAAAAATTTAAAATTTTGGTCAAATAATAATTGATAACAAAATTGCATCCTTTTAGCTGTACGACGCTTAACTAACGAGATATTTCCATTTTAATTTTAGCTAAGGAAATTCAAAATTTATTAAAATGTTGTCAAAAAATAAGTGATAACAAATGTTGGTCCTTTTAGCTGTACGGCGCTATTTAATGAGATATTTCCATTTAAAATTTTGCTAAGGAAATTTAAAATTTATAAAAATGTTGTCCAAAAAAGAAGTGATAACAAATTTGTTGCCCTTTTACCTGTACGATGCTTATTTAACGGGATATTTCCATTTTAAATTTTGCTAAGCAAATTCAAAATTTATCAAATTTTTTGCCAAAAAATAAGTGATATCAATATTTCTTCCATTTAGCTGTAGGACGTTTAATTAACGAAATGTTTCCATTTTAAATTTTTCTATGGAAATTCAAAATTTATAAAAATGTTGTCCAAAAAATAATATTAACGAGATATTTTAATATAAAATTTTGCTAAGGAAATTAAAAAATTATGAAAATTTGGCCAAAAAATAAGTAAAAACAAAATTTCGTCTTTTTAGCTGTACTGCGCTTTATTTCCATTTTATTTTGGTAAGGAAATTCAAAATTTATCAAAATTGTGGGCAAAAAATATGTGATGACAAAATGTTCTCTCTTTAGCTGTACGACGCTTAATTAACATTAGCGAGATATTTCCATTTTATGTTTTGCTAAGGAAATTCAAAAGTTATCAAAATTTTGGCCAAATATGAGTGATTACAAAATTTCGTTCACTTAGCTGTGCGACGCTATTATTATATTGCTAAGGAAATTCAAAATTAACAAAATTTTGGCCACAAAATAAGTGATCATAAGCGTCATTTTAGCTGTCCGACGCTTATTTAACGAGTCGAGTTTAAGTTTTGCTAATGAAATTTATAATTTATCAACATTTTAGCCATAAAATAAAGGATAATAAAATTTCGTAATTTTATCTGTACGACGCTGATTAACGAGATATTTCCATTTTAATTTTGCTACGGTAATTCAAAATTTATCAATTTGCCGTTTTAGCTGTACGGCGCTTAAATAACGTTAACGAGATATTTCCATTTTAAGTTTTGCTAAGAAATTTCAAAACTTATCAACATTTTGGATGTATGACGCTAAGTGGGATGCCTCCATACATTTTTGAACAACAAATATAAGGAGTGGTCCTAAATTATTGAATTTTGGCAATATAGTAAATAAGTTAAGAAAAAAATGGTATTTCATCTAAATCGTCCACGTCCACCGCCACCCGCCCTTACACACCAAATAGTTTTTTTCTTATAAAGATTTTCCTATCCAAGCAAAAGACTTCAAATTTGGTACATACACTTTCTAGAATAAACAAAATATGCATGCCAAGTTTCATCGAAAACGGCCACGCCACCTGCCCGCCGCCCATACAATTAAAATCAATGTTTGTCATAAAATGCATAATCCTCTTTTAGAAAATTTATTTGTTTAGCGAACGGTGAAAGACGGTGGATTTTTTGCGTAAATTTAAACAATAGTATCCCTTCCTTCAATTTGTTGCAGTCAGAAGACCGAGGTCGACCATGCCATCTTTTTTATTCCAAAGAAAGCTGCAAACACTGAATTTAATAAAGCTGTATATACAATCCAAACAACTTAATAAACAAATAATAAAGTTCAGTCGGGTAATCCGACTTATGAATCCCCTCACCTTGGGTCCCAAAAGAATATTAGAAATTTATTTATTTTCTTGTTTTAATTAAATTACACTGTGCTAGGCCAAAAATGTAACATAAACGAGACCCTAAGGATATACACATTTCGGCCATGCTGAATTCAGCGGCATTAGCCGTTTTTCTATGTTAGCTCTTGTTTTCGCGATATTCGACCACAAAGTTTGTTGTGAAATCAGAGAGGTTACTTATCTCTTTTGCGATTTTGAAGCGGAAGATTTCGGAATATAGGCTTCAGTCCAAAGATCGAAATAAAGGGAACATTTTTAGAATTATTTCTCTCAAAACAGTGGGCCACGCTTCTCACCCCCCTTACCGCGAAAATGTGCAATTAAATCTTATCACATGTTAAAAATCATATATGTATATCGTCGACATTTTTAGTAGGTATCGTTGTCAAAAATATTCCTCGCGAAAAAATACTATAAGTCCTTTCTCAACTTTTTTATGAGAATTAAGCAGATTTGGAATTATTACACATTTTGTGTATTTTTCTGCTCATAGCAGAAGATATTTGTAATACAACTTTTTGATTTAATTTTTTTTT
Organism: Eudasyphora cyanicolor; assembly: GCA_963930755.1. Classification (NCBI taxonomy): domain Eukaryota; kingdom Metazoa; phylum Arthropoda; class Insecta; order Diptera; family Muscidae; genus Eudasyphora; species Eudasyphora cyanicolor. The sequence continues at coordinate 53,026,022 of OZ005736.1, read as the reverse complement.
TGGTGAGTGTCAATGGATATTTCAAAGGTAACCAACAAAACCTGCTTAATTATGAAACCTGTTAATTTTTCATAAATGTGTTGAAAGGAGACTCATAGTAATTTTTCGCGAGGAATATTTTTCTCAAAGACACAAACTCAAAATGTCGAAGATTTGTATGACGTTTGACATATGGTAAGATTTGATTGGACTTTTTCATGGGTAAAGGGGTGAGTAGCGTGGATAATTTTTTTGAGAGAAATAATTCTCGAAGGCTTCCCTTTATTTCGTTCTTTGGAATAAAGCGTGTATTCCGAAGCCTTCCCCCTAAAATTCACCTCCGAGATAACTAAAATCTATGATTTCCTTGCAAACTTTGTGGTCCAATATCGCGAAAACAAGAGCTAACCTAGAAAAACGGCTAACACAACTGGATTCAGCAATGTCTGGTATTGAAGTTATATGCACTGGTATTGAAGTTATAAGCTGTAAACTTTTGCTGTAAAATGGTAATTTGTGTGGGAGGTACTAAAAGGGGCGTACCAATAACGGCCATTTTGCTCTGGACTCTAGGTACTATAAAAGCATTGCACTGTACAAAATTTCAAATATTTGTATGCACTGGTATAAAAGTTATAAGCTGGTAACTTTTGCTACAAAATGGTCCATTTGTGTTGGAGGTAGCAAAAGGAGCGTAGCAATAATGCTCATTATACCCTACAACACACTGCACTGATAGAAAAAGCTTCGTCATTCGTCAAAAGTCAGCTAACGTACGGATAATCCTATTGATGAATTTGTTCGTCGCCCTGACGAATCTCTGTTTAATCTCTGGAAACTATAGTTTCGAGGGTTATCGTTCGCTACAGTCAGGCATACGGATGGACGGACATAAGTAAAATTACCTAATTTGTTCTAAAACGGATTTCCTCCGCATAAACTTAGGGTCTTAGGCCACTCCTTTGATGCGTTACCCTTTTGCTATATGTTATATATACACTTATTGATATTTGTATTATAAATCAATATAATATTATCCATATTTATTAAATATAATATTATCCATATTTATCCACTCACCTTAAAGAGGAGGGTATATATCATTTTATTTATGAGCACGATTCATCGTAGGGATGATATGTAATCACCCTGCGGGGTTTTTTTTATTCCACTAAATAGTTCTTGTTCTAGTATACTTATAGAGAGATTCGTCATGGCGACGAACAAATTCATAGATAGGATTATCCGTACGTTAGCTGACTTTTGACGAATGACGAAGCTTTTTCTATCAGTGTGTGGTACAGGGTATTATAACTTTGTGCATTTGTTTGTAACACCCAAAAGGAGAAGAAATAGACCCATCGTTTATTATACCGATCGACTTAGAATCACTTTCTGAGTTGATTCAGCTATGTCCGTCTGTCCGTCTGTCTGTCTGTCCGTCTGTCTGTCCGTCTGTCCGTCTGTGCATGTATTCTTGTAATCGAAGTACAGGTCGCAATTATGGTCCGCTCTCGATGAAACTTTACACATATCTTTTTTTTTGGCCCAAGGACGATCCCTATTGAATTTGGTTAAAATCGGTTCAGATTTAGATATAGCCCCCATATATATGTTAGCCCCGATTTGACATGTAAGCGCTGTAAAAACTTTATTTTATATCCGATCAGTATGAAATTCGGCAGAAAGGGGTTTCTTATTACATGAATGAACTCTGTTAAATTTGGAAGAAATCGGTTCAGATTTAGATATAGCCCCCATATATATGTTAGCCCCGATTTGACATGTAAGCGCTGTAAAAATGTTATTTTATATCCGATCAGTGCGAAATTCGGCAAAGAGAGGTTTCTTATTACATGAAGGAATACTGCTAAATTCGGAGAAAATCGGTTCAGATTCAGATATAGCCCCCATATATATGTTACCCCCGATTTGACATGTAAGCGCTGTAAAAACTGTATTTTATATCCGATCAGTGCAAAATTTGGCAGAAAGAGGTTTCTTATTACATGAAGGAATACTGCTAAATTCGGAGAAAATCGGTTCAGATTTAGATATAGCCCCCATATATACGTTACCCCCGATTTGACATCGTGCGCACCAGCCAGCAGACAGACACACAGACAGACAGACGGACATTGCTCAAATGACTTAAAATGACCCAAAACGGATTTCCGCCGAACATACTTAGGTTCTTAGGTCACTCCTTCGATGTGTTACACTTTTGGCTCGTAGCAAATGATATATACCCTCCTCTCTAAGGTGAGGGGATAAAAAGAAGGTTCTGTATTTCAATAATAACTACTTTTAAATTTAAGAATTGAAAATATTTTACATGTATAAGGTACTGAGTTGCATGCAAATATTCAAAATAAGTTTTAACAAAATTTCGTTGGCATTTTAAGTTCGGCTAAGGAAATTCAAAGTATGGCAAAACAAATAGTGATAACAAAATTTCGCTATCTCTAAGAAACTTAATTAAAGAGATATTTTCGTTTTAAGCTTTGTTAAGTAAATTTAAATTTTTTCAAAAAATAATTGACAACAAAATTTTGTGGTTTTAGCTCTACAACGCTTTAGTAACGAGATATTACCATTTTCAGTTTTGCTAAGGAAATTCAAATTTTTGCAACAAAAAAATAAGTGTTAACAAAATTTCGCTCTTTTAACTCTAAAACGCTTTATTAAACGTGATACGAGTATTGGCATTATAAGTTTTGGCAATGAAATTCAAAATTTCACCGAAAAAGTGAGTGAGTGAGATTTACTAACATCTTCATACTTTTAGATCTTCGTTGCTTAATTAAATATTGGCAAAATTTTACAAAAAAGAAGTTATTATAATAAAATTAATTTTTTACGACGCTTAGTTAGCAAGGTATTGCATATCTTAATATATAGATAGTTGGTCTCTGCTTCAATGTGTTTCTTTATTTTTGAAGCAAATATATTTTCGTATATACCCACTTTCATGAGGTGAGAGTATGAAAATTATATTTTGCTGATAAATTTGTTTACATTTTACTTTTATTTCTGTTTGAGTTCTTTCGGAAACTTAAAAAGTGCAAATTGATAAATGTATGTTCTTATTCTGTTAGATTGGTGTTCGTGCTAATCCAACACATGACATATTTTCTGAAGTTTTCTATTTCTTTGTTAGTTCAACTAATTGGTCTTTTATTTTTTGAGATGGTAATTTTCGTATACAGCTGAAGTGTACAAAAAAAAATATGTCAATGCTAAACTTTGTCTACAATTTCTTCCGCCTGCCATGTGTTAAATTCTTGTCAGTTTAACACTTGGATGTGCTCTAATTATGCAACGAGTGCAGATTTAATGAAATTTTTAACAAAAATATTTGAACAAAGCAAAATAACACAACGTCAACAAACTTTTGCAGTTTTGTATTTACTACAAAGTATGCACAGAGCAGAGTATGTTGTTGGAAGTCGAATTGATGTTCGTACATACATACAAAGAAATATTAATTTTAGTACAATGAAAAATTTAAATAATTATACTCCCTATTTTTGTTAAATTATAACATTATTTTACCGAACAAATCTGTATTATTTTCAAGAGAAATGCCTGCAATTAAACGGACATTGCATAGAGATATATGTGGAACAGAGGAATGGAAAACAAATTTCCATGACATTTTTTCACAAATGTTCCAAAATCGATGAAGTATGTCTAGATAGAGGGATGTAAATCCAACACATCCAACAGATTTTGATATATTATAGATTTTTTTTAAATATTTAGATTTTATTTGCAAATAAAGAAATTTAGCTTGGAACGCTCTTATTGATATATTACAATATAATATAGATGCGAAATGATTTTCACAAATAAAATATGTGTTTATAGTGTTATTGTTCAAGAATTGTTCCAAATATAAATTTTTTTAAATAAGTTAAAAATGTCATAAGCAGATTACATATACATACATATATTCCAAATAATCACTTGTTGTCAATCCGTCAATACAAATAGAGTCTTATGGGTAATAATATTTAATATCGACTTATGTAGTTTATTTTTTGCTAAAATGTTTATAAGCAGTAACAAATAGGTCAAATAGGATCTCGCTACCATTTTTTTCAAAAATGTTTTGTTAAAAAATGGGCGTTTCAAAGTTTGAAAAAATGAAAAAAAAATATTTTTTAGGTTTTACGAAATTTGTAATTGCTCTCCAACGGCTGAACCAATTTTTGCAAAGAGGACAAAATGCACAATTTTTTTTGAATATTTTTTAAAAAAAATTTTACCATTACATTTTTTTTAAATAACGTTTGTAGAAAACATTGTTCCCCCTCGATTTTTTTTTTAAATTTTCACAGAATATTCGTCGTACTCTCAAATTTTGTGAGACTCAATATTTGTAAATGTTATGGAAGAAATACATGGTCTGACAATTTTCGTCTGTTTTTGCAAAACACTGCACTGTGGTACGAATTCAAAAAGGGGAAATAATTCGACCGTTTCTTAACCAAACAACCGATTGCGACCAAACATGGTGTTAGAGAAATTAAGTTTTATATTTGGGCTCCCTATGTCAGACAGGGGCGGAGCTAGAGGGCCTCAGGTTTGCCCACATCGGGTGAAGAAACATTTCAGCGCGTGTAACTCGTGTTTTTTTATTGTTAATGGTCCTAAGAGAATCGTCAGAAGAAACAATTTAATTTCATTTATTTACAGTCAATGGCATTGCAGTATTCCTTACAGACTACACTTATATCAAAAATAAATTAAATCTAATAAATTTGAAAACATTGCTAAACTTGAATTTATATCCAAATCCACTCATTTAAAGCCCTCGACATAGGTTCATGGTAAGAACAACGCGTTCTTTGGAAGATTAAAAAGCAAAACTTTGAGTAATTCGGAACAATCGGCTACAAATTAACAATTTTGAAAATAAAAAGGAGAGACAAAACCTCTCTTCTGCTTTCAAGTGTTTTCAACGATATTAATCTGCATTTTTCAGTGTAAAATTCATAGAATGAAGAGCAAACTTTATAAATCTTTATAAAAATGGGCCTATCTCTTGTCCTTTTAGGGGTTACGAACTAATGAACGATGACATATTACTCCGGAGCACAGTGTGGAATACGATAAAAAAAATAAAATATACACGCTGAAAAAAAATCGCTTCTGTAGTATATTGTCCCAAACATATTCGGCTTGAAACATATATATGTTTAGGGTACACTCTAAACATATAGTACTAGCGGACCCGGCGATCTTCGACTCGCCCCAATTTAACGCCTTCAGATAAACTCCAGAGTGATAATAAAACACAGATAGTTAAAATTTTAATGCGATTTGTTTAAAAGGAATCGAAATCAGTAGAGAGCGATGTGATAAACAACAAACAACGAAGACAGAAGACAGGCAACGTACAGATGACCGTGCGAAAAACAGGGAAATTCGAGATTAATTCCACAGACTTCCTACGATTGGTTTTGAGATTTATTGATTGTCATCGCAAAAGCCAATCGTACAGGGAACTGAATCCGCTTGAATTGGAATGAAAGATCAGTTGGAATAATCGGAATTCGTGGGATAAGGACTTCCTCTGAATTTTCCCTTGATGATCGTCGCCTGAATCACATTGTCCATCAGTTTCATAATGGACAACCGCGAACTATGCACAATTTCGGATGATACAGATTCCGCAACATGATTATGATCGATTCCACCTTCAGCTGTAAATTATGCGGCGGAGCTCCTGGCACATCAAGCGAGTTCGATTTTACTTTGAATAATAAAATTCATGCTATTGACGTCTTTATTCTTCGCTGCTAATGTTGCCCGTTCACTAATCTAATCGAGATTTGGAAACACTTTGGTGATGAGTTCCTCGTTCGACGATGTGAACTCGCAAAAATTTGCCGGGAACAATATCAATGCAGTGGAAACATCAACAGTAATTTGGCCATTGCCAAGCGCCAACAGTTGTTTCGAGAATTCAAGAGCCGATGAGTCGTTCTGCAGCGCGACTCTCATGTTCGTGGTCAATTTCAACTTCTTGACATGCCGCCACAAAGACCACGATTTCAGGCATGCATTAATTTCATCGGCAGTATATTTCGGGATGACGGGAAGCGTTTGACGAAAATCTCTGGAGATCAATAGCATAGACTCACCAAATTGTCTCAAATCACGTCGTAAATCCTTCATCGTTCGGTCAACTGCCTCCAGAGCTCGTTTATGCGCCATCGTGCATTCATCCGAAATTATGATTTTGCAATGCCCGCAATCCAATAAGATAACCTTACCTCTTATACTCAAACTTATTATCTGAAAAAATGTTCGAATTGATAAATATCGCGTTGAATTTTAATTGATCGTAATGCTTGTACCGTTTGCCGATGTGATACGCGAAATCAGTGTAACAATACGCAAAACTCGAATGAATTGCACCAAGAAAAATAGCACATACTCGTACATATGTTTAATAGAAAACTTTTTTGTTTAATAGAAAATTAATAAAAAAATTTGGATTGAAAAAGAGAGCAGTAGATAGGAACAGTAGGAATCTCGCAAGAAATAGCAATTTTCGATTTTCCCAATTTTCCGACTTTTCCGGAGGGTTTTCCCAAAATTTTCTTTCGTCAAAACCTTCTCCAGGCAAATACGAACAACTGAAACAAAATTGAGCCAAATCGGTCCAGCCGTTCTCAATTGATGAGAGCAGTAGATAGGAACAGTAGGAATCTCGCAAGAAATAGCAATTTTCGGTTTTCCCAATTTTCCGACTTTTCCGGGGGGTTTTCCCAAAATTTTCTTTCGTAACAACCTTCTCCAGGCAAATACGAACAACTGAAAAAAAAAATTGAGCCAAATCGGTCCAGCCGTTCTCAATTGATGAATTACTATACATTTTTCACACCATTTTTATATATATAGATTTGGTACACACAAACAAATTTATATTTGGGAAGATGTTGTTCTAAATAAATCGTTGTTTACATCGCAATATGTGTTTACTTTGGACGATTGTTTTCCGAAGCAAATAATTATTTGCATTTAAGTATTCAGAAAATACCTAAATTGTGTTTAATATTTCAGTAATTCAAACCTAATTTTTTAGAAAATTTTCAGTCGTAAAAATTGAAATCGTATAATCTTCGATCGAAATATATTACTTGGAGGATTGACAACTAATGATGGCTTAGAATACTCAGAAATTTTAAATGTTTGATTTAAAACAGAAGTTACAGCTGCATTTTGTATTATAACTGGGTATTCAATTCGAAACCAAAAAAAATTAAAACTGAAATTCGAAAAATTCAACAAAAGTTTCGAAAATATTTTGTAAATAAAATATGTTTGGAGAAATTCCTAAACAATAATCTTATTTGTATTCAAACACATATTTTATTTGAGAAACTTAGTTTGCAAATATTATATGTTGTAACATATTAATATATGAGTTCCAAATATATTTTATTGATTTTCAAATAAAATTTATTTGCTCAGAAATACATAATATTTAAAAATTTGTGTTCCAAATATATTTCCTTTCGATTAAAACATATCAAAAAAGGCGATTTTGCCCCGTGTAGGCATTACCAAATTTCGATAAATCCAACAAGTAGTTATGACTGTTTTCCCATAAGGTTATCTCCGATTCCTTTTGGCACTATTGCAAATTCACGATATTTCAGCAACTGGGGTATCAATCTCCTTAGATGAGCACTGCGTCAGGAAGAGCCGATGCCATTTTAATCCATTTGTGAACGTTCACAAGAAGGTAAAACAAAGCAATTCATCTGATTTTTGGGATTATGAAATTCAAGTAATTTAATTAACTACTTACGTGTATAATTTGGTGATTTATCATTGTAAATTCAAATTTGGTTCAAATAATATAAAGGAAGAGACTGGATGTTTTTCTAAATAGTCTGTTTCTGCTTTGCAAAATTTGATATTTTATTATTTTCCCCTTTGTGCAGCATCTCAAAGAACTTCCATTTAATTCAGTAAACAGCTGAGTGTTTGTATTTGCAATTTAGTCGGATATTAGCCAAATTTTCGCTGCATAAATTCGAATACAAGTCTTATTATTGATAACGATTCATAACTAAAATCAATATATTTATTGGTTATTTGCTGCACCAATTACACTGTGCAACAAGAAAATCTTTCCCGAACGAGACCAACTGGACATGACAGTACACCACTACTATATCAAAACCCCCAAAGGGTGTTTCGAAGTTAGCTCTAGTTTTCGTTTTATAGCCCTGTGAATTTGGGGTACTTTTAGTCAGATTTCCAGACTGCAAAAGTGCATTAAAAACGAACCAAAAACACCACGACAACCGAAATGATGCAAAAATTCTTAAAAAACACAGTGGAGCAACGGGCCCTGGAACCTTGACCCTCAAAAAAGGACCTAAGGCCCACAGATATACGATATGGTAATCAAATGAAAGAAAATTCCCAGGATTACAAAAAGAAAAAAATCCAGTCAATTATTAAATTAAAATATTTACAAGGGTGTTTAGAACAACAACCTCCCAAAGAAACACCCTTCGAAAGAAATATTTCAATTTCAATTGTTTAGTATATGCATTGATGATTCACTCCATTGGATTACACGGGGCAAAATCGCCTTTTCTGATATGTTTGAATCGAAAGAAAATATATTTGGAACACAAATTTTTAAATATTATATATTTCTGAGCAAATAAATTTTATTTGAAAATCAATAAAATATATTTGGAACTCGTATATTAATATGTTACAACATATAATATTTGTAAACTAAATTTCTCAAATAAAATATGTGTTTGAAAACAAATAAAATTATTGTTTAGGAATTTCTCCAAATATATTTTATTTAAAAAATATTTTCGAAACTTTTGTTGAATTTTTCGAATTTAGGTTTAGCATTCAACCTCCCAGTTATGATACGAAATGCAGCATTAACTTCTGTTTTAAATTAATAATTTAAAATGTCTGAGTATTCCAAGCCATCATTAGTTTTCAATCCTGCAAGTAATAGATTTCGATCCAAGATTATACGATTTCAATTATTATTATTTATTATTCTTACGACATGAAAAATTTCTAAAAAATTTACTTTGAATTACTGAAAAATTTAACTCAACTTTTTTCTGAATACTTAAATGCAACCAAATATTTGTTTCGGAAAAAATAGTCCAAAATAAAGACTTCCAATATGTCTGAACAAAGATTTATTTAGAACAACATCTTCCCAAATATATAATTTTTGTGTGTATCAAAAATTTTATGTTTGGAGTGTACCCTAAACATATATATGTTTCAAGCCGAATATGTTTGGGACAATATACTACAGAAGCGATTTTTCAGCGTGTACATATAAAAATATTGGAGCATTTTTTGTCTCTAGGGGACTTCTTTGGGCCTCCAATTTTAAGAACTGATCACCGCGACTGGTTTTTTCTTCTTTTTTGGAATCTTGTTGACATTTCCTTTGAGTACCCTTTCGGCTATTTGTGAGCTTTAGGTCATTTTTGAAGGCACTAGGGCCCCGTGGCCCGTTGCCCCACCGCGCATATTTTTTGCATTTTGGGAGTCACTTCGGAGCCGGTTGTGTGTTTTTTGTTTGTTTTTACCAGGAAATGTTGACTAAAAATATCCCAGATTCAAAGGGCTATAAAACAAAAACTAGGTACCATTTCGATATAAAATGTAAAATAAATACAGGTGTAATATAAGGCTCTTCTTAATTGGAACAAAATTTTTTATCCGAGCCAACTTCTACAAAATTCTCGGAAAATATAATATCTCTCGCGGATGCCACGACTGTTCGGCCACAGTGGTGATTCTCTAAGAAATGTTCATGGAGTTCGTCATCGGTCCACAGGGTAGACGGAATCTCAGTTGTACAGGGTGGGCCATTTAAAATTTGATTCGGCTATAAAAAAGTACTGATAATTTTTTCATATTTCTGGTTTTATGGGAACGGTTGAACTTTGTCATTTAATAATGGAACACAATATCATTCATATGACTACCACGACTGGCTCGGCAGTACCTCATCCGATCAACACAATTTGTCAGTAAATTTTCAATAGTTTCGGGTCGAATCTCTTCAATGCCAACTTCGATTTCAAGTTTCAACGTATCAATTGTATCTGGATGCTTTGCGTAACATTTTTGCTTATTAGCTCTCCACAGAAAATAATCCAAATGGCTCAAATCAGAAGTCAAAGTAATCGGTAGTAAAAATTTAAAATTTTAAATGGCCCACCTTTTATAACTACATTTCGTAACCTGGGAAGGAATCATCAGAATACTTAACATTGTGACACATCATCCCAAAACTCTGAAGACATACCTTCATCTCTTCAAAGCGTATACGGCAGTCTCCTGTGTCGTCGACAGATATCATATTTAACATAAAAAACAACACAGGAACCATAGTGTCAAATAGCATCTGCGTTACCGTCAAGAGCACCATCTGCCCACAGGGTAGACGGAGTCTTCTATGCTTAGTGGTTTCCAGTTGCTGTAAGCCTTCGTGGGCATCTATACTACATCTGATTTTTTAATGTTAAAAACGGAGTCCTCTGTGGTTATTGGCATCCAATTCCTCTTTGAGCTAGTGGACGTCTGTAATTTGAGCTATAGTCCAAGAAATAACTTTTTTTAATGTAAATTGGAAGCGAGCATTAACTAAGGAGTCAGTATATCGAGGTTTAATAAAAGAAATCCGATTGATCTTGTATACTTTGTAAACGAGTAATAATGACGTCTTAACCTGGCGATTCTACAAACTGCATGCAAACTCAGAGTAACGAAACAAGTTCCAAAAACACATTTCTCGTGCCCATCATTCATTCATTTATCACTAAGCCATTTCTACTGATAATAAAGCTCGAGATGCCATTTAAATTAAAATTATGAGGGCTCAAAATGCTGAAAACATCCTGAAGAAACTAAAGTTTTACAAACTGTCGTTAAAACAATTGGAAAAAAATAGATTTTTTTCAAAAACATCGTTTTTTGCAAAATGCTAAATAATTTGTTTGTTCCATTTATTGAAAGCTAGGATCCTAACGAAGAAAACACTGCCTATTTGAAAAAATCTATGTAAAATTATGATCCATATTGTGAAAATTGGGAAATTCAAAAGAAATAATTTTTAATATTTTTTTTTTTTTTTAAATACCAAATTAAAAATTCGCGACATGCCTCGCATAAGCAATATCTTGTAACCGACCTTTAAAAAAAATTTGCAGAGAGAAGTCTCTTGATACACTTAGAGGTAGTACTAAATTTGAGGAAAATAGGTTCAGATTTAGATATAGCCCCCATATATATGTTAATACCGATTTTGTATCAAAGATCTATAGAAGTAGTACTTTACTTCAGATCATTACAAAATTTTACAGAAAGAAGTTTCTTAATTTAGGAACGAATGCTGCTTAATTTGGGGAAATTTGTTCAGATTTATATATAGCCACATATAAATGCTCCTGCCTATTTAGTATTTAAGCGCTATTAAAACTGTATTTTACGTCCGATCAATATATAAAATGGCAGAAACTAAGTTGATGAAAATCTGTTTACATTATGTATATACCCATCTATTTGTTCCTTTCGATTATTGATCTATTAAGGAATACTGCTCATTTTAAGTTTAAAGTTTCAAATCTAATTTGTTATAATCAACATCTTCAATTCCTCCTTGGAATAAGCCTTGAGGTGGAGGAGGTGGAGCTAAGTACTTTGTTAAGTGAAACGAAACCAATTATTCCAAATTATTATCGCAAAGCCCATTTTGTATTGTTAGTGAGGTGTAGAGTATTATATAGTCGGCCCGTCAGACTTTTAGTATTTCCTTACTGGTTTTATATAGACCTTATACAAAGGTCGTTCTAGATTTGTTTTCGATATATAGAAAACTCAAATTTCAATTGGGCTGAAATTTTGTTCAATGAGTTTATTTGTATTTATGCGGTCCTTGCTACTAGGATTCGGCATGACCGAACTTAAGTCGTCTATAATTGTTTTACTTAAAAATAGTCATGGAAAACTTTTCACGTTTGACTTGTCAAGTTCGAACCAACTTACAAATTAAATTAAAAAAAAATATACCTAAGATATTTCTATCTATCAAAGAAAATTCAGAAACATTATTATTTTTTAAATTTTTTAAATTGGCATCTTTAACACATTTTTGTGATTTCACTGAATCTCATGTTTTTAAACATGTTCACGAAAACTACTTCTATTTTTGTCGCGTTCGAACCGCTCCTATTTTTGTCCTTATTTTCTAATCAATATTTCGCCTGAAAATCGGTTCAGATTTAGATATAGCCCCCTTATATATGTTTCACCCGATTTGACATGTAAGCGCTGTAGAAACCACATTTTACATCTGATCTTTATGAAATTCGGCAGAGAGAGTTTTATTATTACGTGAATAAACACTAACAAATTCGGAGAAAATCAGTTCAGATTTAGATATAGCCCCCATATACATATATGTTTCACCCGATTTGACATGTAAGCGCTGTAGGAACTGTATTTTAAATCAGATCAGTACGAAATTTGGCAGAGAGAGTTCTCTTATTACATGAATAAACACTTCCAAATTCGGGGAAAATCGGTTCAGATTTAGATATAGTCCCCATATATATGTTTCACCCGAGTTGACATGAAAGCGCTGTAGAAACCGTATTTTACTCCGACCTGTACGAAATTCGGCAGAGAAAGATCTCTTATTACATGAATAAACACTGCGCAATTCGGGGAAATCGGTTCAGATTTAGATATAGCCCCCTTATATATGTTCCACCCGATTTAATATTTAAGCGCTGTAGAAATCGTGTTTTATATCCGATCAGTACGAAATTTAACAAAGAGCGTTTTCTTATTACATGTATGAACACTGCCAAATTCTTATCGCAATGCCCATTTTCGCATTGGTAGGTAGGTGTAGGGTATTATATAGTCGGCTCCGCCTGACTTTCTGTCTTTCCTTACTGGTTACACTTGAGAGCACGTAAAAACCAAACAACTTTTGCATTTAACATCAATTGATAATTATTGTTGATAAAAAATTATTAAAAGCTATTAAAAACCATTGCAAAACGGCTGAGTTGAGTTTGGTTATCAGATCTTCAATGGTAGCAAAGTTTATAGCTGGAACGACAGTAAAAGACATTGCAAATGAGTTTAAATGTAAAAATGAGTTAAACTGTGCACTACAAAATTAATAAGTTTAAAAAGCATAATAACATAAGAAACTTAAAGAGATCAGGTGCTAAGCGCAAAACCACGCCTGCTGTAGACTGAGTTCTTTTACGGGAATTTAAAATATATATTTCTGAAGCCTAAAGCAGCGGCAGATCAATGGACTTTGTCGGCCAAGAATCCAATCAGTGAGCGCACAGTTCGACGACGTTTAAAGGAAGAATATTTTAAAACAATTTCAGCTAATGACGTGCCGTACATATCAAAGGCAAACAAGCTTAAATGACTGGCCTTCGCAAAGGAACATATGCACAAGCCAAAGAACTTCCGGAGAAGTGTTCTATTAACAGATGTAAGCTCCTTTGAGTATAACTCATCAAAACGCAAAATTTGTGTAAGATTGCCAACTACAGAAAGGCAAAAAAACGGCCCGTTTGTAAAAGGTGAGCCATGTGTTGGGTGACTTGGTTCCAATCACCGGTTCGATGAACCAAAGTCAATATCTGAATACCCTAAATAATAACGCATTTCCTTACGGAGATAGGCTTATTGGGGAATCTTTTATCCTGCAACAGGATAAATGCACCATGTCACAAAGCCCGGATAGTAAGAAACTTTTTGAAGAATGTTTGTGTTACGACTTTGGACTGGCCACCTAAAAGTCCAGATTTAAATATTATGGAAAACGTCTGGTCTCTTTTGAAACGCAAAAATACAGTTTCGTTAAATAAAGCCAGAGAGAAGACAATTTCTGAGGTCACTTCTCTTTGGAAAGGGAATCTCCAGAGATTCTTCAAAATTTAGTGGATTCAGTGACGAGACGCCTTCAAAATGTTATTGAAGCCAAATGAGATTATACATTTTACTAAATTGTTCTTCATTTCTTTACTTTTTTTTAAGTTTAAACTATGTTTTCTTAACTAATTTACTAATTAACTAATTATTTTATATCTTTTTAAGTTTCTATGAAAAAATATTTGTTTGCTTATTTTAAAATTTGTATTCGTTATATATAACAAGTAAGAAAGTTTCAGTCGGGTAAACCGACTAAGGTATACCCTCACTTTGTGAGTAATGTAATATTGAATATTACACAAATTATTCTGTCAATTTTTGTGGGAGGTACCAGAAGGGGTTTAAGAAATACACCTATATTTCGCTGAACAGTGGATACTTTAAATACATTGCACTGTGCCGAATTGTAACCGTTTACATGGACTGGTATATTAACGTTGAGATATTAAATTGTGGTATAATTTGGCCATTTTGTGTGGGAGGTACAAAAAGGGGCGTGGTGATTACGCTCATTTTTCACTGGACTATAGGCATTATAAAAGCATTACACTGTACAAAATTTCAAGTAATTGTATACACTGATATTAATGTTATAAACTGTTAACTTTTGGTGCAAAATGGTGCCTTTGTGGGAGAGGTAACAAAAGGGGCGTGAAAATAACGCCCAGTTTTCAATGGACTGTAGGCACTATAAAAACATTACGCTGTACACAATTTCAAGTATTTTTATACACTGGTATTAATGTTATAAGCTGTTAACTTTTGGTGCAAAATGGTGAATTTGGTTGGGAGGTACCAAAAGGGGAGCGGCAATAACGCCCATTTCTCACTGGACTGTAGGCACTATAAAAGCATTACACTGTACAAAATTTCAAGTATTTCTAAACACTGGTATTAATGTTATAAGCTTTTAACTTTTAGTGCAAAATGGTGCATTTGTGTGAGAGATACCAAAACGGGCGTGGCAATTTCGCCCATTTTCCTCGAGTTGATAGCGACTAACAAACTAATACTATGTGTGGAATTTCAGAAGATTCGAATACGTATAATAGCAGTTATTAAAGAATCAATATTTCACAACATTTTAACCCTTTGTGGGGGAGGTACCAGAAGTAGTGGACAAATATGGCCCATCTTCGAACTTAGCCGGAGATAGAAAAAAATATTACCACATACGAAATTTGAAGTCAATCGGTTACTCCTTTCGAGAGTTATCGTGCGCACCAGCCAGCAGACACACAGACAGACAGACAGACAGAAACGGATTTCCGCCGAACATACTTGGGGTCTTAGGTCACTCCTTCGATGTGTTACACTTTTTTCCGTAGCAAATGATATATACCCTCGTCACACTAAAATGAGGGTATAAAAAGGAAAAAATAAACAAGACTTCTTTATAAAGCCATTTAAAAGTTAAAGTCAACAAGTAAAAGCGTTAAGTTCGGCCATGCCGAATCTTATATACCCTTCACCATGGATACCATGTGACCTCACAAAATAACTCAAAACTGAAGAAAATAACACCGAAAAACAAAACAAGTAAGAAAGTTTCAGTCGGGTAAACCGACTAAGGTATACCCTCACTTTGTGAGTAATGTAATATATAACATTACACCAATAAATCTGTCAATTTGTGTGGGAGGTACCAGAAGGGGTTTTCCAAATACACATATTTTTCGGTAAACAGTACATTCTTAAATACATTGCATTGTGCTGAACTATAAGCGTTTATGTGCACTGGTATATTAAAGTTACGAGCTATGTAATTTTGGTATGATTTGGTCATTTTGTGTGGGAGGTACAAAAAGGGGCGGGGTGATAACGCCCACTTTTTACAGGACTATAGGCACTATAACAGCATTACACTGTACAAAATTTCAAGTATTTGTATGTACTGGTATTAAAGTTACAAGCCGTTTACTTTTGGTACGAAACGGTCCATTTGTGTGGGAGGTACCAAAAGGGGCTGTACAATAATGCCCATTTTTTACCGGACTATAGGCGCTACAAAAACATTACACTGTAGAAAATTTCAAGCATTTTTATGCACTTGTATTAACGTTATAAGCAGTTAAATTTTGATGCAAAATGGTCCATTTTTGTGGGAGGTACCAAAAGGGGCATGCCAACTTCACTCATTTTTCTCGAGTTAATAGCGACTAATATACTAATATTATGTGCAGAATTTCAAAAGATTCGAATAAGTAGTATAGAAGTTATTAAAGAATCAATATTTCACTAAATGTTAACCCTTTGTGTGGGAGGTACCAGAAGGAGTAGACCAATATGGCCCATCTTCGAACTCATCCGGAGATAGATCAAAATATTATCACATACCAAATTTGAAGTCAATCGGTCAATCCTTTCGAGAGTTATCGTGCGCACCAGCCAGCAGACACACAGACAGACAGACAAACAGACAGACAGACAGACGGACGGACATTGCTCATTCGACTTAAAATGACCCAAAACGGATTTCCTCCGAACATACTTAGGGTCTTAGATCACTCCTTCGATGTGTTACACTTTTTTCCGTAGCAAATGATATATACCCTCGTCACACTATAGTGAGGGTATAAAAATATAGTAGATGAGAACATTAGGAATCACAGCAAGTTAGATGCTATATATGGGGTCTATATCAAAACATTGACCGATATGGCCCATTTGCAATCCCAAACAGCCTGCAACTATAAGAAATATATATACCAAATTTGATCAACCTAGCTCTATTATTGCGGACTGTGCGTGATTACCACAGACGGACGGACATGGCTAAATCGTCTTAGAATTTTACGACGATTAAGAATATATATACTTTATGGGGTCTCAGACCAATATTTAGAGGTGTTACAAACGGAGTGACAAAATGAATACACCCCCCATCCTATGGTGGAGGGTATAAAAATGCACGATTTTTATTTCGTCAAAATACTTATTGCCATAACAATTTGTGGTTTATGTTTTGTTGAATAGCTTCACTACGAATAAATGTTATATTGAATTCTGTTAAGAATGTATGCCTATTATAGATAATGCTAAATATTATTGTCATTTATTGTTTAACAAGGGTACATTATTATACTTTTTTAGTTTATAATATTAATATTTCTGTGATAATAATAGTTTTAATTTCTGTTTAACAATTGTAGAACATCCCTGATGAAGCAATTCAAGTAAAATTACGAAATATAGGAAAATTAAATATGAATAATATTCCAATAAAAATGATCTCGAGTTTGAATATCGTTTCAACAATTTTGTAAATGTGAATATGATCTATGATATATCGAGGCGAAAAAGTTTTTAAATGAGATTTTTAATAAAAAAAATTATCTTTCGATGCCAAAAATTGAAAACGTATGAGCTGATTAGTTAATAAAAGTAAAATAGATTAGTTTCGGGATTGGAAGACGACCATCTATCTGCATTACAAAATTATGTTTAATGGATATTTGGTGTACCAAAATTCAAACCAAAATGCGAACATGTCGCTATTGCATATTTTAATGGTATATTTTAATACAAACGGCCAGTTCCACAATCACCGGTTATGCTACAGTTAGAGCTAACCTATTTTTTAACTGTGATTTAGCTCTAACCGGAGGTTGTGAAATTGGGGGTAATAAAAACAACATTTTTCCTTGTTCAATACACAATTCAAACGTAATTTGAATACGCCGTCGTTCCTGCTGTAATTTTCAAACTGAAACCTCCAATTTAATAGGAGAATATATTAAATTAAGAGAAATTCAACCACAATTATTTAAAACATGCGCAGCATGGAAGTCATTTTCCGCATATGATATTCGTAACCTCATTCTATGTACTTTGTGGTTGCTTTACGGACACAGCACAGATTTTAGAATATTCTAGAATGTAAAATGGAAGAATGCAAATGTACAGATAAACGGTCTTCAATATGATTTTGTCAATCTCTGTGTGGGGATAAATACACGGGGCAAAATCGCCTTTTTCATATATTTGAATCGAAAGAAAATATATTTGGAACACACATTTTTTAAATCTATATATATAAAAATGAAACGGTCCATCTGTGTAATGGCATCACGTCAGAACGGCTGGAGCGATTTGGATGATTTTTTTTTATTCGATTCTAAATTTTCACGAGATGGTTTATATAGAAAAAAAAAATTAATTGGACAAAGGGGCGTGGTACCTCCCATACAAATCGCAGGTTAAAAATCCGATATTTCTGCTCCTATTATAGGTATAGTGCTGAAATTTTGTTTGTATGCATTTAATGGCAGATTATGTGAATTTTCCAAAAATGGGCGGAATCGGACCAATGGGCGTGGCCCCGCCCATATAAGCCAAATTTTGAAATTGAGATATTTTGCACAATTTGTTAGCGAGAGTGCTGGAATTTTGTGTATATGTAAACGGTGGCAGTCTACGTGATTGGTCCAAAAATGGGCGGGATCGGACCAATGGGCGTGGCCCCGCCCACATAGACAAAATTTTGATATCTTGCACAATTTGCTAGCGGGAGTTCTGCAATGTTGCGTATATGTATCTGGTGGCATTCTACGTAATTGGTGAAAAAATGGGCGGGACCGGACCAATGGGCGTGGCCCCGCCCATATAAGCCAAATTTTGAAATTGAGATATTTTGCACAATTTGTTAGCGAGAGTGCTGGAATTTTGTGTATATGTAAACGGTGGCAGTCTACGTGATTGATCCAAAAACGGGCGGGATCGAACCAATGGGCGTGGCACCGCCCATATAAGCCAAATTTAAAAAATCTGATATCTTGCACAATTTGTTAGCGAGAGACCTGGAATTTTGTGTATATATATCCGTTGGCGATCTACGTGATTGGTCCAAAAATGGGCGGGTTCGGACCAATAGGCGTGGCGGGGCCACAATGACCAAATTTTGAATTTTTTATATCTTGCACAATTTGCTATCGGGAGTGCTGCAATGTTGTGTATATGTATCTCGTGGCATTCTACGTAATTGGTCAGAAAATGGGCGGGATCGGACCAATGGGCGTGGCCCCGCCCTTATAAGCCAAATTTTGAAATTGATATAACTTGCACAATTTTTATCTAGAGTGCTGTCATGTTGTAGATATGTATCTGGTGACAGTCCACGTGATTGGTCCAAAAATTGGCGGGATCTGACCAATGGGCGGGCCACCGCCCATATAAGCCAAATTTTGAAATTGAATTATCTTGCTCATTTTGTTAGCGAGAGTGTTGAAATTTTGCGTATATGTATCTGATAGCAGTCTACGTGATTGGCTTTCAAATGGGCGGAATAGGACCAGTGGGCGTGGCCCAGCCCATATTTTGATATATCTTGCAAGTATTATATAGGAAATACATGAACAAAAATGCTCGGTATGCGATAATTACAGCTGCTCACTCCAATACAATCGCAATATGATAATGTGATGCAATATCAATAAAACAAGAATTTGGAAATTTTATAAGTATACATTTCTATTTTCTGGACTTTCCACTGAATTCGGTATTTTTTCATTCAGTGAATTTATTACTAATACCAGTAAGGAAAGGCAGAAAGTCGGGCGGGGCCGACTATATAATACCCTACACCTCCCTAACAATGCGATAAGGGTCACTGCGATAATAATTTGGAATAATTGGTAAATGTATTTTGAACCGATAATCGCAAAATTAAGCAATATTCGTTCCTAAATTGAGAAAAATCTTTCTGGAGAACTTTGTAATAAGCGGAAGTAAAGTACAACTTCTATAGCGCTTTGTAACCAAATCTGGAGGAACATATATATGGAGGTTATATATAAATCTGAATCGATTTTCCTAGAATACTCATTCATGTAAAATAGAAACCTGTTTCTGTCGAATTTCGTACTGATCGGATATAAAACACAGTCTCTACAGCGCTTACATGTCAAATTGGGGGTAACATATATATATGGGGGCTATATCTAAATCTGAACTGATTTTCTCCGAATTTTGCGGCATTCCTTCATGTAATAAGAAACCTCTTTCTGCAGAATTTCTTACTGATCGGATATAAAATACAGTTTCTACAGCGCTTGAATTTCAAATCGGGGGTAACATATATATGGGGACTATATCTAAATCTGAACCGATTTTCTCCGAATTTGTCAGTATTCCTTCATGTAATAACAAACCTCTTTCTGCCGAATTTCGTACTGATCGGATATAAAATACAGTTTCTACAGCGCGAATTTTGACATGGGCAGCGAAGCGCACCGGGCTCAGCTAGTATAATATATTTTTGAGTAAATCAATTTTATTTAAAAATCAATAAAATATATTTGGAACGCGTATATTAATATGTTACAACATATAATATTTGCAAACTAAATTTATCAAATAAAATATGTGTTTGAATACAAATAAAATTATTGTTTATGAATTTCTCCAAATATATACAGGGCGGATTATGAAAGCTGCTACCAAAAAAAAATTTAATAACTTTTTTTCTATTTAATGAATCTGGTTAATTTTTTTTTATTTTGCAGATTGATTTTTAGATTTAACAAAAATAATAACTGGGACACTGAAACAAGAATTTGGATTGTCCGCCGCTATTACGCACTGAAGTCCGTAGTTTCGATTCAAAGAGAGTATAGGGGCACGTTTGGCGGCAATCCTCCGAGCAGATGGACCATACAGAGACTTGTTAAAAATTTTTCCGGGCATGGGACAGTCAACAGAAGACCTTACCATCGAAACCCTTCAGTTCGGACGGAGGAAACAATCGCTGCTGTAGCTGATGCCATAGAAAACAATCCAAGAGTTTCGGCAAGAACCTTATCTGCTCAAATGGGTATAAGCAGACAGTCATTGCAGTCAATTATGCACAAAGATTTGGAGTTAGGTTAGGTTAGGTTGAAGAGAGGAGACGTTTAAACGTCTCATGTCCATGGACATACACTTAAGCCAGTGGTTCGGCCTGTTGTGCGCTCCTTATTTATGATCTTTTTTATACCTCACGAGTTACAGAAAATCAGTACTAGACACGAATTTTCTCAGTATCTTCCAGTCATTCAATTCAATGGCCAACACGGTGAACTCAGCAGACTTCCCGATTCGCTTGGAATTTTGCCAGAAGATGCTTCAAATTGTGGAAGAGGACGGAAACATGTTGAACTGTCTTTTCATGTATGACGAGGCCCATTTCGATTTAAACGGCAACATAAACAAACACAATTGTCGAAAATGGAGTGCTTCCAACCCATGAGACGGAATTGCATCCACTTCGTGTCACAGTGTGGTGTGCAGTTTCATCACGCTGCATTGTCAGGCCCTTCTTCTTCGAAGAAAACGGTCACACCGTTACAGTTACTGGAGGCCGTTGCTTGAGCATGTTGAGAGAGTTTTTCTATCCAGAATTACGCTAAATGAGAATTTCTTTCAACTCTGTGTGGTTTCAGCAAGATAATGCAACTCCTCTCATAGCCCGGCCTGTTCTGACAGAATTGCGGCGAAAATTTCCCAATAAGATGATATTCAGAAACTCCACATTCCGCTGGCCCCCCAGGTCGCCTGACCTTACTGCACCTGCAAACAGGAAGTCTACAAAGCAAAACCAACAAATTTTAATGAACTAAACCAATCCATTCGAACAACAATTGCGGCTATTCCCGTCTCAACTCTCCAAGCAGTAATGAACAACTTTTTGGTAAGATGCCGCACATGCATCAACGAGCAGGGGGGGCATTTAGATTCCATTATTTTTAAAACGGCGGAATGAAATTGTGCCCCGGAAAATACACCCCACTATTTTTATGAATATGGGCCCCAAAAAATAACATTTTATTTGGGGCTTAATTTCATTTTTTGTCTGCTTTTTGGGGTTTACTTTAATTTCTTGTCTGCTTTTTGGGGCTTATTTTCATCTGTTAATTTAGAAACAGGAGAGGCTACGCATAAAATATTTGCTCCACGTTGCCTACTTTGGATCCTGTCCATAGGAGAAAGTCTTAAACAGAGGCCGCAGGCCGTAGGCCGACCGCACAGCAAAAGATTTATAATTAGAAAATAGGTTTGTATACGTGTATTATTGCTTACTCCCCAGATTTACGAAGATAATATTTCTTGGTTTTTTTGGGGTTTATTTTAATTTCATTCTGTTTTCTTGATTGGGGTGTAATTTCGTAAATCAGTTTTTGTAACGAAAATAGGCCCCAAATTTGGAGCGCACTTTAATTTTCAATTTTGGGTGCATTTTCTTGGGATCCAACTTCCGGCCGCCTTAAGCTATATTTAGTTAAATTTAATGAGCTTTAATATGAATAAAAGAAAACTTAATTCCATACGCTGAAAATAAAGTTATTTGAGTTTCTTAATGTAGCAATATTCATCAGCGACCCTGTATATTAACAAAGATTTTCGAAACTTTTGTTGAATTTTTCGAATTTCAGTTTTAATTTTTTTTTTTGGTTTCGAATTTATGATACGAAATGCAGCATTAACTTTTGTTTTAAATCAATCATTTAAACTTCCTGAGTATTCCAAGCTATCACTAGCTGTCAATCCTCCAAGTAATATATTTCTATCCAAGATTATACGATTTCAATTATTATTATTTACTATTTTTACGACATGAAAAATTTCTAAACAATTAACTTTGAATTACTGAAAAATTTAACTCAATTTAGGTATTTTCTGAATACTTGTATGCATTTAAATATTTGTTTCGGAAACAGAGACAGAGATTTGTTTAGAACAACATATTCCCAAATATATAATTATTGTGTGTACCAAATATTATATGTTCAGAGTGTACCCTAATCATATAAAGGGTCCGCCAAATAACTTTTTTTTGAAAGCATAGAGTGTAGCTTCGGCTGTGTGGCACGTAGCGCCGCACATAGGGTTCGATATCATCAATCCGGAGGATTAATTCAAAAAATCAAAATGATCTCATCGTGTTATTTTTGGTACCCACTTAAAGAGCACAAAATTCTGCTTCATTTGATGAAAAAGCTATCTTTCTGCCGCCACTGGTTTAGCTGTCATTATCTGTCAAAGTTATAATAAATTTTGTAAATTTTTATGTAAGTTTAAAAAAATAAAACTGAAATATTTTATTGCGCGAATTTCTTTATCAATCTCTTTAAATTACAACAAATTACTATGGATCCACCAACTAGAGGTAGGTACCTATGCACAGTCATGCGAATTTAGGTAAATTATATTAAGTAAATGTTTTTAAATATGAATTTTAAAATTACTCTAAAATATGAACTTTTTCAAAGAAAATGTAGACCTTTTGTATATTATTAAGCAACATTAAGCGAAAATGACCACATATTTGAAAGTGGCGAATCATACGCTTCAAATTCCAAAAGAAAACGGTTGCTCGTTTTTTCTCCTTTTTTAAATAATGGATATTTTCTTAAAAATCACAGTTGAGAAATCTATTTTTTTTTTCGTTTAATTTTTTCATGTATCAATTTTTTTAAATAATTGTTAATGAGTTATAAAAATTTTCATATTAGGAATGTTTGCAATGTCTCGCCAAGAACTGTTTGATATTATGCGAAAATCAAATTCCAAGAGCTTTAATTTTAGAGTAACGGCTTTGAAAGAGCAAATCCTAAAAGTTTTCAAACCTACGGATATGTCAGCTTTTAAACTTAAATTCCAAACGTTTTGTGCACAGTATAAGATCCGCTGGGATAAAGCAAATAGAAACGAGAAGAGATTTCTTTATAATAATAAAAGTTGGTTGACTAAATCAATCTCATTTGAAAATTCTACACTAGAATCTAAGAAACGCGGTCGAAAGGAAACGGCTTTTGAAGAGTGCAAAAATAATACAAAAAACAAAAAATGTAAAACTTTAAGAGATAACATCCCGTTTCCTGTTTTATCTTACGCAACCCAGTTAAGTTTAAGGTCTTCCGGACAATTTCGTGCATCGCAGATATTAAAAGACATTACATCTTCTCCAACCAGAGCTGACACGTATATTAATACACATACTAAAGAAACACACAAATTAAGCGTTGAGGAAGCCCTTTCAGTCTTGGTAGAAGCAAAATTGACTCGACATCAGTACAATGTTATAAGAAGGGCAGCACCCCAAACATTTCCGTCATACACCGAAGTCCAAAAAGCCAAACAAAAGTGTTATCCAAATAAAAACAAAATAATTACTTCAGAAACTTCTACGCAAGTAAGTCTACAATGCCTCTTAGATCATACTACGGAACGCATAATTGAATTGAAGAAATCGGAATTTGCTTCTTTAACAAATGAAGAACTATCTCAAGTAACCCTACACTGCAAATGGGGGTTCGATGGGAGCTCAGGACATAGCTCTTATAAGCAAGCATTTCACGGTGCAGAAGCTAGTGACTCATCCGTTCTTATTACGTCCATAGTACCATTGAAATTATCTTGCAATGAAAGAGTAACATGGCAAAATCCCCGTCCTTCATCTAATAGGTAGAATTTTTAAAAGAAACTTCTATTACATCAAAGCTTGAAAAAGAACGCGTTGAAAATGAAATTAAAAATCTCGAAAACTCTATAGTTTTGTGTGATGAAAGGGTAATTACAATTAACCATGTGCTAATGGCACGACATCCACACAGAGATGTTATATATGTTCTGCAACAAGCAAGGATTTTAACAGTGTTGAAAAAATGATTATTAAAGAAATAAACGTTGAAACATTGAAATTTGGCATATCAATCCTTTACGGCTGGATACGTTTTCTTGAATCTCTACTTCACCTATCGTATAAAATCCCAATAAAAAAATGGCAAGCTCGAGGTGAAAATGAGAAAAAAATTATTGCAGAGACTAAGAAACGAATTCAGAAAGAATTCAGAGATCAAACAGGACTAATCGTCGATGAACCGAAACCAGGCTTTGGGAATACCAACGACGGTAACTCCGCGAGACGCTTCTTTCAGAACGCTCAAGTTTCTTCAGAAATTACAAATGTCGATTTAGAACTGATAGAACGAATGCATGCTATACTTGTTGTTATAACTTGCGGTCATGATATCAATATAGAGGCATTCCGAAAATTTGCCCAAGACGCCGCAAGACATTTTGTGAAACTATATCCGTGGTACAATATGACGCCTACGTTACACAAATTTTTTATTCACGGGCCAGAGATAGTTTCTCAAGCTCTATTACCAATATGGCAATTATCCGAAGAGGCACAAGAGGCTCGAAACAAAGATTTCAAAAACTACAGGGAGAATTATGCCCGCAGATGCAGCCGAGAATATTGCAATATCGACATATTCAACTGATTCCTCTTAACTTCAGATCCCGTAATCAGCAGTAAAGCCAACAAATATAAAAAAATTGAAATGGATATTCCAAATATGGCAAAGGATTTGCTATTAATAAACAAGGCTTTAGAACATGATATTGTTCAACAAATCAATCTTGAAGTTAACGATGGTTACGAATGTGACAATGAGAATATTAATATTTACTATAACTTAGACTAGCCACAATAATTTATATGTATATAGTTATTGTAAAACACATGAAGAAGTTTTTGTTGTTTTCGTTGTTTTTATGCGTTTTATCCCACGAGAAATTGTTGAATATGGTTAATTTTATCTCGTTAATTTATCCTCCTCATACCAATGTTTTAACCCAATGTGCGCCGTCCTGTTGAAACCAAATGTTGTCAATATCCTCCACTTCAATTTTTGTGAACAAAAATTCGTTCAACATGGCCCGATAACGATCGCCATTATGCCTCTGGACCAAAATCCGCACCAAACAGTGACTCGTTTTCGGTGTATCGGCTTTTCAATGTATGCGTGCGGGTTTTCTGTGCCCCAAATGCGACAATTTTGCTTGTTTACATACCCGCCAAGATCAAAATGAGCTTCATCTGAAAAGATGATTTTTTGGCAAAATCGGCATCTTCTGTAAGTCGATCGCTTCCAGCGTTGTTCAGCGTTGTTCAACCATATTCGTTCAGCGGAAGGATAAAACAATTATCTGTCAAATCAGACATGAGCTAAGTGTTACCATTCACGAAATAAGCACTAGCTGAAAAAAAACGTTAGATGGCGGACCCTTTATATGTTTCAAGCCGAATATGTTTTGGACAAGCGTGTATATAAATACACAACATTGTACATAATACTAGCTATACCCGGTGCGTTTCTCTACCTCCAAATATAACATTCGACAAATAGTCCATTTTTGTTTTAATTACGAATATATTATATATAATAAAACTGTTCTCTGATAGTGAAGAGGTTCTCGCTTGAACAAAACTACGTATACTCTGGGCAAAACCGCCGTTTTTGATATTTTTGAATAGAAAGAAAATATATCTGGAACAGAGATTTTTAAATATTATACAGTTCTGAATAAATAAATTTTATTTTAAAATCATTAAAATGTTATTCTAATATACTACAGCAAAATATAATTGCGAACAAACTTTTCAAATAAAATATGTGTTTACAAATAAATAAAAATATTGTTTGGAAATATCTCCATATATATTTTATTTAAAATAATTCAAAACGATGCTGAAGTTTTGCAATTTCAGTTTATATCTTTCGAGTTATATCTTATGGCGATTTCTTGTCTGCAAAGGGGTAGATTTAGGGCAACATTTACGTTGCCTTTTTCCCGAAAACTGGACATTCATACCACATATTGACATTTTTAAATAGGAGCTAAGTTTAATTCGAGAGACTACATCAATTCCACCTAAAAAGGGAAAATATTTGTCAGAATTTCACGTCAACGGAATCAAAATCACCATTACAGTTAAAAATTACATTAACTTTTGTTTTTACGCATTCGTTATCAATTTCTAAATATTCATTTATTAGTTATGCAACATTATACGGTGTCGTTTATAAAGGAGTATTAGGGACATTTAAAACTTTGCAAAAAATAAACATAAATTACAGAAAAGCTTAAAACTAAAACTAAAATATTTTAAATATTTGAAATATTTTAAATATTTGAAAAACTACAAAATTGAGTTCATAATATATAGTTTAATGATTAAATGGTAAATCAAGTATACTCGTATGTTGCCTTTTCAATCTTCGTAAAAATAAATCCTTTTTTTCAAAATACAAAATTACGATGCTGTTATATCTAATCACCCTGAAAACAAGGCTCATGCTGGAGCAGCTTTGTTGGTTAAATCAAAAATCAAGTATGAAGTCATCGAACCGTTCTCTGAGCCATACTTACAAGCTACAGGGATAAAAATGCAGGGTTTTCCAACAAGAGGTGTTATTCTGAATCACCAGCTATTTCGGTAGCTGTCACCTTTGAAGCTTTTATTCTTTGACATTTGACAAGTAGAAACAACGCCGTTACTAAAAATGGAACGATACACGATCATCGAACGGTACAAAACGATCGAACAAAAAAACGATACGAACGATACAAAATCATCTTGACTAAATAGGCCCATTTCCACCTCGGTGGCTACTTCAACAAGCAAAATTGTCACATCTGGGGCTCGAAAAACCCAAGAATTATTGTTGAGAAGCCTATCCATCCTAAACGTGTGACTGTGTGGTGCGGTTTATAGTCCGGCGGGGTCATTGGACCTTACTTTTTCGAAAATGAAGTTGGATCAACAGTTACGGTTACGGATTGCGCTGTCGAGAGATGATTAATGATTTTTTATGGTCGGAGTTGGATGGTATTGATCTGGACAACGTTTACTTTCAATAAGTCGATAATGTTAATTCTGTGAGGTCTAGAAGTTAAATATATAAAAAATATAACATATAAAACTGTGAACAATTAGGCAAGTTTTCGAGTTAAAATAAAATTTGTTTATAAACCCATCCATAGAAGATACTTAATATAGAACGTATTTCAAACAGATATAAAAGTTATTTATAGAAAAAGTTACAAATACTGTAGTACTCGTATCATATATGTATGTGTCGACGAATAACCCATCTACATAAATATCTCAAAAATTAGGAAATTTTTACACTGACGAATACACCAGAGGACCACATATATTGCGTGCGAATTCCAAATTTAATATTGTATTTCATCTATTGTTTTCCCTTAACGCTTAAATAAATCTCCGTTTTGTCTAATAAAAATGTAATTTGTTGTTCACAGCTTTGCATAATATTCATATTTCCGTCTTTTTGATATTTACTTAGACTCTCCAAACATGCATGTCCACATGTTGCTTATGGACCCACCAAATATTTGCATTTAAATTGTCTATTTAAAGTCTCTTCTGCCAAGTGAAAATCTGCTACTTTAATATATTTTTCTAAAGCGCTTTAAATAGTTCATATATTTTGTTATTTGAGGGACATAAATATTTGCATAAACTTCCGCATATAAATTTCACAAATAATGTTTGTTTGTGGTAAGGTCATTGTTTTTGCCATAATAATTTGTGGTATATGGTCTCGCTAGGAATAAATGTCATACTAAATTACGTTTTGAATGTTCATGTGTGCTTCCTTAGATATTGTTAAACTACATTGCAATTTATTGCTAAACTATGAGGCAGGGGTAGCGGTGAACATTTTCTAAAAAATATGGAGGTCAAAAAAATTTTCAAAATTAGTTTTTCAGTTAAAGCCAGTAAAGATAGACCGACAGTATTACGCCCTACACCAACTTGTTCGAAAAGAATATATGATACACGTGTTTGTTCTATATCTAAAGTCGGAAGGAACATATGCGAGTACAACTATGAAGCTATTGTTTACACTTTATATCTATCTATAAGTGATGAAGAATATCAAGAGGAAAACATTGGGAAAATCAAAAATATTTTACGACAAAATAGCTTTCCAAAAAGTTACATAAGAAATTTAATATCAAAAAACAAAGAGGACCCAAAAATATTAAAATCGGTAATATATGTATGTACCAAAAAATCACAATAGCCCCAAAAACAAATTGCACTCTACAAACACTTTTTTCAAATTTAAAATCAAAAATTTACGATATGGACAAATCCATTCTCATATATAAAATTGATTGTACCGGAAATGGAGAAACAAAATGTGACAAATCCTATATTGGAACAACAAAAAACAAATTAAAGACCAGACTATCAGGCCACAAACTAAGGGATAACAGAACGACCCAAAAAAACGGCCCTCACAAACCACTGTGTGACAGAGAAACATCAGCCGGACTTGGAGAGAGTACATGTGCTACAATGCGAGAATAACTACAACAAGAGACTAACATTAGAAACATTACACATACTCAATACAACAACAACAACAAAACGCATAAACTACAAGACAGACACAGACAACATCGGACAAAGCTACAAATTTCTCATTAGAAAAATCAACAAAGTGGAATGAGAATCCAACAAAATAAGAGCAGTATAGAAGAAGATGATGACGATAAAAGACTGCTGTTACGCGTTTATAATTTTTGTTTTCTTTTTCGTTTGTTTTTATTTGTAACTTTTTGTAAGTCTTACTACAGTAACTATGTTCAAAGTAATGTTTTTGTGTATATGTATATGTGTTTATATTTCAGTATCTCCTGATGATGTTCTTAAATTAAGAACGAAATATTGAGTTTTGAAAAGATAAACAAATAAAGATCAACAAAAAAAACCTATGACCTTGAGCTTGAGTATCTAACAACAAAAATTATACTTTATATCTATATTTATACCTCATATATGGCAAATTGGAATGAGCATAAATCTGTATACTCTACACAAACCGGTGGTACATGAGATTTTAAGATCGTTTTGCGGCAGATGTTTATAACACATACAAAATATTGTAGCTGGACCCAGCTTAAAGTACAGGTTTTCCCAACAGGAGGTGTTATTTTGAATCACCCGGTATTTCGGTAGCTGTCACTTTTGAATCTTTTATTCTTTGACATTTGTTGGATGGTATTGATCTGTACGTTTCCTTTCAACAAGACGGCGCTACGTGCCACACAAGCAATGAAACCATTGCTCTGTTACGGGAAAGGTTTCCGAAGCGAGTTATCTCTCGAAGAGGTGATCACAATTGGCCACCGAGATCTTGTCATTTAACACCTTGCGACTTCTTCCTTTATGGCCACGTGATAGAAAAGGTCTACGCCAACAGCTATAAACAAACGTCGATTCAAGACCTCAAAGATGGAATTCGTGAGGCAATCGAGTCTATTAATGAAATGGCTGATCAGTTTAATGTACACCCCATATCTGGACATAGGGATATCCCGCGTAACTGGAGAGCTGATGAATCAGGAAGCCCAAATAAACATAGACAGAAATCGTCACCTCTAGGTTGTCTAGACAAATCTGACCACCTAGACATATCTGGCCAAGATACGAGCTGATAAGGTCTAAATATTACCTCTCACTAGAAAGGAAAATTTTGTCTACGTTAGTGTCAGTTCTGACGCGACACTGCCTGAACAGCGAACACGCAAGAAGGTTAGGTATTGAGACCAACAATTTCTGCAGGAGCTGTGGTGATGAGGAAGATGTGGAGAGCATTGATCATAATGAGGATCACTACTGTTCCTCATTATGCAAACGACTTCTGTATATATTAGGGTTGGACTTTCTACGTAGTCTATTCGTACTATTGAGAACTTTGTTTATCAAATAGGATGGTTTCGAAGAGGGACATCTGAGCCGGTGATATCACTAGGGACCTACTTTGGTCTATGTGAGCTAGCTACCAACCTAACATAACCTAAACCTATACCTCTATCACAATGTTGCACCTAAGCGATTTTCTCAACAGATGTTAATCATATTTAACAGAAAATAGTTTCTTAAGCCAAGTTGAAGAAAATATACAAATTTTGTACTGTCTTGTATTCAATTTCGTATATGTTAGTTAGTGATTGTGGCTTCTATTTTCACAAATTTAAAAGGGGATCGTTCTTGAGCCAAAAAATAAGTTTATTTAAAATTTCATAGGAATATCGCATAATGGCAACGTGTACTCATATTACAAGTATACATCTACAGACAGACCACCTCTTTTTCTTTTCTGTGTGTACGAGTACAAGCAAATTTCATCAAGCAAGTACCCCAGTGTGGTGTAGGGTATAAACAGTTTAACATAATTCTCATATTAATTTTGCTTTGGTATTTAATTAAACTCCCCTAGGCATGTCCTCACATTGCTTATGGACGTACCAATGATTTGCATATAAATTGTTTTTTAAAAGTCTCTGCAAAATGGACGGATTTTCCATAAATAGTGCATACATTTTGGTTTTTGAGGGACATTCATAAGAGTATTTACATAAACATCTGCAGATAAATTTCTCAAATAGTGTTTGTTTGTTGTAATATCTTTGTTTTTGCCATAATAGTTAGTTGAATATGTTACAGTAAGTTATGTTATATTAAATTGTGTTTAGAATATCCATTGTGCGGTTCATAACATTTAAAAGCTTTGAGGCGGAAGGTTTACAATGCAGTTGGCCAATAAGACTCACTTTCGAAAGTAACCTAAGTTTGGATACTTTTATCGTTCCTCTCAGCTTATTATCCCCTTACCATATCATACCCTCACATTACAGAGGAGG
This sequence comes from Eudasyphora cyanicolor, assembly GCA_963930755.1. Taxonomy (NCBI): domain Eukaryota; kingdom Metazoa; phylum Arthropoda; class Insecta; order Diptera; family Muscidae; genus Eudasyphora; species Eudasyphora cyanicolor. Next base: position 52,994,537 of record OZ005736.1, on the reverse strand, counting down.
GTATATATCACTTACTACGAGCCAAAAGTGTAACACATAGAAGGAGTGACCCAAGATCCAAAGTATGTTTGGTGGAAATTTTATTTTAGGTAATTTAAGCAATGTCCGCCCGTCTGTCTCTATGTGTGTCTGTCTGCTAGGTGGTGAGCACGACAACTCTCGAAAGAAGTAACCGATTGACTTCAAATTTTGTATGCCAACATATTTTTCTCCATCTCAGGCTAAGTTCGAAGATAGACTATATTAGACCACTCCTTCTAGTACCTCTTCCACAAACGGTTAACAATTAGTGAAATATTGATTCTTTAATAACTTCTACACTACTTATTCAAATCTTCTGAAATCCCACACATACTATTAGTTTATTTGTCGCTATCACCTCGAGATCAATGGGCGAAGTTGCCAAGCCCCTTTCGGTACCCGCCACACAAATTGACCACTTTGCACTGCACTTTCAAATACTTGAAACTGTAATGCAATGCTTTTATATTACCTAGAACCCAGTGAAAAGTGGGCGCTATTGGAACGAGCATTTCGTTACCTCCCAAAAAAATGGAATATTTTGCACTAAAAGTAAACAGCATTAAAGTTATTAATCTGATAACATTTTAACTAAAACAACAAAATAAATAAATTTACGAATATTTATTGGGACTGAATGTGAAGGAGTTGGTAAGTCGGCTGATTGCCAAGACAATCATAATTGTAACACTTTGTCTGCATCGATTTGTAGATACAATATTATTCCAGATAATATGTATACTCGTACTAGGGGGTTCATTTTTTATGGGTGGGAAAAAATGAATAAAGTATCAGGCAAAAATGAAATATATGTAAAATTTTAAGAATATTTCTCCAAACAACCATGGGCTTAAAATGAATTCCTAGCCGGCGGAAATCGACTTAAAATTCTAAGACAATCTAGCCATAACCGTCTGTCTGTGGAAAGCAGACACCAGGTCAGGTGGTTGACATTTTTCAGAAACATGTGTTATTGTCCTGCAATGGCTGGTATTGTAGTTGTTCAAAATCGGCCAAGGATTACAAATTTTTTCCCTTAAAAGTACTAAAGCAAGGTCGGGTAAAAACGTCGTTTTTCAGCGTTACCTCCTGAATTATAGGTGTTGTAAAGATGCAACTTGGTATGTATGTCATTGAAATAAATCTTTTTGGGGAAAAGTGGGCGGAGCCACACCCCTTTTGTATAAAATGTTATATCGATAAAAGTACTTGGCCGATCTCAAGAAATTTCAACATATTCAATTGTATTTCCCCCACGAACATCCCAGCCGAATTTGAAATAAATCGGTTCAGATTTGTATAAAGCTCTTATCTATATGCTTATTCAGATTAAAAAAAAAACAAACGAACTGAAACCACAATTTTGCCGATTTCTATATTATCATAAACCGCGATGTTACTTCACTCGCATGATGATATTGAAGTACTATTTGATTGCATAAAGTTCATGGTGGTGGGTATATACTATTCGGAACGGAAAATTGAACGACGAAGAATGCGTTTGTCATAATTGGAAAATGCGATTTTTATTTTTTGTAAAAAAATATATTTGTTTTTTTCAGTTGAAATCAAGAAAAACGAATTCACTCTATACACAGAAAAAAAATTTGTCATAAAATTAAAGAAATGCTCCAAAGACGTCGTTAGTCTTCAAAATAAGTACATTTTGTACTTAAAATTAAGAAAATGAACTTAAAATGAACTTAAAATTAAGTAAATTACTTAATATTATTGAAATCATCTATATTTTAAGTACAAAATGTACTAATATCGTCGAAACCGCTAAACGGATGGAAAAGGGCATTGTAGGAGGTTTAAGGCTACTTAATTTTTAATTCTTTTAAGATTTCCTGAACCACTTCGGATAAATAGTTCTCGAGTTATGTCAATATGTTTGGTTCAACCTCTCTATAGTGTGGTATCCAGCACACACCATATAGGTCCCTTTTGATACCAAATGGTCCTCATCTAAATCAACCTGTTTGATAAAGTTATCAACAGTACGATTGTCGGTACTGGAAAGATCTGTCAGACTTCATAGAACCAGTATACCCAGACGTCGACCCCAGTATACTCAGACGTCGTTTACTTAATGCGAACAGTTGCAGAGCAAGTGGTCAATGCTTTCCACTTCTTCTTCATCAACACAGCTCAACACTTTCCAGGTACCCATATTAGGTGAATGTTAATATGGGTACCGTTAATAGATATGCGCAAGACGAGGGACGTTTGTGAATTTGGGGATGTAGCCTCCAGAGAAGTTAAGGCAGTCTGTGAGCTATATCACGACTGAAGCACTTGTCAGTGATGGCTCACAAAACTGTGTGGAATAGAGCAACTGTAGGAGCAACTGCAAAGATACTGTGGAGTGACCCAAATGAGAAGAAAACCAGTAGTTTTCTGAAACTAGACAAGATCGAGATTAGTAAGATGATAAGTGTTCTAACGGGACAATCACGCTTACAGGCACATCTTCATAGCATAGGACTAGCAGAAAACGAAGTAGTGCAGGGTATGCAGGGAAAACATCGAAACGACGGAACATTTTCTGAGTCACTGCCCAGCTTTCACACATTCAAGATCCCGATATTTCGGTTCCGACATATTGCCAGACTTGACTCATCTCAGAGGATATGACTGGAAGATACTGAGAAAATACGTGTCTAGTACCGATTTTCTGTAACCCGTGGGGTATAAAAATCATAAATTAGGAGCGCACAACAGGCCGAACCACTGGCTTAAGTGTATGTCCATGGACATGAGACGTTTAAACGTCTCCTCTATTCAACCTAACCTAACCATATCACGACTGACTTCTTTAGAGTGCACTCCAAAGCCAACCTTATCATCAAGCTTCGAACCATCTGTGTAGAAGTGAATATGGTTTATGTTTCCTGGTATTCTGCCAGTCCATTCCTCTCTGACAGGTGATGAAGTTCCTCTAGAAGGTGTACACCGCTGGTATATAGTCCACTCGGTCGGTTACCATAGCACTACTTTGTAATATCCTCATGTGGCCTTAGTTCTATACCTACTAATTGATAGACTGATTAATCGTAATTCCGCTCTGTTTGAAACAGCCGCAATATCAATGAGCAGTAGATGGAGTAGGACTTGTAAAGACTCAGTCGCTGTAGTCATTAAAGCTCCGCTTAGGCAGGCAGTTATCTGTACCCTTTGACAATTTTTTGGTAATAGATCTTTAATCAGTTGCCGTAGAGCGGTATTGGACGAACTACTGCTATACTCGTATATATTTAATGGACAACGCGACCCTACAGCTTTCCTCCAGGAATATAAGTCGACATTGGCTTTCCTAACACGTTCCACTACATTAAATCTGAATGAAAATTTATTATCTAGAATTATACCTCGAATAAAACCAGCTCTGTTCCCGAGGAGGGTCCACATGTGTTTTGTTGTAACTAGAACAAATTATGTTTTGTTTTGGTTAAACCTTTGACGACCAGGGCACATATGTGTCCCAAAAATAAAAATATGCGTTAAAAATAAACTAATACTAAAAGTATTGATATTTTAAGCTTAATGCAAAGTTAAATGATGGGTTTTTAAAATTTATAAAAAATTTGTGTGAAAAAAAAATTTATAAATGTTTTTTTAAGAGCTAAAAAGCTAGTTTTGCACATACCGTAAACGGGATATTTAAACTGCTCTAAATCATAGACGAAATTTTCTCTTTCTTTCAAATTAAAAAAAGGAATGTAATGCTTCTTCTATTGAGCATGCTTTGAATTAGTCGAATCAAGCTCGAGTTCACCCTTAGTTTGGACAGCGTCGCAATTAACGTATCTGAGTGAATATTGTTAAAAGTCCTTTCTTTAACAGCATTCATGTAGGGAAATGTAGGGACGATTCGATAGCCCCCACAAGTTCGTGCAGGAAAAATTCTGTAGGCTTGCCCTTTTTGTAAGCATGTTTTTCAATAATGAAATAATCTAAAAGTATTGTCAGACCTGAAGTCCTTTGGCCTGGTGTGAGATGTCTTTCCCGCTTTTGGTATGAATTCCACTATGGTGTCCATCCATCGATTGGAGATATATGACAGTCTGATACAGAATTTTTCTCCCGCCTGGGGATAATTTACATCGACATTTTCTGCTGAATTAATTCTGTCTACTCCAGGTGATTTAAAAGGTTCTAAGCTGTTAATCGAGTCGAGCAGTAGTTTCAGGGACTGCTCATTGCTTTTTGTCCAGTTGGTGACCTCGTCTTACAGGTAATCCACTGCACATGATGTAGCAGATAATATCTTACGCAGCATTGAACATCCGAGACCTTTCCACTTTTCCACAGAAGGTATTCCAAGAACGCCTATGCGCTTTTCTTTCAGTTGCTCTTTACTCGTATAGGCATTGCAGTTATTCTTGACCCCAGTATATGTTTGGCCTTATTGGATAGCTTGTTGGAAGCCATTTTCCTAGCCTTTAACTCAGAAGTGATGTGCTGGACCAGCTCATCCAGACCGGATTTGTTATTCGGTTGGTCCGTTCGGCTGTCCAAACATTACAGTCTTTAAAGTACTGCTCGCGAATTTGAATCTAGCAATATGAAATTGAATATAGTATTTTGTGGGAAAAGGACAAATCCTATTGAAGTGGTCAATACCATTCCAATTTTTGACATAATCCCATTATAACGGTACCTTTCAGATAATCCTCGTCTCTTTCTCGAAGTCTGTATTTTATTTTACCCTTAACCATTCCCGGAAAAAAATTAAGACGTCGGTCACTATATCCACATAGACATATAACGTTAGGTTCCTATTCGACTTCTTCAGTTCCTAGGGCAATATTTTACTATGCAACATTTCTTTATACCCTCCACCATAGGATGGGGGGTATATTCATTTTGTCACTCCGTTTGTAACACCACTAACTATTGATCTGAGACCCCATAAAGTATATTTTATTAACGTCGTAAAATTCTAAGACGATTTAGCCATGTCCGTCCGTATGTTGTAATCACTCTACAATCTATAATACCTGAGCTACGTGCTTAAATTTGGTACATATACTATACTTCTATATATGCATTTATGTTGGGATTAAAAATGGGTAATATCGGTCCAATTTTGAATATAGCCCCCCATATATGGCATCTCCCCGATTTGACTTCTTAACGTCATAGATGTCAACTGATCGAACTGAAAGTTGGTAACTGGGATGTATTTATATCCGGTATCCTTCACGCGAGCAACGGTAGTCATAGGTCCATACAAAGGTCCCTCTAGATTTGATTTCTCACGCCAAAAAAAACCTCAAATTTTAACGAATTGGGCTGAAATATGGTATAATGAGTTTATTAGTACCCGTAACCATTCACATGTGATCCATCGTGGATGGTATATAAGATTCGGCATGGCCGAAATTATAACTTTAACTTGTTTTGTTTCGTAGTGTTTTTATCGCTATCGGATTGCTACGTAGGTGTATATGTTAGCCGGCCCCGCCCGACTTTATGTCTTTCTTTTGTGGTTTTGTATAATAATGTCGAGTTCAGATTCTCAAAATATGCTAAGAAATATTGTTTACATCGCTTTGGCAAACGTGACTGTGATATACCCTAATTGAGACTCTGAAGTAAAATTTGTTACAAATAATAAACGCCGTCCTCTAATAGGAACGTCTAAAGACCGCAAATATGTATGTACGGTGGAAATTCGTTACTGGGCATGTTAATCTATTTGAGCTGTGTACGTCAGTCCGAACATCTGTCTGCCCGGGTGTTGCCCACAATAACTTTCGAAAGGACTTCAAATTTGTATCTACCTCAGTATAAATTCGAATGTGGATCATATTGCTCTAGTACATCCCATGTACTGGCATGTCCCATTGAAAGTACCAAGTTCTATATCATATTACTCGCAAAGTGATGGTATACTCGAACATTAGACAATTTACTCGACTGAAAATTTCTTACTTCTTCTGTTTTTATCTACGATACCTTATTTTGTGCATATATATAAAAAAAATATTTTCACTATTCAATAATTTTAAGCAAATCCAAAGTTGAAGTAAGTCCCATTCTGTCCGCCCTTGGGAGAAAGTTAAATGTTACACCGTTACCCTAAATGAACGATAGGCTGAACATTTTAGTAAGTAATTTTTGACTAAACCATGTAACACATTTTGAAATTGTTTAATAGTATCATGTTTTCAGAAATTGCTTCAAATCTCATAGCCGACTGTGTAATTTTAATAATTTTTTTTTGGTTTTAATGCACTAACGGTAAATATGAAGTTGGCGAAATGTTTCGTTGATTGGCAATTTCATTTCTAGTATCATCTGCTCTATATTAAAACTTTTTCTTGTTTTTGTTTTTTTTTTCTTTTCTTTTAAATAACATAATATGGGCATTTTGTACGTAATATTCTGTTTTTTAGTAATATTGAATATTCTCTCAGATTAGGACAATATATACAACTTAATTGAATTCTACATTAGGGTGTATTTAGTAAAATATTGTGAAGATTTGCGTGTTTTTGCCGCCTTCCTCAAATAACATATGACAAATTTTTTTAAATATTATACATTTTTAAAATCTTTTTTGACAGGTCTCGAAAACAGATGTTGCAACTGTAACAGGCATTTTGCTGACCAAAATATAAAACGTAATTAAAATCAATCCACTCTGGTCTACATATTTAAACACATCATTGATTGCAACAAACAATTTGAACTAAACGATATTTCGGCAACATCTGTCGATGTTTGCATCATTTTGCAAATGATGTTAATTTAATTTTGAGTGCTATTGCAATGCTATAATTGACAGCACCATCCTTGACGAAATTAAACTTTATATTCGCATTCAATTACATTAATCGAAAATTCTAATTTTAAGTTAGCTTTTTGTATTGGCAAAAAAAACACTCGTAATAACAATTATATTGGTCATAATAATACTGTGTGTGCAAAATGCTCTTTAAAAATGTGTCCTCAATGAAAACAACTTACTCTGCACAATTTCGACCTGATTAATAGAGTGGCATTAACCGCTTTTATACCATACCAGACCAGAGCCTCTGGTGGGAATCGAACCCTCGACCCCCAACTCATAGGTGAGCACGCTACAAACTCACCTACTGGGGCGCTCAGACACTGTATTTTACATTCGATCATTATGAAATTCGGCATAATAAATGAATGTATAATCTTGAATGTAAAGTAAATCGGACCAGGTTTATATATAGCCCCCATATACTCGTATGTATATGTTTCTTCCCATATAACATCTAAATGCTATAAAGGTTGAATTTTGCATCTAATCATTTTGCAATATTTAATAGAGTAATTCCTTTATCCAAGGTAGTGCACTGCCTTGTTTGAAGATATATATTTAACTCAGATTTGGAGTTTGAAGATATATATTTAACTCAGATTTGGTATATGTGCGATTTAGAAATCATATTTTACTTCCGTGCTTTTCTAAATGTGACACAAATGAACACTGTCAAGTTATAGAAGTAAATACGTATTAAGTTCGGCCATACCGAATGTTATATACCCTCCACCATGGATCGCATGTGAATGCCTTCGGGTACAAAAAACTCATTGTAACAAAATTCAGCAAAATTTGTTGACATTTTAGATTTTTGTAACGTTAAGAAACATGGACCTATGACTACCGTTGTTCGTATTACCAATTTTCCGTGTACCCTGATTACAATAGACGGACATGTCAATATTCTTAGAATTTTTCGACGATTAAGAATATATATTCTTTATTCTTTAAGAATATATATTCTTTATGAATATATATTCTTAGATCAATATTTAGAGGTGTTACTAACGGAGTGACTATTACTTTAGATTTCATTACAAATACTAAAATTGGCTCTTAGTGGGTTACGAAACATATAAAAAAACACATAAACAAAAAAAACATACCGTATGCAATTTTCGCACTTATTCTGCAACATTACCATGATTTTCAAAGTAATGTTGGAATATTCGCAATATACACACATTCGTTCAGCGGAAGGATAAAACTAATTATCTGTCAAATCAGACATGAGCTAAGTGTTACCATTCACGAAATACGAACTAGTTGAAAAAAAACGTTAGATGACGGACCCTTTGTATGTGCCTCCGATTTGACCAATCTGTATAAAAATTGTCAGAGATAAGTCTATTGATACTCCACTAGAGATAAAACTAAAATTGAGGAAAATCGGTTCAAATTTAGATATAACCCCCATATATACATCACCCACGATTTGGTATGTAACAGGTGTATAAACTGTAATTTATATCCGATCAGTGCGTAATTCGTCAGAAAGAGGTTTCTTATTTTATGAATGAACACTGTTTGGGGGAAATCGGTTCCAATAAATATATAGACCCCATATATATGTTACGTCCGATTTGACATATTTTATATTCGATCGGCACGAAATTCTTTAGAAAGAGGTTTATTATTATATGAACAAGCACTGCCAAATTTGGGGGAAATCGGTTCATATTTAGATGTAGACTCCATATATATGTTTCAGCCAATTTGACACGTAAGCGCTGTAGAAAATTTATTTTATGTGCGATCGGTGCGAAATTCGGCAGAAAGAAGTTTCTTAATTGAGGAACGCATACTACTAATTTTGGGGATAATATGTTCTGATTTAGATATAGCTACATGTATATGATCCAGCCTATTTAGTATTTAAGCGCTATTTAAAATGTATTAAACGTCCGATCTATTATTTGGTAGAAATGAGGTTTTATTCCAAGTTGATAAAAATCTGTTTAGATTATGTATAGTCTCATCTATTTGTTCATTCCGATTTGTTCATTTCAGATCTAGTTTATTATGTTAAACATCTTCAACTCCTTCTTGGTATAAGTCTAGATGAGGAGGTGGAGCTAAGTGTTTTCTTAACTAAAACGAAACCAATTATTCCAAATTATTATCGCAATACCCGTATTCGCATTGTTAGGGAGGTGTAAGGTATTACAAGGTTATACCCACCCGACTTTCTGTATTTATACCCTACACCACACTGTGGTACAGGGTATTATGACTTTGTGCATTTGTTTGTAACACCCAAAAGGAGAAGAGATAGACCCATTGTTTATTATACCGATCGACTTGTAATCACGTTCTGAGTCGATTTAGCTATGTCCGTCTGTCTGTCCGTCTGTCTGTCCGTCTGTCTGTCTGTCTTTCCGTCTGTAGACGTATTCTTGTAATCAAAGTACAGGTCGCAATTATGGTCCGATCTCAACGAAACTTTGCACATATCTTTTTTTAGGCCCAAGGACCATATTGAATTTGGTTAAAATCGGTTCAGATTTACATATAGGTCCCATATATATGTACCACCGATTTGGCATATATGCACTGTATAAGCAACATTTTGTAACCGATTTGTACAAAAATTGACAGAGAGTAGTCTCGTGATACACTTAGATACAATACAAAATTTGGGGGTAATCGGTTCAGATTTATATATAGCCCCCATATATATGTTGCACCCGATTTGACATGTAAGCGCTGTAGAAACTGTATTTTATATCCAATCAGTACGAAATTTGGCAGAAAGAGGTTTCTTATTACACGAAGGAATACTGCCAAATTTGGAGAAAATCGGTTCAGATTTAGATATAGCCCCCATATATATGTTACCCCCGATTTGAAATTCAATAGCTGTAGAAACTGTATTTTATATCCGATCACAGCGAAATTCGGCAGAAAGAGGTTTCTTATTACACGAAGGAATACTGCCAAATTTGGAGAAAATCGGTTCAGATTTAGATATAGCCCCCATATATATGTTAGCACCGATTTGACATTCAAGCGCTGTAGAGACTGTATTTTATATCCGATCAGTACGAAATTCGACAGAAAGAGGTTTCTTATTACACGAAGGAATACTGCCAAATTTGGAGAAAATCGGTTCAGATTTAGATATAGCCCCCATATATATGTTAGCACCGATTTGACATTCAAGCGCTGTAGAGACTGTATTTTATATCCGATCAGTACGAAATTCGACAGAAAGAGGTTTCTATTTTACATGAATGAGTATTCAGGGAAAATCGATTCAGATTTATATATAAGCTCCATATATATGTTCCTACTGATTTGGTTACAAAGCGCTATAGAAGTTGTACTTTACTTCCGATCATTACAAAATTCTCCAGAAAGATGTTTCTCAATTTAGGAACGAATATTGCTTAATTTAGCGATTATCGCTTCAGAATTAGACATATCAGCATATATATGTTCTTACCCATTTACCAATTATTCCAAATTATTATCGCAATAACCCTTATCGCATTGTTAGGGAGGTGTAGGGTATTATATAGTCGGCCCCGCCCGACTTTCTGCCTTTCCTTACTGGTTTTTACTGGTTTTTCTTTCGAATATTTATTTTGAAGTCTTTTTTTCGCTATATTTTACCAGTCTATTCATCAGTTCTTGAAGCCCCGTAATGATATCAGACAGTATCGTGGTATCGTCGTCATATCGTATGTACCGCTTACAAAAAAAAAGCCTTTTGTATTTTGATGGATTCTTGGAATATTCTTTCAGAGTAGTCTCGTATTTTAAGCAACAATGGGGACAATATACATCCTTGTCTGACACCTTTCGATATTGCAATGCTTTCTGTTAGCTCTACGTTAACCTCGATCTGTGCTGATTAGTGCCAATACATACTTCTAATTCATTGTAATATTTCTTTGCCCTCTATATTGATTGATCCATTAGCTTGTCGTATTGCACGGTACCCGACGCTTTTTCATAATCTATAAAGTATAACAAAACATGAACATCTCGACATTTTTAGACAAGTATTTGTAGGGAATAGAGAATTTTCCTTCCTTACAAAATCATGCAAGGCTTAAGTATACATTCAATTAAGTTTTCTGTTGCTTGTGCTACAATAATCCAGTGTAATTGTTTGCGATTCCAATGAAATTTAAATAAATCGTTTACGTTTCGTTTTATATACACTTTTTTCTTTTTCTGCTCACCATAAATTAATTTCTACTTTCAAGATACCATATATGTAATTCTATTTTAAGCAATCTATTAAATTTGCCTCAGAAGCCGTATAAAAGCTACTTCCATGATTCATGCCGTGTCCACAACTTCCGAAAATTATGAGCAAATTATTCGCTCTGTTGTTACACCTTAACATCACGGAATGCTTTGTGGAATTTTTCACCTACGCAGCAATTACAACGCTTTAACGCACCTTTGCTTTAATGTTCGCGATAGAATAGGTGATATAGCTATTAACAAAATACTAAATAAATATTTCATACAAATCGCTTAATATAATGGTGAATGTGTTGTACTTTTTTCGAGTTTAGGAAATCGCACATGCGAAATATTTTCATATTAATTGCTTTTGTGTATGCGAAAAAAATAGTATGTTTTAATTGCCATTGAATGTCATCCGAGTCAGAAGTATGGAAATTAATTAGTTGTATCCATCTCGTATACTTTTCATATTGTGTGCGTTGCATTTTCCTTAGGTTGATAGGGAATGAAATTTGTGTTATATCCCTAAAATAGTTATTAACGGGTGCTTGTGACAATTCCAAAACTATTCAGACGTTAAATATGTGTAAAAATATTGCTAAATACCGTATAGCAAATATAAAGATGTTGGAAAAGTTATATATATCATTGAATTAAGGAGATTCAAATTAATCCTCATGAAATAAAATATCAATAAGATATTTTAGGCAGATTGGGCGATATTATGGATCTACAAGACCGCGGTTACATAGAGCGGCTCCACAAAAGCTGCAGATGTTCAAAGCTACTATTGCGATACGCGATCAAAATTAGCTCTAAAAATCAGTTTGTATACCCTACATCACAGTCTGGTCCATGGTATTATGCTTTTGTGCATTTGTTTGTAATACCCAAAAGGAGAAGATATAGACTCATCGTTTAGGCGAAAAAAGTTATATGTGCCAAATTTCATCGTGACAGACAATAATTGCGACCTGTACTTTGATTAGCATAACCCACTCAGACAAGTAAGAAAGAAAACTTTGTGAGTAAAGTAATTACACCAATTATTCTGTCAATTTGTGTGGTCGGTACCAGAAGGGGTTTAACAAGTGCACCTATTATTTGCTGAACAGTAGATACTTTAAATACATTACACTGCGCCGAATTATAAACGTTTTTTGCACTGGTATATTAACGTTATGAAATATTAATAAATAAATAAAATAAATATTTTGGTATGATTTGGCCATTTTGTGTGGGAGGTACAAAAAGGGGCGTGGTGATAACGGCCATTTTTTACAGGGCAATAGGGACTTCAAAAGCGTAACACTGTGCAAAATGTTGTTGCATTTTCGTGCATTGGTACTCATGCTGTGAGCTCTTAACTTTTTGAGCAAAATGGTACCTTTGTGTGGGAGGTACAAAAAGGGGCGTGGAAATAGCGTCCATTTTTCACAGTGAAAAAGCCACTATAAAAGCATTACACTGTAAAAAATTTCAAGTATTTTTATACACTGGTATTATTGTTATCTTTTGTGCAAAATGGTACCTTTGTGTAAGAGGTACCAAAAGGGGCGTGAATATGACACCCATTGTTCACTGGACTGTAGGCACTATGAAAGCATTACACTGTACAAAATTTCAAGTATTTTTATGCACTGGTATTAATGTTATAAGCTGTTAACTTTTGGTGCAAAATGGTGCATTTGTGTGGGAGGAACCAAAAGGGGCGTAGCAACATGGCCCATTTTTCTCGAGTTGATAGCGACTAATAAACTAATGCTATGTGTGGAATTTCAGAAGATTCGAATAAGTAGTATGGCTCATCTTCGAACTTAGCCGGAGATAGAAAAAAATATTACCACGTACCAAATTAGAAGTCAATCGGTTACTCCTTTCGAGAGTTATCGTGCGCACAAGCCAGCAGACAGACAGACAGACAGACAGACAGACAGACGAACATTGCTCATTCGTCTTAAAATTTAGGGTCTTAGATCACTCCTTCGATGTGTTACACTTTTTTTCGTAGCAAATGATATATACCCTCGTCACACTAAAGTGAGGGTATAAAAATGATTCTAAGTAGATCGGTATAATAAAGGATGGGTCTATCTGATCTTCTTTTGGGAGTTACATACACTAAGTTATAATACCTTGTACCACAGTGCGGTGTAGATTTAATCATTTAGGTTATTCGGATTGACAAAGCTAAGTTGTCCAAACGATGTTTGTGCAATTTAAAAAAAATTGATTTCTTGATCCATTGACTGATGGTACGAGTTTCAAGGTAATCTTTTCAAATTTAGATCATGTATATGAGTGCTTTTTCTGCACCCAGCATCAAGTAACTGGTGTTGGGACGGTTGATTTATACATTCGACTACATACCGTCCCAACACATTGGAAGAACTAATTAACAATATTGAGGCTGAAATTGGCAGAATACCAGTCGACATGCGTGTTAGGGTTCATGAAAACTTCAGAAAACGTATGCAGCAGTGTGTGGATAGCGAAGGTCGACATTTGTCAGATACACTGTTTAAAACCATCAAATTTAGAAATTCCCTTACTGTTCAATATAACTAAAATATAAAATAAATTGTCCTAAGGTTCATAACTTGTTTATTTCGTTCCCAAATAAGCAAATTACCGCGCTCCACCCTGTATAATGTGTCTTATATTATATTCATTGGTTGTATGAAACATTGTGTTACTAATACTAAGTACTCTGCTAATAAAGTTCGTCGCCATTTTGTTTTTTATTCGTCTAGGGTGTTTTGTTTTTTTAATATTTGTATAGATGACTTCAGCAATTCCTCCATGATAATATCCGCAATTATCGGTAACGCTGGCGATCCCATTGGTAATCCTTTGTGCTACTCGTACGCATTGTCCTCGTACATAAAATACCTAGTATCTTTTATGCAAAACGTCAAACTTTCAATACATAAATCCATAGGGATATTTGTGTTTTCTTCTATCTGATCTTCTTGGGGGAGCTAAGAATCTATAAATTAATGAAAAACCAGTAAGGAAAGACAGAAAGTCGGGCGGGGACGACTATATAATACCCTACACCTACCTACCAATGCGAAAATGGGCATTGCGATAAGAATTTGGCAGTGTTCATACATGTAATAAGAAAACTCTCTCTGTTAAATTTCGTACGGATCGGATATAAAACACGATTTCTACAGCGCTTAAATGTTAAATCGGGTGAAACATATATATGGTGGCTATATCTTAATCTGAACCGATTTTCCCCGAATTTGGCAGTGTTTATTCATGTAATAGGAGAACTCTCTCTGTTAAATTTCGTACTGATCGGATATAAAACACGATTTCTACAGCGCTTAAATGTTAAATCGGGTGAAAGATATATATGGTGGCTATATCTAAATCTGAACCGATTTTCCCCGAATTTGGCAGTGTTTATTCATGTAATAAGAGAACTCTCTCTATTAAATTTCGTACCGATCGGATATAAAACACGATTTCTACAGCGCTTAAATGTTAAATCGGGTGAAACATATATATGGTGGCTATATCTAAATCTGAACCGATTTTCCCCGAATTTTGCAGTGTTTATTCATGTAATAAGAAAACTCTCTCTGTTAAATTTCGTACGGATCGGATATAAAACACGATTTCTACAGCGCTTAAATGTTAAATCGGGTGAAACATATATATGGTGGCTATATCTTAATCTGAACCGATTTTCCCCGAAATTGGCAGTGTTTATTCATGTAATAAGATAACTCTCTCTGTTAAATTTCGTACCGATCGGATATAAAACACGATTTCTACAGCGCTTAAATGTTAAATCGGGTGAAACATATATATGGTGGCTATATCTAAATCTGAACCGATTTTCCCCGAATTTGGCAGTGTTTATTCATGTAATAAGAAAAGTCTCTCTGTTAAATTTCGTACGGATCGGATATAAAACACGATTTCTACAGCGCTTAAATGTTAAATCGGGTGAAACAAATATGTGGTGGCTATATCTTAATCTGAACCGATTTTCCCCGAATTTGGCAGTGTTTATTCAAGTAATAAGAGAACTCTCTCTGCTAAATTTCGTACTGATCGGATATAAAACACGATTTCTACAGCGCTTAAATATTAAATCGGGTGAAACATATATATGGTGGATATATCTAAATCTGAACCGATTTTCCCCGAATTTGGCAGTGTTTATTCACGTAATAAGAGAACTCTCTCTGCCAAATTTCGTACTGATCTGATTTAAAATACAGTTCCTACAGCGCTCACATGCCAAATCGGGTGAAACATATATATGGGGGCTATATCTAAATCTGATCGGATTTTCTCCGAATTTGGTAGTGTTCATTCACGTAATAATAAAACTCTCTCTGCCGAATTTCATTAAGATCGGATGTAAAATGTGGTTTCTACGGCGCTTGCATGTCAAATCGGGTGAAACATATATATGGGGACTATATCCAAATCTGAACCGATTTTAACCAATTTCAATAGGGGTCGTCCTTGGGCCAAAAAAGAGGACTATGCTAAATTTCATCACAATCGGACCATAAATACGACCTGCACTTTGATTACAAGAATACATGGACATACGGACAGACAGACGGACAGACAGACAGACGGACAGACAGACAGACGGACATGGCTAAATCGACTCAGAAAGTGATTCTGAGTCGATCGGTATAATAAACAATGGGTCTATCTCTTCTCCTTTTAGGTGTTACAAACAAATGCACAAAGTCATAATACCCTGTACCACAGTGTGGTGTAGGGTATAAATACAGATATTCAAAGATATGCGAAATCAACTATTCGATGACGCCGGTTTTAATTGCGTTTTATTTCGAAACATGGAACGTAGATAGAACGTAGATTGTATGAAATATAAAACAGTTTAATAAACCATTTGATTTTCTGAGACGCGTTTTGCGACCTCTTGAGCTCTGAGAGGTATTATGCAGAAAGTCTTCAAACATATATAAGTAGTTAAGTTGGCTGGAATAATACCATACTCGGATTAACGAAATTTGAACAGTTGGGACCAAAAATATATTATTCTTTAAAATGTCGATTTAGAGCTAAAAACCTGTATCACTTGCGATCAAAAATATTTTCATAACGTTTAAGTTTTTGAGAGCGTCTGATATTATTTTCAGGAGTTTGATATCAGCGTATGATTAAACAGATACTTTCAAAATATTGGCGTATCAGTCCAACAAGTTTTAAGAAAAAAAGGGCAGGCCTGTAGGCGTCGCAATACTCGAATTTGGATCAACTTCAAAATTTTACTGTTTTGATGTTGTCTTTTAATCGGAGTATTTATTAGAATGTCATCAAGCTTATAAATATTGGATAATGATGTTAAAAGACAACCCGGGAAAGACCCAGTATTAACATGCTAGTTTTATGATATAACGTAAATCCATTTCCACATAAGTAAAATCAACCTAACACAATGTGTAAAGTGTGCGATATGGATAAAATTAATTAATTATTTTCCATGCTCAACACGCCTACGACAAAAGCAATTCAGATGAAAATATTTCGCCTGTACGTTTCCTCAACCCGACAAAAGCTCAATTTGTGCCACATTATGTTAACATATTCATATGAAATAGTTAGTGGATATTGTGTTAATATCTATTTTAGCTTTATTGTCGGAATATTTAAGCAGTGTTGCGTTAAATTTTTGTCATTTCTAGGAAATTGGCAATTTTCATGACGTTGAAGTGTGCCTAAGGAGCGAATACTTCACTCATAATTGGTAAATGTGGTGGTGGCAGCATGAATGGAATTCTGTGGAATAACGTTTACTAAGCTTATAGAGCAATTTAAACGATATCTTTAACCACAATTATATGGAATTTAAACGCAGAAATAAAAAAAAATTTAATATGTATTCATGGAAATATATTATGATTTATTAAAGCAATTAAGTTGCGTCGAAGAAGGAAACAATTGTGCTGGATTACTGTAGCGAAAGGTAAAAAAAGTTAAATTAATCAGTAAGGAAATACAGAAAGAAAGAAAAAATATAAAACCCTACACCTCAATTAACAAAGTTCTTTGTTCCACCTCTTAATAAGGTCTTCTTTCAAGGAGGAGTAGAATATGTAGGTCATAATAACCCTAGATCTGAAACGATAACCTTAAAATGCGCAGTATTCTTTCATAGATCAAGAATAGGAAGGAACAAATACTCGTAATTGGGACTGTACATAATCTAAACTGATTTTCATCAACTTGGATCAAAAACCTCATGTCTGCCAAATTATATAAAGATCGGACATAAAGACGATTTTAAAAGCACTTAAGTACTAAACAGGCAGAAACATATATATCTCAAATTTTGTAATGATAGGAATTAAAGTACAACTTCTATAGTATTTTGATACTAAATCGGGAGGAACATATATGTGGAAGCTATATATAAATCTGATCCAATGTTCCTCATATATGGTTGTGTACATTCGAATAATAAGGAACCTCTTTCTGATCGGGTGTAAAATACAGCAGCTAAAACGCTTACATATGAAATCGGGAGTAACATAAATATGGGAGCTATATATAAATATGGGGAGGAACATATATATGCGGCCTATATCGAAATCTGAAGCAATTTTCACTAATTTTAACAGGTTTCGTCATTAGGCTAAAAAAAAATTTTCGTACCAAGTTTCATCGAGATCAGACAATAATTGCGACCTGTACTTTTTTTATTTATTTATTTTCGAATTTATTACAATTAAAATTATAATAAACTTATAGTAAAAGCACTAGCAACAAAGGCTATGTATTAATTAAAAACATGTATTATTTTAAATTATTAAGTAAAAGTATTATATATTATTATGTATATTTAGTCTTTTTAGAAAATTATAAACGTTCTCTATATTTTACTTACTCGGAAATTTTAGAAAGTCAAATGCATCATGGGAATTAAAAATTCTTTTTCGGAGATTGCGAAGAGTCGGGCAAGTCGTTAGCAGATGAGTCAGCGAAATATTAGCGTTGTTGCAAAAATTGCATCGGGTTCCTTTTTGAGGATGTGTTCATGGAAGAGCCTAAAGTGGGTAAGCCTTAAACGGACAAAACATTTATTTTGTAGACATGTTGTTGTAGCGGGTAGAATCACTGCTTCTCTTTTTGGATTGATGGTTTTATACATGTGGGTATAATTATACTATTTTCTTTCTACTTTTGAATTAGCTGCTGTTATTGCTGCTAAATTAGTAAACTTCCTTGTGGGTGGTATGTAGGTGAAGGTGAGAAAGCGATGTGGAATGGACAGACATAACTAACTAGATTCGATCCGCCCGAATATTATATACCCGTCACCATGGATCGTATTCTACAATAAAATAAAGAAAATTCAAAAAGTTATATAAAATACTCAAATAATGGCGGAACTTTGTTTGGATCTAAATCCTGTGCACAGTGGGAGGAATTCTGATTCATAAAATCTTTTTATCTTTGTCAAAAATACAAAAAAATATTGTTTGCAAGGTATAAATTATTGCGGGCATATCTAATGGCACTATTTCTCATCAAATAGCAAAACTTTGTTGTCTATCCACAAAGATATCGAGGAAGGAAACGATGTATATCCGCCTCTAAAATATATATGGATTCGTAGGAAAGAATGCTGAAAATTAAAAAAAAAGCAAATGTTTCCAAACGCCGTCTGAAACTTTATATATCCATGAAATATTTAAAAATTAAATTATATATATATATATATGTATATTAGGGCGTTGTATATATATATGTATAACCATTGCTCATTGAAAATCGTATTCTAGGGATCAAAATAAGAAACTTTGCCGAAGGAACCATACCTCTAAAACGAATTCTGATGTCCCGGAAAAATTCCAACTTTGACCCATTTAGAGTGCTCCAATCGAGTCCAAATGCTATATATAAAAATGGATGTGTGTGGGTGTGTGTGTATGTTACGTATGGACTCCAAAATGGCATCTTCAGGTAATCCTGGAGAGTGACATAGGCTATATAAGTTCTTGATTGAGGGGCCGCGGGCCCGTCCATATAAGCCAATTTGGATTCCTACTGTCCGTACCTACGCATATATTAACGAGAATCATACTGTCCATATCTATTTAAAATGACTGGGACTGGACCGTGGTCCCAGATGGACCACCAATCCTGGGATTTATGAGGTCCAACTGGAAGTAGCTGGGAGTCAATGTGATTGGTCCAAAAATGGGCGGGATTGGAACAATTGGCATGGCCAAATGCATATAAACAAAATTTCGAAATTGCGATATCTTGCTCAATTTGTAACGTGAGTGCTGTAATTTTGTGTATATGTATCTGGTGGCAGTCTACGTGATTGATCCAAAATTGGACCAATCAGGGGCAACGAAGTGAACCGCGTCCAGCTAGTATATTAATAAAATTTAATACCAAACTGCCCAGTCTAAACAATAATTTTATTGTAATGTGTACGTCTTGAAGTTTTGACCCCAAAACATTCTCCAGGAAGTTTCCTTTAAGATTTTCTTTTTATAATTTCTTCTATATCCTCCAAAAACTATATTCGAGTCATTTCATTCCAAATTAAAATTCAACCGACTATATAATACCCTACACCTCCCTAACAATGTGAAAATAATTTGACTAATTATTCCAATAATAATTTGGAATAATTAGTCAACAGCTCATCAAGGCTTCTTCCAAGGAGGAGTTGAAGATGTTGATCACAATAAACTAGATCTGAAACGACAGCCTAAAATTCGCAGTTTTCTTCATGAAAGGGGTAATCCGGCGCTTACACTTCCATTCTTATTGAAGTGTTTCCTTTATTTTGTTGTTTGACATGGAACATTTATTGCGAAGTTTTCTATACTAAAAACGTGTTTGAATTTTGTTTACCCAGCATATTTTATGGTTAAATACCTCGAAAATGCGATGTCACAGAAAAGAACGACTAATGCCATTCGAATTAGCGGGTCAAAATTATGCCGGGTACGTTGTTTTCATCGAGGATACATTTTTCTGCACACACAGTGGAATTGGAAGGATGAAATATATGGAACTATACACAATCTAAACTGATTTTCATCAATTTGGATCAAAAGTCTAATTTTGGGCAAAATAAATGAAGATCGCACGTAAAATACAGTTTCAATAGCACTTAACGGAGAACAAATCAGGAAACAAAATATGTTTGGGAGCAAAATTTAAATAAAATATACTTTGGCGCAAATATTTAATATGTATATTCCGGAAAAAATGTTTGAATATCTCGTTTATCAATATTATTTTTTGGAATTTTGGTGCAGATTATCCTAAAAAACTGGGAAATATTTAAATAGGTTACAGAATTTGGATCATATACATATAAGAATATGAGGCTACATCTAAATCTGAACAAACTATCCCAAAATTAAACAGTATCCGTTCCTAAATTAAGAAACGTATTTCTGCCAATTTTTTAACGATAAGAAGTAAAGTACAACATATATAAGGGGGATATTTCTAAATCCGATTCCGACGAAATTTGGCAGTGTTCCTTAATGAAATAACAAACCTCTTTTTGTCGGATTTCGTACTGATCGGATATAAAATACAGTTTCCACAGCGCGTACGTAAGAAATCGGTGAAACATATATATGGGGGTTATATCTAAATCTGAGCCGACTTTTCCCAAATTCGGCACTGGTCTTTCAGGTAATAAGAAACATCTTTCTGTCGAATTTCGCACTGATTGGATATAAAATAGAACTTCTACATCGCTTACATGTAAAATCGGTGGTAACATATATATGGGGGCTATATCTAAATCTGAACCATTTTCCTCAAATTTAGTATTGCCTCTAAGTGTATTAAGAGACTTCTCTCTCATAATGTTTATACTGATCGGTTAAAAAATGTTGCTCCGATTTGGCATACTCGTATATAAGCACAATTGAAGAACTCTTAACGACAGTTAAATGTGTATGGGAGTTATATGTAAATCTGATCCGATTTAACCAAAAAAAGGTCGTCCCTGGGCCAATAGAAAGATATGTGCAAAGTTTCGTTGAGATCGGACAATAATTGCGACCTGTACTTTGATCATAAGAATTAATGGACGGACAGGAATGGCAAAATCGTCTCAAAAGTTCATGGACGGACAGGTAAACAGACTGAAATGGCAAAATCGTCTCAAAAAGTAATTCTATGTCCATCGGTATAATAAGCTATGGGTGTATCTCTTCTCTTTTTGGGTGCTACAAACAAATATACAAAGTCATAATACCATGTACCTCAGTGTGCCTTATAAAGGGTGTCCCAAGAAGAACGCAATTTTTAAATCTCGCAACATTCGAAGAGTCATTGTTTGACATTTGAATAATTGTTATTGTTTGTTAGTAGAAGGTACGAGGTTAGTAAAAATGGAGAAGGACAGCGAAGGGAGTTCGTTAATTGGGTATTGGAGAGACAACATGAAAATGCTGATTTTGCCGATAAAATCGCTTCAGTGACGAGGCCCATTTTCATCTTGATGGCTTCGTCAATAGGCAGAATTGTCGCATTTGGGGTGCGGAAAATCCTCGAGTGATTCACGAGAAGCAAATGCATCCTCAACGTGTCACTGTGTGGTGTGGTTTTTGGGCTGGAGGAATCATTGGACCTTTGAGGCAGGTCAAGCGCAAACAGTCAATGGTGTTCGGTATCGTGAAATGATAACCAGTTTTTTCTTGCCTAGAATTGAAGAAATGAATGTGGAGGGCATGTGGTTCCAACAAGACGGCGCCACATGTCATACAGCCAGAGAAACAATTCAATTGCTGCATCAGTAATTAAAAAATTGCGCTCTTCTTGGGACACCCTTTAGTACAAATAGTACACGCTGAACAAAAATCGCTTCTGTAGTATATTGTCCCAAACATATTCGGCTTGAAGCATATATATGTTTATGGTACACTCTAAATATATAATATTTGTTACACACAAAAATTATATATTTGGGAAGATGTTGTTCTAAACAAATCCTTGTTTTTACCCTAATACCTTTTATTTGGAACTTTAATTCCGAAACAAAAATGAATTTAAATATAAGTATTCCGAAAATATCGAACCTTAATTGTGTTAAGTTTTTCAGTAATTTAATGATAATTTTTTAGAAATTTTTAATGGAAATCGTATAATTTTTGATAACATTAATTTACTCGAAGGATTGAAAAAAATGCTGACATGAAATACCCAGAAATTTAAAATGAGTCCCTTAAAACAGAATGCAATGCTGCTAATGGTATTTTTGACTGGGAAAAATAATTCGAAACGAAGGAAAAATTAAAAATGAAATTAGAAAAATTCACCAAAGTTTTGAAAATCTTTCTTAAATTATATATATTTGAAGATATTCCTAAACAATAATTTTATTGGTATATAAATACATATTTTATTTGAGAAAATTAGTTTGCAAATATATTTTGTTGTAATATATTACTATATGCGTTCCAAGTAAATTTTATTGATTTTCAAATAAAATTTATTTACTCAGAAATATAAAACATTTAAAAATTTGTGTTCCAAATATATTTTCTTTCGATTCAAACATATCAAAAAAGGCGATTTTGCCCCGTGTACAGATTTTAATATTTTAGCTTTGAGATTGGAGAAAATGTGTCTTACTTGTCAAATTTTTAGAAAAGTGGTGTAAATTGGAGAATCTTGGTAAATACAATACAGGAACATTTGCTTCAAAGTTCCCTTTAAGATGAATATAGGTCAGGTTAGGTTAAGGACGGGCGGCACACAACCATTGCTGGCGTGCCCCACTTTACTCGGAGACCATTTGGTCCTGAGAAGATGAGTAAAAGAAGAGAGAGATGTCGAAGAAAATGAAGGAGGTGATGAGTATAGATATGAGAGAGAGAGAGAGACAGGAGAGATTGCTTTTCAGGAGGGGGGAGTACCTCACCTGTTGGTGCAGACCATTTTGTCCTTATAGAAACTCTCTATGTTTCAAAAGAATTCGAATAGGTGGGAAATATATTCGGCTTATTCTATAACTCTAAAATACTACATATACTTTTTTCCCCAAAAAAATACAAAAAACTAATTTTTAGAAAATATATCTTCATAACTTATATCTTTTGTCTTATTGGGTATATCAGATCGAATTCTCTCATCTTATAGTAAATTTTGTCTCCTATTCAGAAAAGTTGATTTTAAATAAATCGGTGCATATTCTGCTTCGATATTCACAAATATGTATGATGTTGTATGAATTATTGTAGGAAAAAGACAAAAGTAACACGATTTTAAACATTTTCTTTGTGGCGAACTTTGAGATATGGCCTCAAAGTTGGCTGCGCCCCTGTATACCATAGGGGGCCCGATTTCTAAACTTAGCTTATCTAATACCTCCTCCACAATGGGTTGACGAGTTAAGAAACGGCCGAATTTTTAATTTTGTTATTTCCTCCCACTGAGCTATGGTGAGGATATAAAAAACGGTGGCCCATTTTATTCGTACACGGAGAAAAAAACATGAAGCAAAATATGTTTCAGAGCAAAATTTAAATAAAATATATTTTTGTGCAAATATTTAATATTTATATACCTATAAAAATGTTTGAATATCTCATTTATCAATATTATTTTATTCGAAGTTTCTGGGCAGATTATCTTAAGAAAACAAGTAAATCCTTAAATGGGTTGCAGAATTTTGTTCCGACTTATAGAAAAAAAGTTAATTTACCCAAAGAAAATATGTTTCCAGAAAATATACTACAGAAGCGATTTTTCTCCTTAGGGTAATAAAGAACGTAAATCGCTTTGTGATATTTGCAAAAAGCCAACTTAGCTATCATTCCAAAGCAACAAACATACAAAACAAAATCCATTTTATTGGACAGTTAACATGTTACCATCGAATTGTGCCTTTGCCTTTTTAGTTGCTGAATAGGTTATGCAATTCAAACAGGTAATATTTTATTGCTCAAATTACCTAATAAAATTTATCATTCATGTACCCTTAAGGAATAAAAGGTACATAGTGGATTATCTACGTATTATAGAATCCATGTTCGTAATCGTTTATTCACCCTATGCATTTTTCCTGGTATTTTATGAGGTTTCTGTTGTGCTTCACAATGTGAAATTGATAGTCATAAGATAGCTTTGTTATAACACATAATTTATGGAATTTATTTACCAAGAATCACAACCAAAAAATGTATAATACGAGTATTATCATATAAACGTAAAAAGTCATCGTAAGAACATTTATTATACCGCCAACTTGCAGAAGGAGGATACATATAATTTGGTACTAAAAAGTGTAACGCATCAATGGAATATTACACTGCGTAAAACGTTATGTAAGATAACATCCAAAAACATCGGACAGGTTATTTTATTGTGTGAAGAGTCATCGAAATTATCTTAAAATGTAAATATTCGTGTTCGTCCCTTCCGGCCAAAATATCGATTCCAACATTGAACTATATTTAAGAGGTTTATTTAATATTAACACGTAAAGACGGTGTTAAGTTCGCTTATGCCTAATCTTATATACCCTCCACTATGGATCGCATGTGAATGGTTTCAAATAAACTCTTATTACCAAATTTGTGTCCGATTCAATGAAATTATTGGTTTTTGTTGCGTTAAGATGTAAAATCTAGATGCACCTTTGAATGGGACTATATCAAAACATGAACCTATGGTTACCGTTGTTCGTGTTAAGGATTCTGGGCATAAATGAACCCAAAAATGCCAATTCAGTCGTAAATTTAAGAAGTGAAATCGGACATATATTACTTATAAATACGTATAGCGGCCATATCAAAAAATTTAACGACATAGTCCATTTCCAATCCCAATTACCGGCAGATATAAGAAGTATCTGCATAGAATTTCAGTCATCTAGCTCAATTATTTTAGACTGCATAGTAATTACTACAGTACGCAATGATATATAGGAATACGATGATTAATATATGGCAGGGATGTAACGAATATTCGCATTCGCATATGTGAACGCGAATTATTCGCATCGTTTTAACATTCGTTTTCGCATTCGCAAAAACCATCTTTGGATTATTCGCTTTCACAAAAATATATTTCAGTATTCGCTTCCATTTGTTAAAAGTGTTAAAACTCCTTATTCCCTTCACACAATTTGAAAATATTAATACCAATGCAACTCGTAAGAACATTTATTACGAGTTCCATCTGCCACTTCTCTTCAAAACAGTTGAAAAAATATGTTTGTCCTTGTAGTAACAGGAGGTAAAAATATGAAAAACATTCTTAAAACTTGAATATCCTGGAAAAGTATCAATTCAGTTCCTTAAATTTGTTGGTACTAAAAAATCAAAATATTATTCGCTTTTCGCAAAAATGCATATTTCACTATTCGCTTTCGCATTCGCAAGAAATATATTTCAATATTCGTTTTCGCTAAAGCCACTTTCGTTACATCCCTAATATATGGGAATACGATGATTAATATATGGCAAATTCCATGACAAATTGACTAGTTCAAAAAAATCCGTTTTGATTTTTCCCATTTGTATACCCTCCACCATAAAATGGACGGTATATTAATTTTGTCACTCCGTTTCTAACACCACTAAATATTGGTCTGAGACCCCATATGTATTACACTTTGCAACAAATGAACACTTTTTGAAAAATACACGGACTTTACAGTATAGGTTCGATACTACTACCAAAGGGTAGTAGAAACCTATACTCGGTTTGGCGAAATTGGTGACCAATTTTTTTTATGGCCCTCCAGAGTTTCTGAATATCGAAAAAGGTGACATCAGCTTATGTCCAACAACTGATTCAGACTTGGTGATACCGCTTAACTATATTTGGCAATAATAGGAGTGTTTTCGTTACACCATAAGTGCTTAATTTGTATGGGGAGCTAAGCACTTTTAAGCACTATTAGTTCCCGATGAAGTTTGGTGCTTGTGTTCCTGTCTTAATCGAGTATGATGTTGCCAGATTGGGCACCCTCTATTTAGCAATATGGCATGTCATTTTTGGAGAGATTGTTATCAATTACTGTGAATTAATGGGAAGAAGAACAACAAAAATGGGAAATTATTTTAATATTTGCAAAAAGAGTGTAAACAATTGAACAAAGAATAGTAAATATATGTTTTATAAATACTTTTCACGAATTTTTTGTCTTTTTCGCACTGTTCTTTCTTCGCAACTCATGACACCATTGCTCCCTGATAGTGAAAATCCGCCACTTATTGCTTATGTGCCAGTTAGTGGAAGTCGGTTGTTTTCGTTGCAAAGTGCTAAACTAAAATCGCTAGCTTGTAACGAAAACATGCCTGATGTAGCTACGAATATGCTGAACAAAGTTTCTTAACATTTTATGGGAAAAAAATTTTCCCTTACTTTTTTTTTGAAACAGTGAAGGAAAATATTTTTTTCACTTTTTCAGCATAACTTTCAGGAAAATTGTAGCCAACGTAAATCTGAACAACTTTTGTGACCATATCAATACAATCTGAATGTGTCTAGGGACTTTATTACTATTACTTTAAGTTAGGAATTGTTGACATCTAAATTTTTGTATCGCTTCGAAATTACTTAATACGACATATCGTTACCAAACATGCAAATATGCTAAGTTTCAAAAAGTTTTCAGAAGGAAGAACAATTTTTTAACTGTTTCTATTTAATATAAATTTCTTTCTCCAAATACGCGAATGATCTTTCATTTGTTGCGATTACATATCAATAATTTTTAATTAAAATATTGTAATGAAAGAACTTAGAATATTTGAATATCACTACACAAATGGGGAAAATAGGATAATGGTGTCTTATTTTTTCTAGATGACGATTTTTAAAATGTATTTAGCATATTTGTATGTTTAGTTAATGATTTTATATTTAATGCACATAATAACTTTTTATATTATTTATTCATTATGGAAATATTTGCAATTTACTTCGCCAGCGGAAAAAACGTTCGATTGTTTCGACATCGGCTTTATTTACACACGATATTTTTGCATTGTTTTTTATCAAAGTAATAAATTCGTAAACGCACATAAACTCCACTACTATGAATGTCCGAAACAGATTTTATGACTCTTTTAATTAAAACAAGAAACTAAATAAATGAACGAATTTTTTTTGGGACTCAAGGTGGTGACTCTAGGGGATTCATAAATCTGATTACCCGACTGAACTTTCTTACTTGTTGAAGTATAAGATCGACAAAGCCGGTATATAATTAAAATTAAAGGACATTACGAGAATTGCAGATGTTTACAGTGACAACGAGTCATATCACATCAACAATGAATATATGAATATATGGAAACAGAAGTTTGGTAACAGTCGTTAAAACAATAAGAAAACATTGATTTTTTTACAAAAAATATGTTGGAACGAAAAAACATAAAAATAGAAAAAAAAAGTGTTCGTTCCAATTTTTGAAATCTAGCATCTTAACGAAGAAAACAATGCCTGTTTGAAAAAAATCGATGGATAGTGTAGAAATTAAAGCACTTTTTGTAGAAATAAGAGAATTTCAGAATAATCCGGTTTTTATACCCCCATTATTGTTAAGGAGGGTATACTTGTATATCAGTAGCTGCGTACCAAAAGTGTAACATCGAAGGAGTGACCTAAGAGACTCCAAGAATATTTGGCGGAAATCCAATAATGCAAATTGAAGTCATTTGACTTCTACTTCTTCTATACTTCTACCCAGAATCTTTCACAACTCCACACATAGTATTAATTTCTTGGTCGCTATCAGGTTGAGAAAAAAATGGGCGTTATTGACATTATAATTTCTACAATGTTAAGGAAAAAATCGTACAAACTATTAAAATGTGTACATGAGTTAATGACAGTTGCACTACAATCAATGATCATTCTTTAATTTTATGACGTAACATTATAGTCAACATGACATCTTATCATAGAAGTAAGAATTTTATTTTAAACTAATGAACATGTTTTTGAAATCAAGTACATTTTCTTAAATTTAAAGAAATTTGTTCTTCAAACAATCAGTCAAATTGTTTTCAGTGCAGTCTCCCTAGGATTAGCTTTATACATTAACGTAAAAATGCCTCAACCATGAATACATGTACATCGTCCCTCGTTAAATAACAAATCAAGGATTTTTAAACCCAATTTGCAGAAATGTTCCTTCGTGTAATTACAATTCATCGCACGTCACGGAATTTTGCACAGCTTCTTTAATATTCAATATTAGAAAAGTCACGAAGGAGCATATTTATCATCAAAACACATACTCATATATGCATATACTGCTAAACATATTTGTATATTTACTTAGGAATATCTCATGGGAAAGTGGAAATGCATGACGCAGGCACTGCTGCCATTGAATTGAAATACATACAGACATATTCATGAGAAATGGTTACGAAAAAGGCTACAAACCTTCTAAAGTTCAATGACTCATTGTGATATACTGGTACATCGTATATTTTTATGTTATACAGACTTCTGTCTTTCATTGCCAACTATTTGCTCACTTATACTTAAAAAGTTTTGTCAGATAGTGTTACCATATACCAGACATTTATAGAGGACCCTGGTGCAAGGAAAATATGTGATAAAGGGTGTGAAAGTAGACCACTTATTAGGTCTGAAGCATCCAAACTTATCGTAGGTTCCAGCAAATGTCTACTAATTAACAAGAGCAGAAACATGCATACATTTTCTTTAAACAAAGGTGTATATGTTGAACGTTTTTATACCCTCACTTTAGTGTGACGAGGGTATATATCATTTGCTACGGAAAAAAGTGTAACACATCGAAGGAGTGATCTAAGACCCTAAGTATGTTCGGAGGAAATCCGTTTTGGGTCATTTTAAGTCGAATGAGCAATGTCCGTCCGTCTGTCTGTCTGTCTGTCTGTCTGTCTGGCTGTCTGTCTGTCTGTCTGTCTGTCTGCTGGCTGGTGCGCACGATAACTCTCGAAAGGAGTAACCGATTGACTTCAAATTTGGTATGTGGTAATATTTTGATCTATCTCCGGATGAGTTCGAAGATGGGCCATATTGGTCTACTCCTTCTGGTACCTCCCACACAAAGGGTTAAAATTTAGTGAAATATTGATTCTTTAATAACTTCTATACTGCTTATTCGAATCTTTTGAAATTCTGCACATAATATAAGTATATTAGTCGCTATTAACTCGAGAAAAATGGGTGAAGTTGGCATGCCCCTTTTGGTACCTCCCACACAAATGGACCATTTTGCATCAAAATTTAACTGCTTATAACTTTAATACAAGTGCATAAAAATGCTTGAAATTTTCTACAGTATAATGTTTTTGTAGCGCCTATAGTCCGGTAAAAAATGGGCATTATTGTACAGCCCCTTTTGGTACCTCCCACACAAATGGACCGTTTCGTACCAAAAGTAAACGGCTTGTAACTTTAATACCAGTACATACAAATACTTGAAATTTTGTACAGTGTAATGCTGTTATAGTGCCCATAGTCCTGTAAAAAGTGGGCGTTATCACCCCGCCCCTTTTTGTACCTCCCACACAAAATGCCCAAATCATACCACAATTTAATATCTCATAACGTTTTTACCAGTGCACATAAATGCTTATAATTCGGCACAGTGCAATGAATTTAAAGTATCTAATGTTCAGCGAAAAATAGGTGTATTTGATAAACCCCTTCTGGTACCTCCCACACAAATTGACAGAATAATTCGAGTAATATTCAATATTACATTACTCACAAAGTGAGGGTATACCTTAGTCGGTTTACCCGACTGAAACTTTCTTACTTGTTATGATTTAGATAAAGCCCCCATACATATGTTAACCCCGATTCGACCTGTAAGCGCTGTAGAAACTGTATTTTATATCCGATCGGTACGAAATTTGGCAGAGAGAGTTTTGTTATTACATGGATGAACACTGCCAAATTCGGGGAAAATCGGTTCAGATTTAGATATAGTCCCCATGTATTTATATGTCCCACCCGATTTGGTATTAAATCGCTATAGAAATTGTACTTTACTGCCGATCGTTACCAAAATTGGCATAAAGAAGTTTAATTTAGAAACAAACACGGCTTTATTTGAGTGAAATCGATTCAGATTTAGATATAGCCCCCAAATATATGTTTCTGCCTACTCAGTATTTAAGCGCTATTGAAACTGTATTTTAGATCCAATCTTTATATAATTTGGCAGAAATTATGTTTTTTATACAAGTTCCGATTAGATTTATGTATGGTCCGATATATTTGTGCCCTCCGATTCGTGATCTATGAAAGAATACAGCGCATTTTAAGGTTATTGTTTCAGATCTATTTTATTATGATCAACATCTCCAACTTCTCTTTGGAATAAACCTTGCTGAGGAGTTGGAGCTAAGTACTTTGTTAAGTGAAACGAAACCAATTACACTGTTAGGGAGGTGTCGTTTATTATATAGTCGTCTCCGCCCTTCTTACTGTCTTTCCGTACTGGTTTTTTCAATTACACTCCGCAACATTTTTAACGTAACACCACCTAAGGTAACAAAATGCATTTGAATTGTTCTCGTTTAGCTCCTGCGCGGATTTTATCGTATCGTGAATTTTTGGTTGAAACTAGACTTTGGGCATTTGTTTCTGAGAAAATTTAATTTTTCCAACGGCTATATTAACCGATCGGTGTTTAGTTTTACGGCCCTCAATCTAATTGCAGGTGTAGGCTAGGAGAAAAATGCATATAATTTGCTTGAAATTAGTTTAGGAAAATTGAGACGTACATTGCCTTTAACCAGTGCCCACACAAGTTTTTAATCAGATCAATAGTTTCAGATCTATCTCCTCATATTAACAATCATAAACCAGTAAGGAAAGACCGAAAGTCGGGCGGGGCCGACTATATAATACCCTACACCCCCCTAACAATGCGATAAGGGTCATTGCAATATTAATTTGGAATAATTGGTAATTGAGTAAGAACATATATATGTGTTATGATCGGAAGTAAAGTACAACTTCTATAGCGCTTTGTAACCAAATCAGGAGGAACATATATAGAGGATATATATTAATCGGAATCGATTTTCCCTGAATACTCAGTCATGTAAAATAGAAACCTCTTTCTGTCGAATTTCGTACTGATCGAATATAAAATACAGTCTCTACAGCGCTTAAGTGTCAAATCGGGGCTAACATATATATGGGGGCTATATATAAATCTGAACCGATTTTCTCCGAATTTGGCAGTACTCCTTCATGTAATAAGAAACCTCTTTCGGTCGAATTTCGTACTGATCGAATATAAAATACAGTCTCTACAGCGCTTAAATGTCAAATCGGGGCTAACATATATATGGGGGCTATATCTAAATCTGAACCGATTTTCTCCGAATTTGGCAGTATTCATGTAATAAGAAACCTCTTTCTGCCGAATTTCGCTGTGATCGGATATAAAATACAGTTTCTACAGCGCTTGCATTTCAAATCGGGGGTAACATATATATGGGGGCTATATTTAAATCTGAACCGATTTTCTCCGAATTTGGCAGCACTCATTCACGTAATAAGAAACCTCATTCTGCCGAATTTCGCTCTGATCGGATATAAAATACAGTTTCTACAGTGCTTGAATTTCAAATCGGTGGTAACATATATATGGGATCTATATCTAAATCTTAACCGATTTTCTCCGAATTTGGCAGTATTCCTTCATGTAATAACAAACCTCTTTCTGTAGAATTTCGCTGTGATCGGAAATAAAATACAGTTTCTACAGCGCTGTGTAACATATATATGGGGGATATATCT
Source organism: Eudasyphora cyanicolor (assembly GCA_963930755.1). Taxonomy (NCBI): domain Eukaryota; kingdom Metazoa; phylum Arthropoda; class Insecta; order Diptera; family Muscidae; genus Eudasyphora; species Eudasyphora cyanicolor. Next base: position 52,962,736 of record OZ005736.1, on the reverse strand, counting down.
AAATCTGCACCGATTTCCCCCAAATTGTGTATTGTCTCTAAGTGTATCACGAGACTACTCTCTGTCAATTTTTGTACAAATCGGTTCAAAAATGTTGTTTATACAGTGCATATATGTCAAATCGGAGGTACATATATATTGGAGCTATATGTAAATCTGGACCGATTTTAACCAATAGGGATTGTCCTTGGGCCTAAGTAAAGATATGTGCAAAGTTTCGTTGAGATCGGACCATAATTGCGACCTGTACTTTGATTACAAGAATACATCTACAGACAGACAGACGGAGATAGCTAAGTCGACTCAGAAAATGATTACAAGTCGATCGGTATAATAAACAATGGGTCTATTTCTTCTCCTTTTGGGTGTTACAAACAAATGCACAAAGTCATAATACCCTGTACCACAGTGTGGTGTAGGGTATAAAAAGGTAGTTTTACAGGAGAGGCGATCAAAGTTTGATTAATTTTTTATTTTGTGTGGAATTCCTTTGTAATGGAAAACTGAATATAATTTTTAATATTTAGAAGTTTAAAATGCAATCTCCCTTAAAACATGCTAAGTCGACTTAGCATGTTTTAGAATGGAGGTATCGATATGTCAGAACACACAAAAGCCTAAAACTTAACACAAACATTAAAAACAGTCAAATACCAGTCAGTTTTTTGAAAATATTTAACTTAAAAAAACTCGGGAGCAGTCTTTTCATTTTATTTGGTGAAAATAAAACAAATGGGTCAGACAAATTTGGGTGACCATTTTTTGAAATTTTCTGATTTATTTGATTAATTTGGGAAAAATAAAACAATTGGAATCTTTTCGTACTCTCAATTTTTCCGAGTGTGTTTAGAAAATTGTAAATTGTAAAAATGGCCGATATATATAATGCCGTATACTCATATTTCTGTACAAAATATTAGTATATGGCAAACTACCACACAACTTGGGAGATTCATTCAATCACAACATTCCCACTACTTTTGTACCAATGGCTAGGATAAAAATAAGAATTTCTGTAGTTAATTTAATTCCATGAAACGAACTTTAGTTGAGGATGCATATCATAGACTTGATAGACTTGAAAGTACGTAATCAAAATAATTATGTTTGGCCTTAAAATAAACATATGTTGGCGTAAATTTAAGTAAGTACACTTAGTGGTGTTACAAACGGAGTGACATAATGAATATACCCCCATCCTATTGTGGAGGGTATAATAAAGAACCAACTGATTCTCTATTGTCTGAAACACAATACTCGGCACTTTTATCTTTATAGTCTCAAAGGTTAACCAACAAACCCTGATGTTCAGAGAAATAGATAGTAGGCGTGTTTTCGTTACATCATTGGTGCTTAGTTTGTATGGGGAGCTAAGCACTTTTAATCTTTATTAGTTAGTATGGTGTTGCCAGATTGGGCATCCTATTTTTCGCAGTATGGCATCTCATTTTTGGAGAGAATGTTGTCAATTATTGAGAATTAACGGGAAGAAGAAGAACAAAAATGGAAAATTAAAATAATATAATAATAATTCATAAAGAGTGTAAAAAATTTAACATAGAACAGTAAATTTATGTTTTATAAATACATTTCACGATTTTTTTTCTGTTTCTCTCTGTTCTTTCTTTGCAACTCATGACACCATTGCTACCAGATAGAGGAAATCCGCCACTTACTGCTTATGCACCTGTTAGTGGAAGTCAGTTGTTTTCGTTGCAAAGTGCTAAACTAAAATCGTTAGCTTGTAACGAAAACAAGCCTAGTATAACACTATGCAATAAAATGTTGGTCGATGGGCTGTGCATACAACTTTCTGGTGTAATACGGTGTCCTAAACCATAAAAAATATTAATAATAATTGTTCTTAATGTTTGTTTTTGATATTCAACCTTTTTCTTACGTGTTTTTGTTCTTATTTTTTTAAAAAAGCAAGCTCGAGGTCTTTGTTGTTTGTTTATTTATTTATTATTTTATTCAATATTTCGATCTTCTTCAGGAATTACATAAATAACACATAAACTATCACTATTGTCTGTTGATCTGTAAACGTTGTATTTATAACATATAAAACGTACGTTTATTTTTATTTCTTTAAAATTCCCATTTTCTTGGACGGTGTCTTTAGTATTTGGACCATATTTTGTATTCCCTCACCTTAGACAGGAGAGTATATATCATTTGCTACGAGCCAAAAGTGTAACACATCGAAGGAGTGACCTAAGACCCTAAGTATGTTTGGGCTCTATTGGTCCACTCCTTCTAGTACCTCCCCCTCAAAGGGTTAATATTTAGTGAAATATTGATTCTTTAATAACATCTATACTACTACTCGAATCTTCTGAAATGCCACACATAGTATTAGTTTATTAGCAGATACCACCTCGAGAAAAATGGGTAAGGTTGCCACGCCCCTTTTAGTACCTCCCACACAAATGGACCAATTTGCGCCAAAAGTTAACAGCTTATAACTGTAATACCAGTGCATATAAATACTTGAAATTTTGTGCAGTGTAATGCTTTTATGGTACCTACAATCCTGAGAAAAGTAGGCGTTATTGGCAAGCCCCTTCTGGCACCTTCCACACAAAAGGACCATTTTGCACCAAAAGTAAACAGCTTATAACGTTAATACCAGTGCATACAAATAATTGAAATTTTGTACAGTGTATTGCTTTTATAGTACCTACAGTCCAGAGAAAAGTGGGCGTTATTGGCACGTCCCCTTTGGTGCCTCCCACACACATTGAACATTTTGTAACAAAAGTTAACAATTTATAACTGTAATACCGGAGCATACAAATACTTGATATTTTGTATAGTGTAATGCTTTTATAGAACCACAGTTCAGAGAAAAGTGGGCGTTACCGTCACGCCCTTTGTGGTACCTCCCACACAAATGTACCTTTTTGAACCAAAAGTTGAGTTAAAGTTAATAACTTTAATAACAGTTCGTACTTTAATTAAAACAAGAAACCAAATAAATTAACGAATTTTTTTTTTGGGACTCAAGGAGGGGACTCAATGGTCGGTTTACCCGACTGAACTTTCTTACTTGAAGTATAAGATCGAGAAAGCCGTGATATAATTAAAATTAATAGAGATAACGAGAATTGCAGATGTTTACAGTGACAATGAGTCACATCAAATCAGCAATGAATCTCATGGATACAGAAGTTTAGTAACAGTCGTTAAAACAATAAGAAAACATTGATTTTTTCACAAAAAATATGTTGGAACGAAAATACATAAAAGTAGAAACAAAAAGTGTTCGTTCCAATTTTTGAAATCTAGCATCTTAACGAAGAAAACAATGCCTGTTTGAAGAAAATCGATGGATAATGTAGAAATTAAAGTACTTTTTGTGGAAATAAGAGAATTTCAGAATATACTTGTTGTATACTTGTATATCAGTAGCAGCGTACCAAAAGTGTAACATCGAAGGAGTGACCTAAGAGACTCCAAGAATATTTGGCGGACATCCAATAAGGCCAATTGAAGTCATTTGACTTCTACTTCTTCTATATTTCTACCCAGAATCTTTCACAACTCCACACATAGTATTAATTTCTTGGTCGCTATCAGGTTGAGAAATAAATGGGCGTTATTACCACGCCCTTTTTAGAACCTCCCATAAAAAGGATCACGGCTCACAAAATGTTAACATTTTGCACAGTGTAATGCTTTTATACTACCCATAGTATATTAAAAAAGTGGGCGTTATTGCTACGCCCCTCAAACAAAATGGCCAAAATAAAAAATATTTTCCAGAATTTCCCTGTTTTTACAATATGGGTCATAATTTATACATTTATCCATATATTTTGTTCTAATAGGCACTGTCTTCTTTATTGAGATGCTAGCTTTCAAAAACTAAAACAATGTTTTTATATTTTATATGGTTATTTTCGCTCCAGCAAAATAACTTTTTTTTGGAAACATTTTTTTCTAATTGTTTTAACGATATTTCTAACAGTATGTGCCCTCATAATTTTCTTTAATTTAAAGGGTATGAAGGCCCCATCTTATACTTCAAATATGTTCCAAATACTAAAGAAAATTTAAATTTTAAAGAAAAAAATTAAAAAAAGACTACCATATTTTTTTTTTGTTTCATAAAATAATATTCCTCAATCTATACAAAAAAAATATTTTTGGTCTCGGACAAAAAAAATTATTTCCCTAGTGTAATTAACTCTGAGAGAGGAAGAGTATAATTATCTCTCATATAGAGTCAATTTAAAAATTATTCTTTGTAATATTGGCAACTGTCTTAATATTAATTTACAGAGCCGACTTTTTTAAAGTCAGGACACCCTTACATTTATCACCCAAATTTCTCATACTGATAATTAAGTCCGATCCATCTTTAAAACTATTACTTATCTATATCATTGTTTTAATGTATAAAATCCTTAACAGTATTGAAATAGTACTTAAAATAATGAAGCTTGCCACAAAAAAAAAAGTTTTTTTCTTTAATTTAAAGGAGTATACTTAAAAAAGGGCATATACAAAGGTTATGATTAATACGAGATATGTTCAAAAAATATCGCGAATTTTTAATTTCCGCGGGCTACGTGTATTTGATTTTTGATATTTTTGTAGCGTTATGTTGGTAGTCATGTCCCTTACTTATGCTGACAAGGTCGGCCATTTTGAATGTTTAGTTAATTTTTGACAGCTGTTGTGCTTGGATGTGTTTTAACTTGTCTTCGATTTTTATCTATTTCAGAAAATGGATCAAAGAATCTGCATCAAATTTTGTGTGTGAAAAACAAAATAAGGTGCGCTGACGCTTTCCGAATGTTGACTGTGGGATATGGTGAAGGTACCTTGGACCAAAGCAACGTTTATCGGTGGTACAAAATGTTCTTAGAGTGCCGAGAAGATGCGAAGGATGAACAGCGTGCGGGACGCCCTTTTTTTGCTCACAGTTTTCTTTGATTGCAGGGGCGTGGTGCATTATGAGTTCTTGCCACAGGGTAGTACGGTCAATAAAGAATATTACCTGCAAGTTATGCGCAAATTGCGCGAAGCAATCCGTCAAAAACGCCAGGATTTGTGGAAGACCAGAAACTGGCTTTTGCACCATGATAACGCCCCTGCACACACATCATTGCTTGTGCGCGAATATTTGTCCAAAAACAACACAGTAATGGTGCCGCAGCCAAAACTTGTTCCCAAAAACTGAAAAGGCCCATGAAAGGACAACACTACGGCACGATTGAGGAGATAAAGACGGCATCGAAGGAGGAGCTGAACAAGATCACAAAAAATTATTATTTGAAGTGCTTCGAGGATTGGAAAAAAAGTATATTATATCCGAGGGGAATTACTTTGAAGGGGACAAAATAGATATTCATGAACAAATAAATACTTTTTAAAAAAATACCAAATTCGCGATATTTTTTGAACATACCTCGTATGTCATTAAGACAATTGCGAGAAACTTTAGCTCAAGGAAAATTTCTTTAAAAAGATGTAAGTTCTCATTATTTTAATGAAAATTTTGAATAAATTGATGCCGTAGTTTCGTACTTTTCTTAAGAATGTATCGTCGTTAAATTTATTACTATTTTTTTTAGTGCTTATACCTATATAGATATATATATATATATTTACAATTCAGCGAAAAATGTACGAATATTGCCACACCGGTTTTGGTACCTCCCGCACTAAATGGCCACATCATACCATAACATTAATATCAGCACTCAAAAAGACTAAAAAATCGACACAGTTCAATTGTCGTGTACACGGTTTGTTTAGACTTCTCGCTTTTTGTGCCACATCGTTGCCGGTATCCTGGCTTCTTGCGCGGCTATGGCTCGTCGGCTCGGTATAATGTTCTTGCCGGCGATACAGGGACAACAAAAACTACATTCATACCGGACTAAAGAAACAAGGGAACATACAAATAAAGGGAACCCGAAATAAACCTCAAAGGAACAACAGGGAAAGCAACAAAAATGAAGGGAAAGAACGGAAGCACTCACGAAAACCTGACAGACGGACACTCAACGGAACTACGACGTTTTCCCACCCTATGGGATCGACCTCGGATCCCTCCATGATACCCTAACCTTCGAGCTGGGTATCCCATAATCGCCCTATACTTAATATGTTCTCACCCTATACCCTAAAAACTTAGAAAAGGCCTTAAGCCAAAAAAATTTTTTAAATTTTCGCTTTCGCAATTCTAAATTTACATTTATTTAATTCCATTATCCAATCTCTTCAAACTTTGATACATTTTAAATAATATTTAGTTTCTAGCTCATTTAGCCTTAACTATAGATCATTTTAAACTAACTTTAATTAATTTTCCTTAATTCAATCTGTTTCAAAATTAGTTCTAGTTTTAATCAAATTCAACTTAGTTTTAATTCATTTGAGTTGTAATTGTTAACTGAAATTAATTTGTAAAGTAATTCCATTCCTCCTAGTCTAAATTAATCATAGATATAATTTCCTTCATATTTATATAATTTAACGTTATAACTTATTACTCCTATCTTTGTTTTTGTTTTCTTTTCTTTTCAGGTTTAGCTGCGACTGGTGTGAATTTAAGTATATATTGTCTCATTTTTTTCTTTTAGGTTCAGGATTCAGGGAGCAGGAGGGATTCAACGATCTGGGGGCCAACGGTGATAATATGGGTTCAAAAGTTTAGTCTGTTCGCATATGTTTGTCCAAATATCCTTGGTAAGTATTTTTTATCATTTTAATAATGTCTGTATATTTGTTCGATTGTTGTTTTTATTTATTTTGTATAACGAGGAATTGGTTTCGATGTATATTCTACCTTTTATGTTTCTTATAGGGACGAACATGTGGTTTATGGGGGCTAACCTGGAGCCCTGAGAAAACAGATGCCCTATTCTAGGCCTGAGCTCAACCCTACTGGACACTAATTACACCTATAAGGAAAAGGTAAATATATATGTTTATATATGTTTTAATTATTACATTTCAATTTTCTTTTCTCTGTCCGTCTGTATGTCTGTCCGGAGGTTCAAAGTTGAGTCGGGTTAACTTTTGGATTTACCCCACGCATGCCAGGCTTGGTCATGCGTCCTGCGCCTCACTCGATGGACCGAACGCTGATGCTGTGATGTGCTTTTTTTTTGTTATTTTCATGTTTGTTTCACCAAATGTTTATTTTTCTTTCTGTAATTTTATTTCTGTTTGATTTGTGATACTTTTAAAGATTTCACTTATTTTAGTTTGTAAGAATTATCATTCTTTAGTTTGTTTTATTTCAGTTTTGTTCGTTATACTTTTAACGCTTTTACTGATTTTAGTTTGTTTAGTTTGCAGGTTTTAATTTATTTTATGTTGCAAGCTTTAATATATTTTTGTTATGCAGCTGCAATTTATTTTATGTATGTTTCCACATGTTTTAGCATCACTTAATAAAACGACCAAAAACTTAAATAATGTCAGGCATTCTTTCTTGTTTCTAATGTGAATTTCGGGAAGAGCCACTGCGTCCGGGCGGTAAAAAGTCCAAATCAAAAAGGACAGACTTCTTTCGAATTTTCCACGACCAACCTCATTTTCCCTGTATTCTTCCTCTTATCCCTCTCCATAATTTTCCTGTTTGTCAGCGGTCACCTGCCAGCTGTCAATTGTTTCTAAAAAAACAGCTGATAACAATTTACCTTTCTTTTTATTTTCCACAACCGACCTTTAATTTCCTATAAAATTCAAATTCTCAACGCGCACATGACACAATGCATTTAAAGCACCTACTGCTCAGCGCAAAATATGCCGGGTAACCTTTTGGTACCCAAACACAAACTTACAGATTCATTGGAACACAACTGTTGAAGAGTCAACAGCTGATCTTCAACAGCAGCGCCCCAGCTTTTACATTTGTAACTAACGACATCGCCACCTATCGACATCGATTAAACCAGAAATCGCAGTGATGGTAACGCCGTCGCTGTGACTGTGGTCAAAAATATATTAAAATATTAAATTAATTAAATAAAAATACAAGTTTTTTGTTCTTTTTTAACTCCCGCCACTCTGGCGCGGAGTAAAACAACAACTGTTTTCATATTCTGTATATTTCAAACATTTTGTAATGGCTACAGAGGACATGTGGACACATATTACCATATTCCATATTACAACAGTGGCGAAGTGGGAGCATACCTTAGTCTCTTTACTCGACTGCAATTTCCTTTCTTTCTACAATTTAATTTGTTTGTGTTACTTAGTGTTAAATTCTATATCTTTAATTTAATTTTATAAATAAATTCTCTACCGTTTTCTGGAATAATAACCTAGGTCAGAAAACTTCCATATCGTGATTTTAGCAAAAATTTATTCATCTAGTCATTATGATTAACTACGACACATCTCGGTCAGTAAATTTTTGGTGACTCTTTTAACACTCAGCTTATGTACTGTGAGAGAACAATTAAGTTGGCTCTCCTGAACATTTTAATTTTTTGAGTTGTGCTGTTATTCCAGAAATCCAAAGATGTATACTCCTAACTGACTTGCTGCGATACCTGGTAAATTCTGCAGTAAATGATTATTAACATAAAGCGCATATTGTCCTTTTGTCTAATACAAACGCAGTTTAAAATTAAATTTAAAATTAAGTGTATGTCACAGCTGGTGACAACTATCATTATCCACATTCTCTTCATTATACCGTCATTTGGAAAGAAATTATTAACCACCCACCATTTGGGTGAATGGGAAGCGTAAAATTCAAAATGTTTCAGGTGTAAGGAATAGTGTTGTTACGTTGTTTTACGTGCCGAGTACAAAAATTTAAATTTAAAATGTTTTAAATGAATGAATATTAAAGTTCCCTTCCCTACTGCTAATACTTAAGCATGTTGTGTTGTAATCAATTCTACAGATATTTGGATAAATTCCAATAGATATGTGCAGAATTTTTTTAAGTAGAAAATTTAAAAATATATAAAAAACAAACAATATAACAAAATAAACTGTAACCGCAGAAAATCAGTGCAAACATTAAAAAGTTCTACCCATTTGATTTATACCTCCGATCAAAATTCGTACAGTCTTTGAAATCTTAAAGTGCTAACCTAGCTGATCAGTACTTTAGCAAATAGCTGATACCATGGTATATAGTTATTCGATGGACCCAACAGTTTTATATTTTGTAGCTTTTGAAATATCGTTTGCCACATTTCAGTCACCAAACTTCAATAATTTATCCTACATTTGATAACAAAACTTGCATGATCTTGTTTTGGGATGAGTTGATATAACATTTAAACTTTTTCACAGTTTTTCTTGGGATGTAATTTTTTTTTCTAATCTGATCATAACGCATGACAAATTTTACTATTATATATATTTTAATGAACCCATCTACGACAAATATAATCGAGAAAAATAATTTAAATTTTCCTACTGTGGTCAGTGTAGCAGTAACCTCATTATACCCTCACTTTAGTGTGACGAGGGTATATATCATTTGCTACGGAAAGAAGTGTAACACGTCGAAGGAGTGACCTAAGACCCCAAGTATGTTCGGAGGAAATCCGTTTTGGGTCATTTTAAGTCGAATGAGCAATGTCCGTCCGTCTGTCTGTCTGTCTGTCGGCTGGTGCGCACGATAACTCTCGAAAGGAGTAACCGATTGACCTCAAATTTGGTATATGGTAATATTTTTTTCTATCTCCGGCTAAGTTCGAAGATGGGCCATATTGGTCCACTCCTTCTAGTACCTCCCCCACAAAGGGTTAAAATGTTGTGAAATATTGATTCTTTAATAACTGCTATACTACTTATTCGAATCTTTTGAAATTCCACACATAGTATTAGCTTATTAGTCGTTATCAACTCGAGAAAAATGGGCGAAGTCGCCACGTCCCTTTTGGTACCTCCCACACAAATACACCATTTTGCACCAAATGTTAACAGCTTATAACATTAATAACAGTGTATAAAAATACTTGAAATTTTGTACAGTATTATGCTTTTATATTGCCTACAGTCCAGGGAAAAATGGGTGTTGTTGTCACGCCCCTTTTGGTACCTCCACACAAAGGTACCTTTTTGCACCAAAAGTTAACAGCTTATAGCATTAAAACCAGTGTATAAAAATACTTGAAATTTTGTACAGTGTAATGTTTTTATAGTGTCTATAGCCCTGTGAAAAATGGGCGTTATTGCCACGCCCCTCTTTGTACCTCCCACACAAAATGCCCAAATCATACCACAATTTAATGTCTCATAACGTTTATACCAGTGCACGTAAATGCTTATAAGTCGGCACAGTGCAATGAATTTAAAGTATCTAATGTTCAGCAAAAAAAAGGTGTAGTTGATAAACCCCTTCTGGTACCTCCCACACAAATTGACAGAATAATTCGAGTAATATTCAATATTACATTACTCGCAAAGTGAGGGTATACCTTAGTCGGTTTACCCGACTGAAACTTTCTTACTTGTTTTTTTATATTTTTTTTATTTCAGTAATTTTAAAAGTTATTTATGAGATAAGAATCTACAAATGTAAAATGTTTTGTATAATTTGAGCAATATCCGTCCGTCTGTCTGTGCGTCTGTCTGCTGGCTGGTGGGCACGATAACTCTCGAAAGGAGTAACCGATTGACTTCAAATTAGAATGCGGTTATATTTTTCTCAATCTCAGGCTAAATTCGAAGATGGGTCATATTGGTCCACTACTAAAGGGTTAAGATTTAGTGAAAAATAGATTGTTTAATAACATCTATACTACTTATTCCAATGTTCTAAAATTTCACACATAGTATTAGTTTATTAGCAGCTATCTCGATAGAAATTGGTTAGGTTGCATGGCCCCACACAAATGGGCCATTTTACACCAAAAACTAAGTGAATACAAATTTAATACCAGTGCACACAAATACTTGAGATTTTGTACAGTATAATGCTTTTATAGGACCTTTAGTCTAGTGTAAAAATGGGCTTCGTTGGCACGCTCTTTTTTTTAGCTCCCGCACAAATGGACTATTTTGCACCAAAAGTTAACAGCATATAACTTTAATACCAATGTATACATTAAAGTTTTTAAAAACAACTTAAATTGATAATAAACGAATAATAAATTTACGATTATATTATGGGGTTTCAGGTGAGGGGATTCGTAAGTCGGTTTACCGGCTAAACTTTCTTACTTGTTTTTATTTTTATTTTTATTTTTATTTTTATTTTTATTTTTATTTTTCTGAAGCCTTTTATAAGAAACAAACATAAATCGTTGTACAAGTGTAGTATTATGCAACGAAAATTTACCCTCTCGTTTCCAGAACGGATCGTTCGATTTTTACGATTTTGGAATTGGTGGATTCATATTTGACAGTGATACTGAGGAGGAAATTTTCGTATTGGTCAAAGGGGCGCGACAGGGCCAACAAAACCTCATAGCTCGAGAATGGAACTTGCGAATGTTGGGTTATTGAAATTGATTTATTTGTATTAGCCCAAGGAAGGACTCTATGGGGAAAATATGGATTGGTCAAATTGGCGTTGCGCGGCCGACATAACATCATAGCTCGAGTATGGTTCGTTCGAATTTTCACGATTTTGGGCTTAGAGTTTTCGTATTGGCCTAAGGAAAGACTCCATGGAGGCAAATTTAGTAATGTTCAACGCGACGCGACAATCACAACCTCATAACTCGAGAACGAAGCTTTGGATTTTATGATGTTGGGCTTGATGGGTTCGTAGTGGTTCAAGGCGTGTCACGGCAAACATAATCTCATAACTCGAGAACGGATCTTTCGTTTTTCACGATTTTTGGTTTGACGAATTCGTAGTGGCCCAAGGAAGAACATTATTTAGGAAAAGTCATAAGTAGAAAACGGATCTTTCAACTTGCACTAGTTTGGCGCCTTCCACCCAAAAATGTAATATTTCGAGGTATATCGAATTAGCAAACGCATAACCCATATGATTCCAATACCGACAACGAAATCTGATAAACCATCGCACCAATCGTCTTGAAATTTTCAGTACGAAGTGAGAATGTCGATCACATTGTAATAAACTTCAGTTATTCCCATTGTGTTCAATACAATACAAAGAATTATAATTGACCGAATTACAGGAATCAGCATTAGCATACTCCTATTATTATTTTCATTGCAGTTACGAATTTTGGGCGGAATGAAATTCGCCGGGGCTGCGGATTGCTCGTAATTGCTACGCGAAGGTTTAGGAACACTAAAAGTCGCAAAATACTCAGCAGGTGGAGCTGACCACTTGACCGCTGAGGCTTCTGTAAGAGCTATACAGATGAAATGAAATGACCAGAGTGTTGATTCGAAAACAACTATTCAATGAACATGTACATCGACATTGTTATAAACTTCAGTTATTCCCATTGTATTTAATACAATACAAAGAATATTCATTAACCGAATTACCGGAAGAAGCATATAATAACACTGTGCAAGTCGAAAAATTTAACAGAAAGGAGACCCTATGGATAGACCTATTCGACCATGCTTAATCCAGTGACATTAGCCTTTTTATAGGTTAGCTCTTGTTTTCGCGATATTCGACCACAAAGTTTGTTGGGAAATTAGATATGTTAGTTATCTCGGTGGTGATTTTTAAATGGAAGACTTGCATGCTTCAGTCCAAAGAATGAAATAAAGGGAATCCTTAGAGATATATTTTTCTCAAAACAGTGATCCCCGCTTGCAATCAAATCGTAGCATATGTCAAAAATCATACAAGTCTACGAACCTGTTGATTTTTTTATAAATATATTGAAAGGAGTCCATAGTAATGTTTCGCGAGGAATATTTCTCTCAAAGACACCAACTAAAAATTTCGACGATTTATATGACGTTTGACATATGGCAAGATTTGATTGCACGTTTTCAGGAGTAAGGGGGTGAGTACTTTGGACGATTGTTTTGAGAGAAATAATTCTCCAAAGGTTACCTTTGTTTCGATCTTTGGACTGAATCGTGTATTCTGAAGTCTTCCACTCCAAAATCACCAACGAGATAACGATTTCCCAACAAACTTTGCGGTAGAATATCGCGAGCTAACCTAGAAAAATGGGTAATGCCACTGGATTCAGCATGGTCCAAATAGGTCTATCCATAGGGTCTCCTTTCTGTTACATTTTCAAAGTGTCCATATCGAGCACAGTCTAATTGTGTATTTGTGGATGTTTTTTTCACTTGATATGAAATCCTCCATATATAAAAAACAAATTGTGAACTTTCAGACAAATCGACTAGAAAATCTTTTATGTTTATCATAAGGAATCAAATATGACCTCTATACGGTAATTATAAGTATATAAAAATTAAATCAATAGTTCAGCCAAAATTTGTGATATATGTAAGTGACATATGACTTATTAGATAAATATTTAAGACCGACTTCTGTAGGAGAGCTACATCAAAATATTCCCCATTATTTTATTCATCGAGTAATGTTTATCGCAAAAATTTTTGTATTAATCTATTTATCTGAGACCATATAATGCAAATAAATTAAAGAACTTTAAAACTTTCGCGATAATAATTTGTAAAAACTGTCAATTTGTAGTTTAATTAAAAAAATTAATCCCATAAAAGATAATTTTAAATGGAAAATTTTCAAAAGTTCTTAATTTCGGTTATTTTTATACCCTACACCACACTGTGGTACAGGGTATTATAAGTTTGTTTCACGGCAGATGTTTGTAACACCTGAAAATAACACAGCTAGACCCACCTTAAAGTATACCGATCGACTCAGAATCACTAGCTGAGTCGATTTAACGATGTCCGTCCGTCCGTCCGTCTGTCCATGTAAAGTTGTTCGTCGACTACAGGTCGCAATTTCACTCCGATCGTTCTGAAATTTTGCAGTTTAGAGTAATCGGTTAAGATTTAGCTATAGCTCCCATATATATGTTTCGTCCGATTTGGCCATTTAGTCCTATAAAAGCTGTATTTTACATCCAATCGTTTTGAAATTTAGAATGGTAGAGTTTCTTGATCCATGAACCAACATTGCCGAATTTAAAGAAAATCGGTTAAGATTTAGTAATAGCTCCCATATATATGTTTCGTCCGATTTTGCTCTTTAGTCCTGAAGAAGCTGTATTTTACATCCAATCATTTTGAAATTTAGAATGGTACAGTTTCTTGATCCATGAACCAACACTGCCGAATTTGAAGAAAATCGGTTAAGATTTAGCTATAGCTCCCATATATATGTTTCGTCCGATTTGGCCCTTTAGTTCTATAGAAGCTGTATTTTACATCCAATCGTTATGAAATTTAGAATGGTAGAGTTTATTGATCCATGAACCAACACTACCGAATTTGAAGAAAATCGGTTAAGATTTAGCTATAGCTCCCATATAAATGTTTCTTCCGATTTGGCCCTTTAGTTCTATAGAAGCTATATTTTACATCCAATAGTTTTGAAATTTAGAATGGTAGAGTTTCTTGATTCATGAACCAACATTGCCGAATTTGAAGAAAATCGGTAAAGATTTAGCTATAGCTCCCATATATATGTTTCATCCGATTTGGGTCTTTAGATCCAATCGTTTTTATACCCTATACCACACTGTGGTACAGGGTATTATTTAAGTATAAAATGTCCCAAAAGTAAATTTATGTAAACAATTTATACATGAATTACAAAATTTATATATCAGAGTTATTCAGTATTACGAGAGTAGTGTAGGGTATTATATAGTCGGCACCGCCCGACTTTCGCCTTTCCTTACTGGTTTTTATTTTATTTTTTTTTTTTATTTTATATGAATTACAATACAAAGTAAATTTATATTCTATTTTTTACGGTCCAGGGAAATGCCGGGTTACAAAGACCATATGGCTAAACGTTTGCAGAGACAGACCAGAGCCTCTGGTGGGAATCGAACCCACGACCCCCAAACTCATAGGCGAGTACGCTACCAACTCGCCTGCTGGGGCGCTCAAATATTTTTTTATTTGGAACTAATATTTCCAAAAAAAAGATAAATTTGTGTTTACGTATTTTGGTAATGTGTCAGTGCCTTAATTTAAAGGAAAGTTTTCTGTTTTTTAGAATTTCCAAATATATAATATTTAAAAATTTTAATTCCAAATATATTTTCTTTCTATTCAAACATAAGAAAAATAGCGATTTTCTTCCTTGTATAAAAGCATTACACTGTACGAAAATTCAAGTATTTTATGAACTGGTATTAATTTATAAGCTGTTAACTTTGCGTGCTGAATGGTCCATTTGTGTGGGAGGTACCAAATAGGACGTGCCAATATCACCCATTTTTCACCAGTTTGTAGGTAGGTATAAAAGCATTACACAGTGCGAAAATTCAAGTATTTGTACACACTGGTATAAAAATGGCCCATTTGTGTGGGTGGTTCCAAAAGGGGCTTGTCAATGACACCCATTTTTCAGTGGACTGAAAGTGCTATAAAAAGCATTACACTGTAAGAAATTTCAGTTATAAGTTAAATAAAGTTATAAGCTGTTAACTTTTGCCGTAGGCACCAAACATTTGTGTCGAAGGTACCAAATGGGGTGACAACTTCACCCATTTCTCTAGAGGTGTTAGCGTATTGTAAACTAATACTACGAATGACAAATACTAAAATCTACACGATTTGGATATGTAGTATAGGGCGGGTCAAAAAAAAAATATTGCGGTTGTCCGAATGAAAGCTTGTTTTGTTTAATGAATATCCCCCTAATATATATAGGCTTTATCTTGAGCCGCCAGTGAGCTAGAGCGATATTACATAACCTCTAAAATTCATGTTTTTCTTGAAAATGTCGGACATCATTGACTCAATCGGGAGCATCATTGACTCAAACGTAAAATTACGCTCCTAAATCGTGAATATCTTTGGTTCTATTATCGCGAGAATCACAATATTGGTATCGTTAGAAGCTGAAATGAAAATGCTCCCGATTGAGTCAATGATGTCCGACATTTTCAAGAAAAACATGAATTTTAGAGGTTATGTAATATCGCTCTAGCTCACTGGCGGCTCAAGATAAAGCCTACATATATTAGGGGGATATTCATTAAACAAAACAAGCTTTCATTTGAGATGCGGACAACCGCAATATTTCTTTTTTGACCCGGCCTAATGTAGTATAGAAGTTATTAATGAATCAATATTTCACTAAATGTTAACCCTTTGTGGGGGAGATACTAGATGGAGTGGACCATATGGTCCATCTTCGAACTAAACCTGAGATGGAGCAAAATATTACCTCATACCAAATTTTAAGTCAATCCTTTCAGACAGACAGACGGACGGACATTGCTCAAATGTCTTAAAATGACCGAAATCGAATTTCCACCAAACATACATGGGTCTTATGGCACTTTTGACTTGTCGCAAATGATATTTACCCTCCTCCCTGTAAGGTAAGGCGATAATCATTCCTTTAACATACACAAAAACAATTGATTTTTATTTATACCCTTCACAAACATATATCGATGTCGGAAAAATCAAAAATAACTGCAAAGGTTAACCACATATGGTTTCTATCACGGGTATCGCCTACACATATCTTTTCGCTCCTTTAATTACTGTTTGCATGACAAGCAGCAATAAAAATTCAAAATCATGGAAAAAATATTTTTCTATAAACGAAAACAATTTATCTTTATTTATAACCATCACAAACATATGTACGTACGTATATCGCTGCCGGAAAAAATAAAAATAAATACATGGGGCACAATGCATGGGACTACGAGGGTGGGTCAATAAGTCTGGATTTTGAATTTCCCACAACTTTACTGAAAGGACAACATTGCTAGCGTTCAGAGTTATCTGTCCAAATTGTAATAGGCTACGTCATTTAGTTTGTGTTTTACGGTCATTGATGGCAGACTACAGCGTGAAAGCATTACCGAAACCAAATAATGGCTTCAAAAATACTATGTGTTCCGTTGTGGTCGTACCATCCCAAATAACGCTAATGTTACAGGTCGCGCAAAAGAGGTCCTCACGACAGAATTAGTCGATAAAATCCTTGAGATATTATTCAGCGACCGGAGAATGAGTTGGGTGAGGTGGCAGATGCCGTAGTGACCTCAACTAAGCCGGTACATCACATTTTTATGAATATTTTGATTGGAAAAGACATTCTGCGCGATTGCTCACACTCCACCATAAACGCAATCAATCGTGTGACGATTTCGCTGGAGTGTTTGGCGTTGTCCAATAGCAATATGGAGTTTTTGCGCCGTCTCGTAATCGTGGACGAAATGAGGAGACCAAACAGCAGTCAAAAAAGTGGGTTTCCCGAGATTAGTCGGTACCAAAGAAAACCAAGTTGGGTGTGTCAGCCAATTGTAGAAGTTTCTAAAACTGTAGAAATTGTTCAGCGGAAAGAGAAAAAATCATCTTACAAACAAATAAAAATGTTGTTGACCTTATTTTTAAAGGATAACAAAATTGGAGAAACGTTGGACAAAGTGTATATAGCTCAAAGCAGACTAAGTTGAAATAATTTGATTTTTTGTACAAAAATATGTGTTTGATTTCAAAAGTCACGAGCTTATTGACCCGTCCTCGTATTTATAACCTCACATGGATGGAGGAGTACTGGTATATATTATTTGCCACGTGCCATAGATGATCACCTCTTTCAGTGGTCAGATCAGATGTCAGATTTTTAAAAATTTATGCGGTCATTGTGGTATATATTGATTTGGGACAAAGGAACTATCCTCCCACACCTAAAAGTGTTGAACCGTGTAGTTATTTGCAATTACTTTTTCTTTTACGAATTACACTAGTTTATAAAATTTGTGTCGATGGACTGTGTGCAACAAAACAAACAAAAACTAATTAAAAAAATGTTATGGATTTTTTTAATAATCCGATTTTCCTGGAAGTTGCCTTTTGTATTTTGATCAAATTTTAATATTAAATTAAATTAAATGGAATTATAAGGGCTATAAATGTTGAAAATGTCACTTTCACGCCGAAACAGTAGTTTAGTAACTGTCGTCAAAACAATTAGAATTAAGAAAAAATTTTTTTGGTGGCCCGAAAAAAAACATAAAATTAAGAAACAAAATCTCCAAAAAAAATTGTTTTATAATTTTAAAAAAAGGCTATTTGGAAATTTATGCATAAATGTAGGAATTATTGACCTTTTGGTAGTAGTAAGCGAATTTCAACAAAATCATGTTTATATCCCCTCACCTTAGAGAGTAGGGTATATAACATTTGCTACACATCGAATCAGTGACCTAAGACCCAAAGAATGTTTTGTGGAAATTCGATTTGGGTCATTTTAAGTTATTTGAGCAATGTCCGTCTGTCAGTCCGTACGTTTGTCTGCCTGTGTGTCTGTATGTGTGCTGCTGGCTGGTGCGCATGATAACTCTCGTAAGGATTAACCGATTGACTTCAAATTTGGTATTCGGTAATTTTTTCTCTATCTCCAGCTAACTTCGAAGATGGGCCATATTGGTCTAGTACCACCCCACAAAGGGTTAACATTTAGTGAAATATTGATTCTTTAATACCTTCTAAACTACTTACTCGAATCTGCTGAAATTCCACACATAGTACTAGTTTATTAGTCGCTAACACCTCAAGAAAAATGGGCAAAGTTGCCACGCCGCTTTTGGTACCTCCCACACACTTTATACCAAAAGTTAACTGCTAATAGCTTTAATATAAAGGGTCCGCCATCTAACTTTTTTTTCAACTAGTGCTTATTTCGTGAACGGTAACACTTAGCTCATGTCTGATTTGACAGATAATTAGTTTTATCCTTCCGCTGAACGAATATGGTTGTGTATACGCTTGAACAACGCTGGGAGCGATCGACTTACAGAAGATGCCGATTTTGCCAAAAAAATCATCTTTTCAGATGAAGCTCATTTTGATCTTGGCGGATGTGTAAACAAGCAAAATTGTCGCATTTGGGGCACAGAAAACCCGCACGCATACATTGAAAAGCCGATACACACAAAACGAGTCACTGTTTGGTGTGGATTTTGGTCCAGAGGCATAATTGGGCCATTTTTCTTCGAAAATGAGCAAGTGGCCGTTACAGTCAATGGCGATCGTTATCGGGCCATGTTGAAGGAATTTTTGTTCACAAAAATTGAAGAGGAGGATATTGACAACATTTGGTTTCAACAGGACGGCGCTACGTGCCACACAGCCGAAGCTACACTCGTTGTTTTCAAAAAAAAAAGTTATTTGGCGGACCCTTTATGTTCACACAAATACTTGCAATTTTGTACCGTGTAATGTTTTTATAGTACCTAGAGCCGAGAGAAAAGTGGGCGTTATTGGCACGCCGCTCCTGGTACCTCCCACACGAATGGCCCATTTTGCACCAAAAGTTAACAGCTTATAATATTAATACCAGTACATACTTTAAAGTTATTAAATGCAATTTAAATTGATGATATAACCGATTGATTTGGTATGTGTTAATTTGTATCCCCTCACTTCAGAGAGAAATATATAATATATATCATTTGCTACGATCCAAAAGACAAACACATCGAAGGAGTGACATAATACCCCAAGTATGTTTGGTGGAAATTCGATTTTGGTCAATTTAAATCATTTGAGCAATATTTGTCCGTCCGTCTGTCTGTTATCTGTTTGCTGGCTGGTGCGCACGATAACTCTCGAAAGTAACTGATTGACTTTAAACCTGCTATGCTACAGTATTTTTCTCCATCTAGGTTCGAAGATGAGCC
Organism: Eudasyphora cyanicolor; assembly: GCA_963930755.1. Classification (NCBI taxonomy): domain Eukaryota; kingdom Metazoa; phylum Arthropoda; class Insecta; order Diptera; family Muscidae; genus Eudasyphora; species Eudasyphora cyanicolor. The sequence continues at coordinate 52,943,024 of OZ005736.1, read as the reverse complement.
ATATTGGTCCACTCCTTTTAGTACCTCCCCCTAACAAAGGATTAAGTTTTAGTGAAATATTGATTCGTTAATAACGTCTATACTACTAGTTCGAATCTTCTGAAATCAAACACATATTAATAGTTTATTAGTAACTGTCATCTCAAGAAAAAGCAACGCTTCGTTTGGTATCTCCCACACAAATTGACCATTCTGCTCCAAGAGTTAACAGCTTATAACTTTAATGCCAGTGTATGCAAATACTTGAAATGTTGTATAGTTTAATATTTATACCCTCACCTTTGAGAGGAGTGTATTTATCATTTGCTACGAGCCAAGAGTGTAACACATCGAAGGAGTGACCTATGACCCTAAGTATGCTCGGCGGAAATCCGTTTTGGATCATTTTAAGTCATTTGAGCAATGTCGGTCCGTCTGTCTGTCTGTGTGTCTGTCTGCTGGCTGGTGCGCTCGATAACTCTCGAAAGGAGTAAGATTGACTTAAAATTTGGTATGAGCTAATATTTTTTTCTATCTTCGGCTAAGTTCGAAGATGGGCCATATTGGTCCACTCCTTCTAGTACCTCCCCCCAAAGGGTTAACTTTTAGTGAAATATTGATTCTTTAATACCATTTAAAGCCATTTACTAGAGCCTTCTGAAATTTCGCACATAGTATTAGTTTCCTCACAATGGACCATTTTGCACCAAAAGTAAGTTGCTTATAACTTTAATACCAGTGCATACAAATACTTGAAATTCTGTACAGTATACTGCTTTTATAGTACCTAGAGTCCAGAGAAAAACGGGCGTTATTGGCACGCCCACTTCGGTACCTCCCACACAAATGAACCTTTTTGTACCAACAGTTAATAGCTTTTAACTTTAGTACCAGTGCATATAAAAACTTGAAATTTCGTACAGTGTAATGCTTTTTTTTATAGTACCTAGAGTCTAGGGAAAAGTGGCCGTTATTGGCCCGCCCACACAAAGTGACCTTTTTACACCAAAAGTTAACAGCTTATAACTTTATTACAAGTGAATATAAATACTTGAAATTTTGTACAGTGTAATGCTTTTATAGTACATAAGGTCCACATAATAGTGGGCGTTATTGGCACGTCCCTTCTGGTGCCTCCCACATAAATGGACCATTTTGTATCAAATGTAAACAGCTTTTAACTTTAATACCAATACATACTTTAAAGTTGTTAAATGCAATTTAAGTTGATAACAATTTAATTAAAAAAATACAATTACGAATATTTTTTTGGGACTCAAGGTGAGGGGGTTGATATGTCGGTTTACCGACTGAACATTCTTACTTGTTTTATAGTACCTAGAGTCCAGTGAAAAGTGGGTGTCATTGCCGCAGCCCTTTTGGTACCTCCCACACAATTGGACCATTTTACTTTAATACCAGTGCATACAAACACTTGAAACATTGTACGGTGTAATGCTTTTATAGTACTTACAATCCAGTGAAAAATTGGCGTCATTGACATGCCCCGTTTGTACGTCCCACACGAATGGACTATTTTGCACCTAAATTTAACAGCTTATAAGTTTAATACCATTGTATACAAATACTTGAAATTTTGATTATATTTTTGGTGGAGGGATTCGTAGTTAACGTGCTTTTTACTTTTTCGCAAATATTAATAAACTGAATTTAATATTTTGAACGGGCCCAAAACGAGTTGGCCACCGATCACGATTTTCAAAAGAAAATTTTGTTCAGCGATGAAGCTCACTTTTGGATGAATGCGTACGTTAATAACCACATTTATCGCATTTGAAGTAATGATAATCCCGAAGTCATTGTTCAGTCACCGGTACATTCACAAAAAGTCACTGTTTGGTGTACTCTATGGGCTGAGGGAATCTTTGGTCTATATTTATTCAAACATGAAGTCAAACATATTTATTCAAAAAAATTTCACAATATAATAATATATTATAAAACGACTTACGAATGTTCATATTTATGGGAAATTATGTTATAGTTTAAAATTTCCGCGATAGTTAGCGAAACGATTCAGAGCAGATATTGATCTCTTCATAGTTAAGTAGAATGAATGATTCTAAACAAAACCTCATAAATCGTTTTTGCTGTCAATCTAGGCAACTTTCGATTACGTGAGGCACGCTACGAACATTCAAATATCAAAACTCCTGTGTGAAATTTTATTAATTTTTAATAATAAATTAGTTTTTTTTTAAATAAGCCAAATTTGCAACAAGTTGATATTATAACACAAGAGAAACATTACAAAAGGAGATACACATTCGAAATGTTACACAGAATAGAAATGTTACAAATTTAACTTAGTACTTTATCTTTCTAAATCGATACAGGAATTTGAATGATTCGAAGCCTTTATCACAATTTAGATGTAAATAGAATATTTTTTATGTATATATTTATATGAAGAAGAATGTGTGTTTGTTTGTTTGTTTATACCATATAGGCGTCTAAGCGGCTGGACCGATCTTCTTGAAATTTTCACAGAATGTACATGTGTGGGGGGTGGTGAAAATAGGGTACTTGAATTTTCAATGTACCAAGTGGGCGTGGCCCTGCCCATATAAGTAAAATTTTGAAATTGATATATCTTGCACAATTTTTCAGAGAGAGTGCTGTAATTTTGTGCATATGTATCTGGTGGTAGTCTACGTGATTGGTCCAAAATTGGGCGGAATCGGACGAATGGGCGTGGACCCGCCCATATAAGCCAAATTTTGAAATTGATATATATTTTTTAGCCAGAGTGCTTTAATTTGGGCATATGTATCTGGTGGTAGTCTACGTGATTTTTCCAAAAATGGGCGGGATCAGACTAATGAGCCTGGCACCGCCCATATAAGCCAAATTTTAAAATTTAGATATTTTTCAAAATATGTTAAGCCCCCCATACACGAGTACTGCCGCAGGAACGGCAATATGTGTGTATTGGTGAATTTGACACAACATGAGGATGTATTGGTTGCAGTATGAAAATCAAAATTCTTTTGATTTTCAAAATGAACACATATCAATCAGATGAATTTTGTTCATCATTATATGCCAGATTATTGGAAATTTTATTATAAGTATGTAAACAACGAAAATTTAAAATAGTTTTGTGTGAAAAGTGAAAAAAATGGATAAATTAAATTTTGATTGATATGTGTGTATCGAAAATGTCAATCACACACGTACACAAGGGCTTCATCGGCATGAACTGCGGCAGTACTCATGTATGGGCGCCTTTAGAGAGAGTCTATATTTCATGTCTATATTTCATTTGATATTTTTAAAATACAATTTCAATTCACATTGGCATAAATCATTCAAAGACAAACCTTATTTGTTTGAGTTATACAGGGTTGCCCATATTCGACGGACCCATGTTTTTTTAAAAAAAATCAAAGAAAAAAATAAAAATTTGGCGGTTGGCAATCTTAATCATTTAATTTGTTCCAAGTAGATTTGTTTACATCAATTTTTGAATATGATATCTCTCAAATGGCCGTCTCTGGCGTTGATGGCGTATTGTGCCCTTTTTGCAGCATTTTCCATCGTTTTCGCCAACATTTCGGCCGGAATAGCGGCTATTTCTTCACGAATGTTGTCCTTGAGCTCTTCTACGGTCCTTGGCTTGTTAACGTAAACCTTTGACTTCAAATATCCCCACAACAAGAAGTCAGGCGGCGTCAAATCGGGCGAACGCGGTGGCCAGTCCAAATCACCACTTTTCGACATCAAACGGCCCGGAAACAAATTCTTCAGAAAATCGATTGTTATGCGACTTGTGTGCGGTGGAGCGCCGTCTTGTTGAAACCAGAACTGCCTCATACGCTTTCGACGAATAATTGGCATCACAAAATTGGCCATCATGTCGCGATAACGCTCCTGGTTGATGGTAACAGCATGGCCATTTTCGTTTTGGAAGAAAAACGGCCCAATGACCGTTTTCGCACTAACGCCGCACCAAACTGTGACTTTTTCGTCATGAAGAGGCAATTCTTGAATCTCCTGAGGATTTTCAGTGGCGTAAATACGGCAATTTTGCTTATTTACGGTCCCATTCAATGTGAAATGGGCTTCATCGGACATGATAATTTTGTTTTTTGAGTTTTCACAATTGACTTCTTCTGTTGAATGTAAATTTCAACTATTTCAGAGCGCTCGCGTGGCGTGTATTGTTCCATGGTAAAAATCTGCTTGGACTGACGCTTCAAACGCGGTATGTCATTAAGCGATCTGACATCTCTGTCAAAAGTTATGGCGTTGCCAGATGGGTCCGTCGAATATGGGCAACCCTGTATGTATTCTAACAAATTACAGAAAGTATACGAACACTGGTACAATTTAAGTAAATCTAAAAAAAGTTAATTGTTATATGTTAACAATGCCACACTTTTTTTTGTGTCCGAGACCTACAAATAATTATAATAAATAATTTGTTTTTGTCAAAGTTTTTTTTTTTAATTTTTTTCTTTTCAATGGAAGATACTTTTAGTTTTCGGACATATTAAGTATAAGCCCGATAGGTCCTTGAAATTAAAAAAAGTGTAACACATCGAAGGAGTGACCTAAGACCCTATGTATGTTCGGCGGAAATTCGTTATGGGCCATTTTAAGTCATTTGAGCAATGTCCGTCTGTCTGCTGGCTGGTGCGCACGAAAACTCTCGAAAGGAGTAACCAATTTTCTTAAAATTTGGTATGCGGTAATATTTTGCTCTATTTCCGGCTAAGTTCGAAGATGGGCTATAGTGGTCCACTCCTTCAAGTACCTCTCCAACAAAGGGTTAACTTTTAGTGAAATATTGATCATTTAATACCTTCTATACCACTTACTCGAATCTTTTGATATTTCACACATAGTATTAGTTTCTTAGTCGCTAACACGTCAAGAAAATTGGGCGAAGTGGCCACTCCCTTTTTGGTACCTCCCACACGAATGGACCATTTTGCACCAAAAGTTAACTGTTTATATATATTTAATATCAGTTCATACATATACTTGACATTTTGTACAGTGTAATGCTTTTATAGGACCTAGCGTCCAGAGAAAAGTGGACCTTATTGGCACGCCCCTTTTGGTACCTCTCACACAAATGGACCATTTTGTACCAAATGTTACCGCCTTATAACTTTAATACCAATACATACAAATACTTGAAATTTAGGGTGGCTGATATGTATTGCAACCAACTTCAGGTTGCTATCATTTCTAAATCTAGTCTGATAGCTGACAGATTTATTTCAGTGACAGTTCATTTTATTGTTTACAAGCGTACAAAAGCAGTTTGATCTATTGCATTCAGAAAAAAAGTTATTTGTGATGGAATTAAAGCGTGATAGTATGATTGCTTTATATTTGGGTGGAAAAACACAAGTGGCTATCGTTAGAGCCCTCCAGCATTTAAATGTGAATAAATCTTTTGTTTCTCGTACCATTGCTCGTTACCGTGATACTGGCAGTGTTGCATCGCGTCCAAAAAGTGGACGAAAAAAAAACGGTAACAACACCAGAAATGATCCGAAAAGTGAAGGCCAGATTTGATCGAAATCCACGCCGCAGTGGTAGAAAAATTGCTCGTGAGCTGAACATATCGCGAGAACGGATACAACTCATATTAAAAAATGAGCTTGGACTAAAGCCATTGAAGTTCCAAAAAGTGCAAGAGCTCACCGATGCACAAAAAAAAGTTAGACTGGAAAGCGCCAAGGAGTTGCTTCGCTTGCACGAAAGTGGCCAGTTACCGAATTTGTTTTCTCCGATGATAAGCCATTCCAAATTGAGCAGTTTGTGAACAAACAAAATGATCGGGTTTAATTGCCAAAGGGGTCAGCTGAAAATTTACACCTTCGATTGACCACCAGAACTCAAGCGCCGCCGTAACGGCCGATGGTCGCTCCCCGCTCTTATTTGACCATGGGGTTAAAATAAATGCCAAATATTATCGGGAAAATGTCCTAAAGACAGTATTGAAGCCCTGGACAGACAAACATTTCGGCCGCAGACCATGGACATTCCAACAGGACTCAGCACCATCGCACTCAGCACGCGTCAACTAAGAATGGCCTAAAAAGGAGGTTCCTCGCTCCATTTCTACGGCACAATGGCCACCAAGATCTCCGGATCTCAATCCGTTGGACTTTTGCGCCTGGGGCATTTTAGAGAGTAAGGTTCGCACTAAAAAATACCAAAGTATCGATCATCTCAAGACGGCGCTTCGCCGGGAATGGGCCAAAATACCGCAGAGCCACTTTCTTGCAGAGTGTGATGGCTTTGTCGGCCGTTTGAAGGCCATAATTTGAGCCAAAGGTGGCCAATTCGAACAAATCTAAACTGTTTCTAAAATTTTATGTTATTTCCGACATTCTTTGCTTTTGAACAATAAAATTTAAAAAAGAATTAAAAAAATATAGCCCTTTACTTTGTTGCATTACATATCAGCCACCCTGTATACCATCGTTCACAATAGTGGAGGTATAAAAATAGGATTATATTGAAATTCTCTTATTTCTACCAAAATTGAATAATTGCTACATTTATCCATAGACTTTCTTCATATAGGCATTGTTTCCTTCGCTAAGATGCTAGATTTCAAAAATGGGAGCAAACATATTTTTGGCGGTGTTTTTTTATTTTTTGTGTGTTTTTTCGTGCCATCAAAGACAAATTTTTGTAAAAAAAATATATTTTTTCTAATTGTTTAAACGACAGTTTCTGTATCCAAGTGAAAATGACGTTTTTAAAATTTGTAGTCCTCACAATTTTCTTTAATATAAATTATTTAAAAAAAATACCATAAAAAATCTTTTTAAAATTTTTTCGTGTCTAGGCCACCTTATTACACCAGAAAATGTTAATCACAGATTTTCGACAAACATTTTGTTACTTAGAGTGATCTCCTTAAATGACGAATCGATGAGATGTTGCTAAAACATTTTAGAAGGTCATACCATAATTTTCTTTATATCTACGACTTTTGATATATGACTGTGGTTAATGGTGTTTTTTGTCGATATTAATGGATATTGGCCATGTCGATTGCCCTAGCATTTTCATCCCACTATTGTCCGTTCTGTTATATTTCGATTTGAAGTGAGCCAAAATTTGCATTTTCTCCACGGCAATTTTCCATTAATCGTATATGAAAATAAATTTAAATGATTTCCGAATATGAACTATTTTCCACCACCACAAATGTAACCATAATAATAACAATATTCGGTATTTTAAAGAATATGCTCTTCCCCACATTTCATTCCAGGTTACTTCGTCTACATTTAAACAGTGAGTTTAATTATAATTTAGACATTATAATTTTTATTTAAGCTATGCGACAACGTATTATGAAAAAGTGCTTATGAGAGTATTCCACATTTGTTGTTCACATACACGACAAAAGAAGATTTAATTAAAACTCATGGCATGCTTATACAAATATAATTGATGTGCGTTTCATCATTAAAAATATTCAAATGTACATGTGACAATTTGCCAACAGCTGCCATAGCTCTACAGCTAGATTTAAAGGTATATATGAGTGTTTATTCGAGATTAGATAATATCTGATTAAGTAAATGCCAAGTGACACTAACATTATATTTTACGTGAACACAGCGATTTTGTGGAGCATCATGCTGTATACTCGTGCAGTTAAGCAACCCACACTAAAACAGCTTTAGCATTTAGTGTAGGACGGAACTGACTACATAATACTCTGCAACAGTCCTATAGTGTAGACTATAATGTATATAACCGCAATCAGAAGATAGGTATATCATATATTAATTATACGTAGACTCCTACAGATATAAAAACAAGTAAGAAAGTTTCAGTCGGGTAAACCGACAGGTATACCCTTAGGTACCAAAATGGGCGGTACACTAATGTCAATTTTTTACCGGACTATAGACACTATAAAAACATTACACTGTACAAAATTTCAAGTACTTTTATGGACTTGTGTTAAAGTAATAAGCTGTTAACTTTTGCTGCAAATTTATCAATTTGTGTGGGAGGTACCGAAAGGGTCGGGCCACTTCGCCCATTTTTCTCAAGGTGATAATTACTAATAAACTAATACTATGTGTGGAATTTCAGAAGATTCGAATAAGTAGTATAGAAGTTATTAGCGAATCAATATTTCACTAAATTTTTACCCTTTGTGAGGGAGGTACTAGAAGGAGTTGACAAATATGGTCCATCTTCGAACTTAGCCGGAGATAGAAAAAAATATTACCACATACCAAATTTGAAGTCAATCGGTTACTCCTATCGAGAGTTATCGTGCGCAACAGCCAGCAAACAGACATACAGACAGACGGACGGGCATTGCTCATTCTACTTAAAATGACCTAAAACGAATATCCGCCGAACATACTTAGGGCCTTAGGTCACTCCTTCGATGTGCTACACTTTTGGCTCGTAGCAAATGATATATGGGCAAATATCAAAATTTTTTAACACAGGGGTAATAAATGTTGTTTTACCCTTTTCTCACATTGTGTACAGATTTCGGTGCATACGTTGATGGAATTAGATAAACCACAAACATAAAAGTTTTTTCTTTAAACAGTTTGTTATTATCTAAAAATCTTTAGAAGTTATAAGCACATACATTTCAAAATTGTGCAAAAAGTCCTAGAAATATTCATATCTGTATCCATTCTTTTATAAGTTTTGGCCAAACTATTTATGCTGAAGTTACTGGTCTGTTACAAAAAACACGAGGGACACATGGAGGAAGAATGTTTCGTGAGTACTGTTCATGTGAGATCTTTCCGCAAAAAATTATAGCTCATAACATTTTGAAATGCGGTTTCAAGTGTTTTTTTGTTTTTTGACCGCGGTCAGCGCGGCCCGCGATGTAATGAAATAACACTAAAGAAGCGGTTATAGCGGCTTGAAATACCTATAAATATATACAGGTGTCGTTGATGTGATCTTAATGGAACCACCGCTATAGCTTCCCAAACTTTGTTAAACTTGCGTGAATTTTTTGTTTGATTGTGTATTTGGCGGAGCACATTGACAGTTGTGTATAGGTTGAGCTGAACTAATTATCCCAGATGGCTTTTTACCTGGTGAATCCAAAAACAAAATAATGAATCGTTGAAATTGTATTCACTTTTTTCAATTTTTGCAAATTTTGTCCTTGGCATTTCTAATAGTATAAACGTCTGAAATTCATTTCTATGTTCTTCGAGCGTACTGCTGTAGTGCACTTTACAATCATGGATACTTATTTGAAGATTGAAGTCTTGTACGCGAAGAACGTGACACTTTTGTCTCAGCAATGATCGTCGGGCCGTCATTTTATTTTGATGATTGTGCAAATTATGCACATTGAAAAAATTATATTTCCACAAAAATAATGTTCGTATGAAAATTTTACCTGGTCGATTTTTGGATTTTTAAAAACTTTTCTACAAAACTATAAGTACAGCGAATATTTTGTCATAGGCTGATAGAAATGCTAATGTTGTATGATTGTAATTTTAGTTTTCCGAATTCGTAAATTTCAATTTGGAACCGCCATAACTTTCGCGGCCTTTGATGAAATTTATTCACAACAACGGTTTTTGCATGTTTATATTTTTATCTTCGTCTGTTGTAAAAGCCGTTGATGTGCTCCCCAAAAAAATCTTGAAAAAAATTTACTTCAAAATTACAAAATTTTGATATTTGCCCATATACCCTCGTATCACTAAAGTGAGGGTATAGTTAGTATACATTAAACAAAAATATGTACCTTAAATTCCAAGAGAGATCTACACATAAATCTTAGGAAGATCACAGTGTTCGACACTAGCATATATGAAGATCACAGTGGTCGACTCTAGTATAGAGGAACACAACAGTGGTCGACTCTACAACAGAGAAAGACCACAGTGATGAGAGGACCACACAGAGTTGAGAGGAAGACTACTGTGGTCGACTCAATTATAGATAAGGACAGTGGTCGACTCTAGTTGAAAGGCAGGCATATGTTAGGTTTTTACTTAACAGCAAGTAATATATACCTGCACAGTTGTAAAGCAAGTGCATCAAAATAAATAAACTTCATATTTTCTCGTTAGAGCCTAATATTTTTGTATGCATTTATTTGTTCATTTCAAAATGAGAATCCACAAACGTAAAGACGAGGTCATATAATCGTACATGTCATTGAAACAACGCCACAAGGCATTTGCTTATCATGATGAACGTTTGGATTTTCAAGAAAAATGTCATGTAGTTTGTCCGTAAAAAAGTTTCAACCAAAAGTTTGCCCTGAAATTGCAAAGAACAGTACAGTTTTTATTTTGTAAACTATATTCATACTATTTCCTCTGGGATAAGAGCTGATGCTAGTGTCACAAAGATAAATACCAGAAAATAAACTTCAGCCACTGGGCTTTAGATGGATAAGATACAGGACAGAAGCAGTGGAAACGTTTTCTAAGTTCAAATGAATATTAAATGTACTATGTATGAAGTAAAGTTATCTTCGTCCTGTCTGTTCCCAAGTGAACAATAAACAAGAGGAAATTGTATTTGACAACTGGAAGAGTTGTGAACTAAAGTTAGTACTGAGAATGGTGAGAATAAGTTGATAATATTATCTGTGAATTAACATTCATTCATGAAATGTGAAGCCAAACACAAAAGTTGAGATAATTCAATTTCAAGAAGTAGTATATACATTTAAGTAAAAATGGGTTTGTCTTAAACTTTCTGCCAAGCACTTTCTGGTGAACTGATCCCTACTCGATTATCTTTATTATATTTTACTACAGGGTGGAGCGCGAGAATTTGCTTTTTTGCATTACAGGCTGTGGCGGCACTGTTCGTCGAAGAGAGTGGAGAGTAGGTGTGGCTTATGGTGGCTGACGGGAGATTTGTATTTGTCTACCTTTCAGTTGCCATCATGCATTGGTCACGTGAGGAGAGGTCACTTTGTGTTCAAGCGTATTTTTCCAATGCGCACTCGCTCGGGGTGATGTGAATCACTCGAGGTGACGTGAACTGGCCGGCACGCTCACCAGACTTAGCCCCATGCGATTTTTTCCATGCGAAGGTGCATATCAACCGTCCCAACACCTTGGAAGAGCTAATTAACAATATTGAGGCTGAAATTAGCAGAATACCAGTCGACATGCTTGTTAGAGTTCATGAAAACATCAGAAAACGTATGTAGCAGTGTGTGGATAGCGAAGGTCGAAATTTGCCAGATACACTATTTAAACCATGTAATTTAAAAATTCCCTTGCTGTTCAACGTAATCAAAACATAAAATAAATTTTTCTAAGGTTCATAACATTTTTATTTCATTCCCAAATAAGCAAAATACCGCGATCCACCCTGTACACAGCTTCTTCGTTTACCGGTGCATTTTCTTTAAATGCGAAATTTTTTTTTGATACTATATTCCCCGATCAGGCTATGAAGCCAACGCGGCGCAAATCGGCGGCGCGCCGCAGCCGGCCATTTTTTTCCAGCCGGCGCCGCCGCCGATTTTAGCGGCTCACATCGGCTGAAACTCAGCCACCGAACATTATTTAATGAGTCAAAAAGATTTATTTTATGCAACCATTAAAATAAAGAATGTGACTACTAAGTAAGACAATAGGGTCAGAATTGGTAATGAAATTTATTTTGGCGTAAAAATTTATAAAAAGTTTCTAAATGGATCATGCTACCATTTATTTTTAAAAAAACTTCAAAAATTTATGGGATTTGAAATTGAAAAATGCGTTTTTGGTTTTTACAGAAATTACAATTGCTCTTGAGCGGCCGAACCAATTTTTGCAAAGTCAACAACAGGCTCTATGTCATTCACAATAACTTCTTTTTCAAAACAAAGACTAATAAGTACAGATTTATTGAACCGATTTTCGACGTTACATCAAAATATACATAACTTTTCATAAAATTTTGGGTTAAATTTAAGTTTCTTCATCCAATTGGAAATATCTTAAAGGGCCATCTTTGCCTAAGAATGTCGATTTGTGCGCCATCGTTTGTTGGAACTTTATCGGCTCAGCCGATTGTTGAAATCACCTGATCAGCCGCCGCCGCCGATCCTTATTTTTGCGCCATGCGCCGCCGCCGCCGATAATTTTGGTCGGCTTCCTTGCCTGTCCCCGATACCACATTGTTGTACAGAGCGTTATGCCTTTGTTCATTTGGTAGTTATGTATAAGGAGGAAATTATCCTTATCAGTTGATTTATTATTTATTTATATTTTATATAATTTTATTGAGACTAAACCCTAACCAAACGATTAACGTTGAAGTTGGGTAATAGTCTTTATCAATATTGATTTAATCCTACTTAAATATATCCCAACAAAACGATGTACGTTCAAGCTGGATAATGTTTAAGTGGAGTTCCTTATGTTATGATGCCGACAAATAAAAAGTAGTCCGGTTAAATGTTCACGGTCTATATTGGTTGATAGCTTCTTAGGGAATATTCTACAAATCTATGTGAATGCTACTTATAAATATTTTACAGAGTCACAAATGTATTTGCAAAAACTGAGTGTAAGAGAATACACTGAGTTGGGAATCAAATTAAACAGAGATTATTAAGCGGAGATGTTAGAGATAATGTGAGAGCAATTGGATCATTATGAGTGACCATTTTTTTAATGACAAATGAGTATTACTTTACAGTATCGGACAATAAATTAAATACATTCATTCATATGATATAATCAATAATCGGGATATTTAATAATTATTTAAACGAATAACTGTTGATACATTTTTAATGATTTAATTAGTAAATATTGGTGAAGAGCTTCTGCTACAAATATTGGTGAGGACCTTCTGCCACACACTCCCCCTCTGTCTCAGAGATCGTCCCGATGATGGGGCAGCACATCATCATATCTTAACGGCGGCTTCCTTTGACGCAAGGATCTTCTTGCATTATTTCTTCCGATTCTTTGGCTAGTGTTAGCACATCTGCTAGTCGAAGTAGATGATTTGGGGCACAAAGTTCTCCGCAGTCACAATAGCTCTTAAACCATTTTGAACCTCGCATGGGGTCCTTAATTCTCTACCAAAAGTTAGATACGCAGCCGAGTAACCAGTTGTTGCACATTTTGCCGTATTCATTGCGAATCGTATGGACGCTAGATTTAAATCCCAGGTGGTGTGATCATCCTTCACATAAATAGAGAGCTGTGTTTTGAGATCTCAGTAAGAAAGTTTTTGCATGACCGCAGACACAAATTGTGCACCATTGTCCAAGTGTATTCGTCTCGTTATACCGTATCTCAATAGGATTTCGTTTAAAAGAATTAGCGCACAATTTTCAGCTGATGCTATCTTTAACAATTGAAATGGAGGACGTGACAATGTATCAGCTACACTATTTTGACGACCTGGGGTGTAGGATATTTATACCCTACACCACACTGTGGTACAGGGTATTATGACTTTGTGCATTTGTTTGTAACACCCAAAAGGAGAAGAGATAGATTCATTGTTTATTATACCGATCGACTTGTAATCACTTTCTGAGTCGATTTAGCTATGTCCGTCTGTCTGTCCGTCTGTAGATGTATTCTTGTAATCAAAGTACAGGTCGCAATTATGGCCCGATCTTGACGAAACTTTACACATATATTTTTTTTGGCCCAAGGACGATCTCTATTTAATTTAGTTAAAATCGGTTCAGATTTGGATATAGCCCTCATATATATGTTAGCCCCGATTTGACATGTAAGCGCTGTAAAATCTTTATTTTATATCCGATCAGTACGAAATTCAGCAGAAAGAGGTCTCTTATTATATGAATGAACACTGTTAAATTTGGAAGAAATCGGTTCAGATATAGATATAGCCCCCATATATATGTTACCCCCGATTTTACTTGTAAGCGCTGTAAAAAGTGTATTTTTAATCCGATCAGTACGAAATTCGGCAGAAAGAGATTTATTATTACACGAATTAATACTGCCAAATTTGAGGGAAATCGGTTGAGATTTAGATATAGCCCACATATATATGTTACCCCCGATTTGACATGTAAGCGCTGTAGAAACTATGTTTTATATCCGATCAGTAAAAAAATTGGCAGAAAGAGGTTTCTCATTACGTGAATTAACACTGCCAAATTTGAGGGAAATCGGTTCACATTTAGATATAGCCCCCATATATGTATATGTTACCCCCGATTTGACATGTAAGCGCTTCCTCCTGATTTGGTATCAAAGCGCTATAGAAGTTGTACTTTACTTCCGATCATTAATATTTTCCGGAAAGATGTTTCTCAAGTTAGGAACGAATATTGCTTAATTTAGCGATTATCAGCTCAGAATTAGATAATATGTTCCTGCCTACTTACCAATTATTCCAAATTATAATCGCAATGACCTTTACCGCATTGTTAGGGAGGTGTAGGGTATTATATAGTCGGCCCCGCCCGACTTTCTGCCTTTCCTTACTGGTTTTATATTGAATGTTTGCAACAATAAGGACCACCTTGCAAGACGGCCTGTTGGGCTTTTTAAGCTGAATAACCACTTTAACGGCTGGTGATCTGTCAGGACTAATACTTCAGAACCTTCGATATAACCTCTGAACTTTTGCACGGCTCAAACTACAGCAAGCGCTTCCCGCTCGGTGGTTAAGTAGTTTATTTCTGCTGGTAACAATAAACGACTGGCATATTCAATGGTTCTTTCAGTCTCCTTCTCCCCCTGGAGTAAAACAGCCCCTAAAGCATAGTTACTCGCATCAGTTTTTAATAAAAATGGCAAACTTTCGTCTACTTGCTGCAGAGTTGGAGGAGATGTTAGCAATTGTTTCAGGGTATTGAATGCATGTGTTTGTTTTTCGCCCCATTGCCAAACTGCATTCTTCTTTGTCAAGTCTGACAATGGTTTTGCGATGTTTGCAAAGGAGGGAATAAAACGCCTATACCAGGAGCATGTCTGCATGAACGATAGGACTCCCTTAACATTTCTGGGGTTTGGACGTCGATTTATGGCAGCAGTTTTTCCTGAGTCCACTTCTAAACCATTTCTTGTAAGAATGTGACCGAGATATTTAACTTCCGGTTTGCAAAAGAAACATTTCTCTCTATGTAGATGAAAACCGAACAATTTTAATCTTTTAAATGTTTGTTTCAAGTCCGCGATGTGTGTTTTGAAGTCCTTTGAACATATAATTATGACGTCGAGGTATGCCAGGATTAAAACATCCAAATGGCATGCGATTAAAGACATATATTCCAAAGGGCGTTGTAAAAGCTGTTTTGATTTTGTCGTTATCTGCTACTTTTATTTGCCAATACCCAGTTCGAAGATCAAGAGTTGACATAAATGGCGTTGTTTTGGCTGAATGCAATAGGTCATCAATTCGTGGAAGTGGATATGTATCGGTTGTAGTGATTGCGTTTAGGCGACGGTAGTCAACACACAACCTAACAGATCCGTCCTTTTTAGGCAATAGAACCACTGGAAATGCCCAAGGCGATTCAACTTCCTCTATAATTCCTTTCTGTAATATATTGTCCAACTCTTGCTTCAGTATGACTTTCATCCGTGGAGATAGCCTGTATGGTGGGTTTGAAATGGGCTCATTTCCACCAGTTTTAATTTGATGTTCAACGTGAAATATGGGTACCCGAATATCATCAAATATTTCCTTTTCCGTTGTAAGCAACTTCTCCAACACATCTTTTTCATTCTCATTGAGATGAGGAGCCTCATTTGATCTTAATCTTATATCAATTGAATTTATTTCTAAGGATGTAAATATTTCATCACATAATCTTTCATATTTGGTTCTTTTCAACGGAGGAAACAAATCTGTTGTATTGGGAGTTTCGCTATCTTCTGGAATAGAATTTCCGAATATTTTATTGATTCCACCAGGAGAATATTCATTGTTCCCCTTCTCGAACCAAGATAAAAATTCATTAACATCATCTGGTTTTACGTTCACCTTTTCAACCATTGCTATATCAATTCTAGAGGAATGTGCTTTAAATGGGTGCTTAAGCATTGGACTGTCCTTGAAGTGCCATGTTTGCTGTGCCATATCCATCACGATTCCACATTCTTTTAAAAAATCTATTCCTAGCAATGTCCTATTACCTATAGCGTTTGGCAGGCATATAAACCGAATCTTTTTAAAACGTTTACCAATAATAATGTCGGCCATTACTGAGTGGACAATTTCCTTTCGAGCTATTCCATCCGCTAGTATAATTTCCGCGTAAACTTTTCTGAACGGAACACCTTTTCCCATCAGCTGTTGGTAGAGTTGAAAACCTGCCACACTTGTTCTGGCCGCTGTATCAAGGTAGGCTTCGCCCTGTAGACCATTGATATTTACATCAATTAGTGGAACGTCGCTGCCTACTAGTGTTGTGTGTAAGGAGTTAAAATATAATATTTGTTCGTTGACATTATGGACTTTGTTACAATTTGGGCAGTTTGAGCGGTAGTATCCCTCCGCACCACATCCGTAACAGTTAAGCTTAGTCTCGGGTAATTTAATTAAGGTAAGTTTGTGATTTTCCGCCTCGATTTTTTTTAAACAGTTTTCTGCAAGGTGATTTCTCTTTCTGCAGTACGTGCAACGTAGGAATGGATTTTCAGAAATTTCCAATGGTTTCTGTTTCGCCTCTCTGCCTTCGTTTTTATTTTCAGCTATTGTCATTTCAACTTCTCTGGCTTGCTGTAGAAGGTCTTGGAATGTGGTTATACTATTTCGACACACTTTTCCGCGTATTTGCATGGTTAGTTGGCCATATATCATTTTCAACATTGTTTTTTCTTCCAGTTTTTCGGAAAGTTGGGCGAAAAGCCTTCTCTTCCGGCAAATAAAAGCGTCTGTACTCTCAAACAATTTATGTTTTTCTTGGAAAATTTCGTTGCGAGGAAATCTTCAACATTAGTAGAATTGCGTCCGCCAGTGAAGCGAGCGGTACAATTGCTGAATGTGGATTTGGTCTCCTGTCTAATGGCCATACCGCCTAGGAGTTGCCTAAATTGGTCATCACTTAATATAAAGTTGGATTGACTTTGTGACTGAGACGTGCCATATATAGAAGGTCCACTTAGAACAAAATGTGCTCCAACATAGCTACTACCGCTAGCGATACTAATATTTGAAGCTTGAGCTTGTGACTGAGTTTGTGCCCCCCGGGACGTTGATGGAAGATTTTGTAACAATTGTGTTTCATTACGGGTTTCTCTATTGTCTGCCGAAGCATTCTTGCACAGTGCTGACTGAGTTTGTGCCCCCCCCGGGACGTTGATGGAAGATTTTGTAGCAATTGTGTTTCATTACGGTTTTCTCTATTGTCTGCCGAAGCATTCTTGCCCTGTGCTGACTGAGGTGTTGAAGAAACATTCTGGCAGGCCGTCTCATTCACCGGGCTTTCGGTGCCATTAGGGTTATTTCTTGGACTTCTCCTAATCATATTTTGAAATCCCGTTAACTTTATAAGTTTTAATGTTGGGCAACCTTGTTTTCTCAATTTTTTGGGACTGAGCCTCTCTTTATAAACCACTCTTAGTTAAGAGAAATGAATGCTCTTTAAATATACAATAGGTTACCAATACCAGGACAAGCAGTGATGGGAAAGAATGAAGCAACAACGATGATAACAACAACGGTGATGGTACAGTAGCAGTGACTGTCGGCAATGTTACATATATCGACTGCAAACCGAGCACGTGTGAGCAACAACAACTGTGATGGTACAGTAGCAGCGACTGTTAGCAATGTTACATATATCGACTGCAAACCGAGCACGTGTGAGCAACAACAACTGTGATGGTACAGTAGCAGCGACTGTTAGCAATGTTACATATATCGACTGCAAACCGAGCACGTGTGAGCAACAACAACTGTGATGGTACAGTAGCAGCGACTGTTAGCAATGTTACATATATCGACTGCAAACCGAGCACGTGTGAGAAACAACAACTGTGTAGGAGTTATGTAGGTCTTCTGTAGTCTACTGTGCAGCAACAAAATGACTTTAGAAGATAACCAAAACGAGTTTTTTTTTGGATCCAAAACGGCAGTATGCAGAATTGCCAAATTTGTGCCTTTGGAGACCTTATTGCTTTTTAATTGGTTTCTTCTTTTTAAATTTTTGGTTGGGCGCCAATGTATAGGGAGGAAATTATCCTTATCAGTTGATTTATAATTTATTTATATTTTATATAATTTTATTGAGACTAAACCCTAACCAAACGATTAACGTTTAGTTGGGTAATAGTCTTTATCAATATTGATCTAATCCTACTTAAATAGATCCCAACCAAACGATGTACGTTCAAGCTGGATAATGTTTATGTGGAGTTCCTTATGTTATGATGGCGACAAATAAAAAGTAGTCGGGTTAAATGTTCACGGTCTTTATTGGTTGACAGATTCTTAGGGAATAATCTACAAATATATGTGAACGCTACTTATAAATATTTTTCAGAGTCACAAATGTATTTGCAAAAACTGAGTGTGAGAGAATACACTCAGTTGGTAATCAAATTAAACAGAGATTATTAAGTGGAGATGTTAGAGATAATGTGAGAGCATTTGGGGTGATAATGTGAGAGCAATTGGATCATTATGAGTGACCATTTTTTTAATGACAAATGAGTATTACTTTACAGTATCGGACAATAAATTAAATACATTCATTCATATGATATAATCAATAATCGGGATATATAATAATTATTTAAACGAATAACTGTTAATACATTTTTAATGATTTAATTAGTAAATATTGGTGAAGAGCTTCTGCTACAAATATTGGTGAGGACCTTCTGCTACAGTTACACCAAAAAATAGAGGGTATATCCGGTTGTTTATTATTCCGATCGAACTAGATTTGCTTCCTGAATCAAATGCGCAATGTTCGTCAGGCTGTCTGTCAAAAAAAAGCTGTCAGTAAATTTAAAAAAAACGAACTTTACGAGTACATATAAAAAAAGCTGTCAGTAAATTTAAAAAAAACGAACTTTACGAGTACATATACATATATATGGAAATTATGATTTGACTTACATACATTGATAAAAGATCGATTGCGTTTAGGTGCGCAGAAAATCGGTTTAGTCTTTTATATAGTCTTAATTTTACAACGGATCATTATAAAATTTTGCGGACTTGTGATGCAGAAACGGACATTGACAAGTTTGAAGAGAATCGACTAAAATATCAACATATCTGGATGGGCAATAAAATTTCCTATATGACGAAAAAATTGGTTCGTTATACCCAATAGTACCAATAGTTATGACCACTTGAAATTATATATATTTATATACATATATAATAAGGAATTTAACTAACTAACTAACATAGTCTAACTTTTTGAATTAATCCTTGGCCGATAGCCTGAGATGCTAGTGCCTTTTACATTAAGTTTATTATAATTTTAATTGTAATAAATAAATACAAATAAATAAATAAAAAAAAATATATATTTATAATTTTTTCCTCGAAAAAAAAAGGGTTGAAAATATTTTTTTTTAATATAGGGTGATCTAAGTATAGATACTTTTTTTCAATATCCTTTTTTTCACAGATCACGTGTGAGTCGTGTCATGCTGTCATGTTATTTTTGTTAAGTATTGTTTGGCATTTCATCATGGAAAGACTTACGCCTGAACAACGTTTAAAAATTATGCAGTTTTATTATGACTTTCCAGTCGACCCACGACCTTGACACCAATGAGAAATATTTTAGCTCTCTTTAAGAGCTATATTTTTGCCATTGACCGATTCCCGATCCGACGTACCGGAATCATCGGCCCATATTTTATCAAAAATGATGCCGGTGAGAACGTAACAGTCAATGGCGACCGTTATCGTGCCATGATAACCGACTATTTGATACCTGAAATTGAAGCTCGTGATCTCGGCGACATTTGGTTTCAACAAAACGGCGCCACTTCCCACACATCGCATCAATCAATGGATTTATTGAGAGAATACTTCGGTGAGCAGATAATTTCACGTTTTGGGCCGGTCGATTGGCCACCAAGATCGTGTGATATCACACCGTTAGACTTTTTCCTGTTAGGATATGTAAAGTCTAAAGTTTATGCGGACAAACCCGCTTCGATTCAGACCTTGGAGCAAAAACAAACGCCAGTTACCAGTGAAATGCTCGAACGAGTCATCGAAAATTGTACTCAACGGATGGACCATCTGAGGCATAGCCGCGGCCAACATTAAGATAGACATATTCTTCAAAAACTAAATGCCAAAGAATGTTCTTTCAAATGATAATAAACATTCCCCATCCAATTTGAATTTTCTGTGTTTTTTCTTTAAAAAAGTAGGGAACCTCGAAATGGTTCACCCCTTATAACTTCATGTAGTCATAACATTTGTATATCGAACCAATTTTGACCAAGCAGCTTTTTCTTAATGTGAGCGAATAGGAAGAAGTCGTTGGGTGTCAAATCAGGGCTGTACGGCGGATGACCCATCAATTCGACGTTTTGACCGGTCAAAAAAGCGCTAGTTTGAGCCGATGTGTGAGAGCTCGCATTGTCATGGTGCACAATCCCTTGTTCGTTTTTCGAATTTCTCCGAAGACTTCAGGCAAACAAATTGTGGTGTCTCACTCAGAATTGACCGACCTACGTTGCTCAAGCGGAACAGTCGCCACATGACCAGTTTTGCCAAAGAAACAGGCGCCCATTTGCTTCGAAGTGCTTCTTCCACGAACAACATTCGTTGGATTTGGCTCGTCTTCGAAGACGCACACGGTCGATTGCTGTTTTGTTTCGGGCTCAAACGTATAGATCCAAGATTCGTCACCTGTGACGATCTTATAAACGTCTTTTGAAGCACCGCGATCGTATTTTTTCAATCACGATTGAGTTCATTAAACCAGCTTTTCACAGTGCTATAGGATGGTGCTTCATCGCCATACAGAGATGTCGTGATAATTCACGTCGAAAGTTGTGAAAAATGATCGCACGAAAATGTTCACGAGTTAATTCCATTTTTTGCCAAATTGATTTTTTCGAGTCACTGCAAACAACACAAATGATGGTCGAACGTCAAAACGTTCTGAGTACGTTCATGCTAAAAAATATGAAACTATCCAATGGAAATGTCAGATGGCGCCAGGCAACACTAAATTGAAATATATATAGCAACCCTCGTAGCACACGGTAAGGGAAAAAATGAAATATTAAATTTTCAATTGCAGATATCTCGGTAAATATACGAGATAATTCTTAGGTGTAAAAAGTTTTTTTGCAGACCTCAGTTAGTGGAACACTCTTTAAAACAAAGTAAACTTTGCAAAAATCGGTTCAAATTTCGTAAAACACAAAAACTATTTTTTTTTAATTTTTTCAAAAATTACAAATTAACAAACTAAGGATTTCTGCCGCATGGGTTGGTGAGGAAAAAATGCAATAAACCGAAAAAGGCAAAAAAGGGGCTGCCTAAGTGTTGACTGGGATACTGTAAACAATCCACAAAATGAGTAGAAACAAATTTTAGCTCTTATATACTATTTGAAATAGCCAAGTTTGGTAGACTTAGAAAAATTTATATTTTTGGAAATAGCTAATCACATTTTTTTACTCCAAATAATTTACCTAAAATTTACTAAATGCATAATGTTGAAGACACCATACGCAAATTGTAATTTCACTTAAAGCTTTTTTCACGAAAACGCTTTAAACAGGTTGTAAATATAAATTTTATACCGAGCACAGCGAATTAAATCTTAACTTCGAAGATACAATGCAGCTGCACTATAACACCCAGAACGGTTATTTTTCCGATTAACGGCACATAATTATACCCTTACTGTGGTACAGGGTATTATAAGTTTGTTTCACGGCAGATGTTTGTAACACCTTAAAATAACACAGCTATTAAAGTACCGATCGACTCAGAATCACTAGCTGAGTCGATTTAACCATGTCTGTCCGTCCGTCCGTCTGTCCATGTAAAGTTGTTCGTTGAATACAGGTCGCAATTTCACTCCGATCGTTCTGAAATTTTGCAGTTTAGAGTATTTCGCAGCTGTAAAGATCCCTATTGAATTTGGTTGAAATCGGTTAAGATTTAGCTATAGCTCTAATATATATGTTTCGTCCGATTTTGCTCTTTAGTCCTGTAGAAGCTGTATTTTACATCCAATCATTTTGAAATTTAGAATGGTAGAGTTTCTTGATCCATGAACCAACACTACCGAATTTGAAGAAAATCGGTTAAGATTTAGCTATAGCTCCCATATATATGTTTCGTCCGATGTGCCCCTTTAGTTCTATAGAAGCTGTATTTTACATCCAATCGTTTTGAAATTTAGAATGGTAGAGTTTCTTGATCCATGAACCAACATTGCCGAATTTGAAGAAAATCGGTTAAGATTTAGCTATAGCTCCCGTATATATGTTTCATCCGATTTGGCTCTTTAGATCCAATCGTTTTTATACCCTACACCACACTGTGGTACATGTTATTATTTAAGTATAAAATGTCCCAAAAGTAAATTTATGTAAACAATTTATACATGAATTACAAAATTTATATATCAGAGTTATTCAATATTACGAGAGTGGTGTAGGGTATTATATAGTCGGCCCCGCCCGTCTTTAGCCTTTCCTTACTGGTTTTATCGGTACCAATGACTCTTCTGGCAAGAAAATTGAATTAATCCACAATTTTGGTACCAAATACCCCAAAATCAAAAAAAAATCTGTATTTCATCAGAAGTCGAAGAGACGCGTCGGCAAAAACATCAGAGTTTCTTTAGATGTCGGTATGACGCGTTGAATTTGGTGTGAACCACTCTATACGTTTTTCGAACGATGTCGGTTCAATTTCGGATCCGATATCGGATTTTTTTGCCGACTGCCGTACCGATTTCGAAGCGATTTTCCAACATTTGGTTTGCTGGGTTTTGTTTGACTCGCTACATTGGCATGTAACTCACCGATACTGTCGTCGTAGCTTGTGGTGACAAGCCGTTGCTGTGAATACTACTCAGCAATATTAGTGTTGTGAACATTTTGACTATTGTCTAGTTATGATGAGAGACATATTATAACGTTCTTGAACGGAAGGAAAGTAAACATAGTGTGTTTCTCTCTCTCAGCCAAACTAAAAGAGTTTGTTACGACTCTGGCCACCCTGAGTTATATCCAGGCCTGTGCAGTCGGAGTCGGCGTCGACGTTGTTTTTGCAAATTTCATGAAATTTTACTTTTAAATGCATACGTTTTATTATTTTTCAACTTATTTTGTATAAATATGTTTATGTACATACAAATCAATCGAAATTTTTGATCGCAAAATTAGTAGAATTAAATAATTTTGCAAAATTCATCTCGGAGTCGACCATCTCGAAGTCGACTCCGACTGCAACTCCAGCTACGACTCCGAGATCGATTTTATAATATGTACCGAATCAATTATATTCCGGACCAAACATATTCATTCATATGTGTATCCATTCATATGTATATTTATACAAAATATTTTAAAAATATGAAATGTATTTATTGGAAAGTATAGTTTCATGAAAGCAGCAAAAACAATGCCGACTTTGACTCCACATCCCTGGTTATATCCCAGCTTCAAAGTGAAAACACGTCGATACATTATCATTCCGTTTCCAACACCTTGATATATTAATCGGAGACCATATAAGGTATACATATTCGTAAAATCCGAAATAATTGAGCTAGTTTGATCAATGTTGGCAGAAATATTTCATATAGTTACAGATTGTTTTGGATTGAAATTGGGCCATATCGATCATTGTTTTCTTATAGCCATAAAAACCTCATTTTGTAAGCCTTTCTATTTTAAGAAGAAGTCACCAGAACAAAAATTATCCAAGCAGTTCACACTTAGTGATAGACAATATACGAGTATAGTGGTCGCCCCTTAAATAATTAATACCACATTTATCAGACCATTTTGCTGAAATTTATTAGTTTCTGTTTCATATCATTATAAATTCTGCAATTTAGTTTAATTACCGCCAGTCAATTGTGGCCGTATACGCCACAATTTAAAAACTATTTGGCAGAATTTATATAGCTAGAAATTGTTTGGCAAGAATTCTCCACAATAAACAAGAACTACGTCGATCCATGTTTTGATGTAGCCCCCATACGTATGTCGCTTTCAAATTTGATTGTTTATGCCATACAAATCTGATTGTCCAGCCAATTTGTCTGAAATTTTGCTGTTTGTGCTTTATTTATACTAAAACTCTGCTTTTAAATAGGTTAAGCCATAGAAGCCACATTTTCAAAATAATTTGACTAAAAATTTGCAGCTCTGTTTTGTTTTTTAAAAGAATTTGCATTTTCCCACTTTAAAGATTGTTGCGGTTTATTGAATGTAATCCATGGTGGAACGTTTACAAGATTCGTCCCGGCCGAACTTACTACCGTTCTTAATTGTTATTTTTAATGAACATCTTGGAGTCAAAATAGGATTGAAAGAAGAGATTTGTTATTTCTTCCCACTGTTCCTTAACAATCTATAAAATGTAAATGTTAATGTAATGTTGAACAGATCGATGAGGCATACAATTTTTTACAAATATTTTGATTATTTCGTGAAAAAATTATAGTTACATGGTTCTTAAATACCTGACTTTCTGAATTGTACATTCTTTTTTAGCACTTACTTTAAATTCCAATACACAATTATACACAGACACAAAATAGTAAAGAAGAAGTGAGCAAAATTCTCATGACAAGCAATTCTATAATATGAATGGGAAGTTTTGTTAATAATTCATTTAAAAATTCCACTTATTATGTGTGACATGGAGTTGAATTACGCTATAGACTGAAGCGTTGACTGCAGTAGTGGCCTAAGCCACATAATCAACGAATAAACAAGCCACGATTATAATACGACTGGGAAGTTTTGTTAATAATTCATTTAAAATTTCCACTTCTTACACGCAACACAATAATTGTCGAAAAAAATGTTATGGTATTTTTTTTTTTGTAAGGTGCCTATAATATTTATTACACATTTTTTAAAGGGAGGTACTCGAAGGAGTGCACCAACATAGTCCATCTTTGACCTTAGCCTGAGATTGATAAAAATATTGACACATACCAAATTTTAAGTCAATTGGTTAATCCTGTCGAAAGTTATCGTGCGCACCAACCAGACAGACAGACGGACAGGCTGACGGTCATTGCTAAAATGACTTAGAATGGCCCAAAAACGGATTTCCGCCAAATATTCTTGGGGGTCTCTTAGGTCACTCCATCGATAGGTTACACTTTTGGTTGGCAGCATCTGATATATACATACATATCCTTGTTCATTTCTACCAAAAGTGCTATAATTTCTACATTTATCTTCGCTAGGATGCCAGCTTTCAAAAAATGGAATAAATATTTTTTTGGCAAATTTTTCTTTATATTTTTTATGGCAGCAAAAACAAAGTTTTTAAAAAAAAAAATAGATTTTTTCCTAATTGTTTTAACGACAGTTACTAAACTTCGGTTTCTATATGAAAGTGATGTCTTCAGCATTTTTAGCCCTCATAATATATTTTAATTTGTTGGCTTAAAAAGTATGGTTCAAATACTAAAGGTATATTTCATCAAAATTGGAATTCTAAAAAAACCAGTAAGGAAAGGCAGAAAGTCGAGCGGGGCCGACTATATAATAACCTACACCTCCCTTACAATGCGATAAGGGTTATTGCGATAATAATTTTGAATAATTGTTAATGGGTATAAACATATTATCTAATTCTGAACTTATAATCGCTCAATTAAGCAATATTCGTATATCTATCTATATAAAGGGTGTCCCAAGAAGAACGCAATTTTTAAATCTCGCAACATTCGAAGTGTCATTGTTTGACATTTGAATAATTGTTATTGTTTGTTAGTAGAAGGTACGAGGTTAGTAAAAATGGAGCGCTACACGAATGAACAACGCATTCTCATTGTGAAATTGTTTTACCAAAATGGTGAAAGTTTTGCGGCTACAGTTCGCAAATTGCGATCAATTTGGGGTCACAATAATGCTCCAAAAGAGCCAACTGTAAAGAGATTAATGGATAAATTTGCCGAAACTGGGTCTGTTAGTGATGTAAAGACAACAACGCGCCATCGACCGAAAATGTCGCAGCTGTACGTGATGATGTCGCTCAAACTCCATCCACCTCAATTCGACACCGAAATATCGGTATCGTGAAATGATAACCATTTTTTTCTTGCCTAGAATTGAAGAAATGAATGTGGAGGGCATGTGGTTCTAACAAGACGGCGCCACATGTCATACAGCCAGAGAAACAATTCAATTGCTGCATCAGTCATTTCCCGGTCGTGTTATTTCGCGTTTTGGAGATCAGAATTGGCCGCCTAGATCGTGCGATTTAACACCATTAGATTTTATTCTTTGGGGTTTTTTTAAGTCGATGGTTTACGCGAATAAGCCGACGACGACTCAAGCCTTAAAAGACGAAATTGGACGCTGCATTAATGAAATACCGCAGCATTCATGCAAAACGGTCATTGAAAATTTCATTAAAAGATCGCGTGCATGCCAGCAAAGCCGCGGCGGCCATCTGCACGATATATTGTTCCATACATAACCTCATTCTGTCTACTTTACGATGTAATAAAGTTTCACGATTTTTTCTTAAATATCTGTGTTTTATTTAAAATTAAAAAATTGCGCTCTTCTTGGGACACCCTTTATATAAAAGAGAGTGTCTGTTTGTGGGTTTGTTTGTTTGTTTGTTTGTATGTTTGTTTGTTCCGTATAGACGTCTAAACGGCTAGACCGATCATCTTGAAATTTTCACAGAATGTACATGTGTAGGGGTACACATGTACATTGAGAAATTGAGAAAAATTTTTAGCTAGAGTGCTGAAATTTTGTGTGTATGCATTTAGTGGCAGATTATGTGAATTTTCCAAAAATGGGCGGAATCGGACCAATGGGCGTGGCCCCGCCCATATAAGCCAAATTTTGAAATTGAGATATTTTGCAAAATTTGTTAGCGAGAGTGCTGGTATTTTGTGCGTATGTAAATGGTGGCGGTCTACGTGATTGGTCCAAAAATGGGCGGGATCAGAACACTGGGCGTGGCCCCCCATATAAGCTAAATTTTGAAATTGAAATATCTTGCACAATTTATTATCGAGAGTGCTGCAGTTTTGGACATATGTATCTGATGACAGTCTTCGCGATTCGCCCAAAAATTGGCGGGATCAGACCAATGGACGTGGCCCCGCCTATATAAGCTAAATTTTGAAATTGAGACACATATCTTGCACAATTTTTAGCGAGAGTGATGTCTGGTGGTAGTCTACGTTATTGGTCCAAAAAGGGTCGGGATCGGATCAATGGCCGTGGCCCTGCCCATATAAACTAAATTTTGAAATTGAGATATCATGCACAATTTGTTAGGGAGATTGCTGTGATTTTGTGCATCTCACGCAGTCTACGTGATTACACAAAAAAGGGCGGCACCGCCCATAGAAACCTAATTTTGAAATTAAGATATCTTGCACAATTTGTTTAAGTGAGCGCTGTACTTTTGTGTATATGTATCTGGCAGCAGTCTACGTCAGGAAATGGGAGGGATCAGACTAATTTGCGTGGCTCCGGTCATATAAGCCAAATTTATTATCGAGAGTGCTGCAGTTTTGGGTATATGTATCTGATGACAGTCTACGCGAGACCAATGGACCTGACCCCGCCTATATAAGCCAAATTTTGAAATTGAGACTCATATCTTGCAAACTTTTTTAGCGAGAGTGCTGTAATTTTTTGCATATGGATTTGGTGATAGTCTACGTGAATGGTCCAAAACGGGTTGCGATCGGACCAATGGGCAATGTATATATATATCCGTTGGCGATCTAGATGATTGGTCCAAAAATGGGCGGGTTCGGACCAATAGGCGTGGCCCCGCTCATACAAGCCAATTTTTTAAATTGATATATTTTGCACAGTTTGATATCGAGAGTGCTGGAATTTTGTGTATATGTATATGGTGGCAGTCTTCGTGATTGGTCGGCATCGGAACAATGGGCGTGGCCCCGCCCATATAAGCCAACTTTTGAAATTGAGATATATTGAACAATTTGTGATGTCTTACACATTTTTTTAGCGACAGTTCTGTAATTTTGTGCATATGTATCTGATGATAGCCTACATGAATGGTCTAAAAAGTATGCATTTGATGGCAGTCTAGGTAACTGGTTCAAAAATGGACGGAATCGGAAATCTGAAGTCTGGGGCAACGAAGTGGACCGGGTCCAGCTATCTATATATATAAAAGAGAGTGTCTGTTTGTTTGTTTGTTTGTTTGTTTGTATGTTTGTTTGTTCCGTAAAGACGTCTAAACGGCTTGACCGATCATCTTGAAATTTTCACAGAATGTACACGTGTAGGGGGTGCTGAAAATAGGGTACTTGAATTTTCGATATATCAAGTGGGCGTGGACCCGCCCATATGGGTCAAATTTAGGTATTGAGAAAAATTTTTAGCTAGAGTGCTGAAATTTTTTGTGTATGCATTTAGTGTCAGATTATGTGAATTTTAAAGAAATGGGCGGAATAGGACCAGTGGGCGTGGCACATCCCATATTTTGATATATCTTGCATGTATTATACAAGGAAATACATGAACCAAAATGCTCGGTATGCGATAATTACAGCTGCTCACTCCAATACAATCGCAATATGATAATGTGATGCATGACCAATGAAACAAGAATTTGGCATTTTTATAAGTATACATTTCTATTTTCTGGACTTTCCACTGAATTCGGTATTTTTTCATTCAGTGAATTTATTACTAATACCAGTAAGGAAAGGCAGAAAGTCGGGCGGGGCCGACTATATAATACCCTACACCTCCCTAACAATGCGATAAGGGTCATTGTGATTATAATTTGGAATAAATGATAAATGTGGTGTGTGTGTGTGTATGTATATCTTATTTTGAACCGATAATCGCTAAATTAAGCAATATTCGTTCCTAAATTGAGAAACATTTTTCTAGAGAACTTTGTAATGATCGGAAGTAAAGTACAACTTCTATAGCGCTTTGTAACCAAATCTCGAGGAACATATATATGGAGGTTATATATAAATCTGAATCGATTTTCCTTGAATACTCATTCATGTAAAATAGAAACCTGTTTCTGTAGAATTTCCTACTGATCGGATATAAAACACAGTGTCTACAGCGCTTACATGTCAAATTGGGGGTAACATATATATGAACCGAATTTTGCGGTATTCCTTCATGTAATAAGAAACCTCTTTCTGCCGAATTTCTTACTGATCGGATATAAAATACAGTTTCTACAGCGCTTGAATTTCAAATCGGGGGTATCATATATATGGGGACTATATCTAAATCTGAACCGATTTTCTCCGAATTTGGCCGTATTCCTTCATATAATAAGAAACCTCTTTCTGCCGAATTTCGTACTGATCGGATATAAAATACAGTTTCTACAGCGCTTACATGTCAAATCGGGGGTAACATATATATGGGGGCTATATCTAAATCTGAACCGATTTTCTCCGAATTTGGCAGTATTCCTTCGTGTAATAACAAACCTCTTTCTGCCGAATTTCGTACTGATCGGATATAAAATACAGTTTCTACAGCGCTAATTTTGACATGGGCAGCGAAGCGCACCGGGCTCAGCTAGTATATTATATTGAGAAACATCTTTCTGGAAAATTTTAATGATCGGAAGTAAAGTACAACTGCTATAGCGTTTTGATACCAAATCAGGAGGATCATTTATATGGAGGTTATATATAACTCTGAACAGATTTTCCCTGAATACTCATTCATGTAAAATACCTCTTTCTGTCGAATTTAGTACTGATCGTATATAAAATACAGTCTCTACAGAGCTTACATGTCAAATCGGGGGTAACGTATATATGGGGACTATATCTAAATCTGAACCGATTTCTTCCAAATTTAAAAGTGTTCATTCATATAATAGGAAACCTCTTTCTGCCGAATTTCATACTGATCGGATATAAAATACAGCTTTAATAGCGCTTACATATCAAATCGGGTGTAACATATATATGGGGGCTATATCTAAATCTGAACCGATTATCTCCGAATTTGCAGATATCCTTCATGTAATAAGAAACCTCTTTCTGCTGAATTTCGCACTGATCGGTTATAAAATACAGTTTCTACAGCGCATACATGGCAAATCGGGGGTTATATATATATGGGGCTATATCTAAATCTGAAACGATTTTGTCCGAATTTGGCAGTATTCTTTCATGTATTAAGAAAACTCTTTTTGCCGAATTTCGCACTGATCGGATATTCTACAGCGCTTACATGTCAAAACGGTGGTTACATATATATGGGAGCTATATCTAAATCTGAACCGATTTCTTCCAAATTTAACAGTGTTCACTGATATAATAACAAACCTCTTTCTGCCGAATTTCATACTGATCGGATATAAAATAAAGTTTTTACAGCGCTTACATGTCAAATCGGGGCTAACATATATATGGGGGCTATATCTAAATCTATACCGACTTTAACCAAATTCAACAGGGATCACCCTTGGCCAAAAAAAAGATATGTGTAAAGTTTCGTCGAGATCGGGCCTTAATTGCGACCTGTACTTTGATTACAAGAATACATGCACAGACAGACGGACATAGCTAAATCAACTCAGAAAGTGATTCTAAGTCGATCGGTATAATAAACGATGGGTTCTTTTCGGTGTTACGAACAAATGCACAATGTTATAATACCCTGAACAAGTGTGGTGTAGGGTATAAAAATTTACCATAAAAAAATTTGTTTTGGTTTCATATAATAGAATGCTTCAATCTATACAAAAAAAAGTTTGTAGATCCCGGGCACAAAAAAAAATTTTTTTTTTGCATATTGTTATATGTGACATAATGCTAGACTTAAGCGTTGGTTGCAATAGTGGCCCAAGCCACATAAACAACAAAATCGAATTTTTAAATCTATATAAGATCCTCTTTCAATTTAAAGTGTTTTACAGAAAATATAAAATTTTATAACTAAATGACAGAATATTTCATTAAGCAATAGTACATTAACTGCACGCTGAAAAAAAATCGCATCTGTAGTATATTGTCCCAAACATATTCGGCTTGAAACATATATGTGTTTAGGGTACACTCTAAACATATAATATTGGGTACACACAAAAAGTATATATTTGGGAAAATGTTATTCTAAACAACAAATTTTTTTACATCCCAGTATGTTTTTATTTGGGACAATCATTTCCGAAACAAATATTTATTTGCACTTAAGAATTCAGAAAATACGTTAATTGTGTTAAATTTTTTATACATTAAAAAATTAAAGTTATTTTTTAAGACATTTTTAAAGTTCGTAAAAATAATAAATAATAATAATTTAAATCGTATAATCGTGGATCAAAATAAATTACTTGGAGGATTGACAAGAAATGATGACTTAGAATACTAACTCAGAAATTTTAAAATGATTGATTTAAACTGAAGTTAATGCTGCATATGGTATTGTAACTGGGAGGTACAATTCGAAATCAAGGAAACGTTTTATCTGAAATTCTAAAAAGTCAGCAAAGTTTTGAAAATCTTTTTTAAATAAAATATATTGGGATAAATTCCTAAAGAATAATTTTATTTGTATTTAAACACCTATTTTATTTGATAAATTTAGTTCGCAAATATATTTTGTTGTAATATATTAATAAATGCGTTCCACATATATTTTATTAATTTTCAAATAAAATTTACCTGCTCAGAAATGTATAATATTTAAAAATTAGTTTTACAAATATATTTTCTTTCGATTCCAACATATCAATAAAGGCAATTTTGCCCCGTGTGTATATTGGCAACTATAGAATAAGTCTCGGCATAGTTTTAAAATTATTCTAATATTCTTTCTCCTTATTGTTTGGCTCAAGGTCCTTGATTAAAAGCCTGATTTTATTTTTTTAATATCAAAATTTTTATTTTCTCGATATTTCGACTAACATCGTTAGTCGTCATCGGGAGATCTAATACAGAAAAACACAATAATTTAAGTTGAAAACCAGTAAGGAAAGGCAGAAAGTCGGGCGGGCCGACTATATAATACCCTACACCTCCCTAACAATGCGATAAGGGTCATTGAGATAATAATTTGGAATAATTGGTAAATGGGTAGGAACATATTATCTAATTCTGAACCGATAATCGCTAAATTAAGCAATATTCGTTCCTAAATTGAGAAACATATTTCTGGAAAATTTTAATAATCGGAAGTAAAATACAACTTCTATAGCGCTTTGATACCAAATCAGGAGGAACATATATACGGATGTTATATATAAATCTGAACCGATTTTCCCTGAATACTCATTCATGTAAAAAGACATCTTTCTGTCGAATTTCGTACTGATCGAATATAAAATACAGTCTCTACAGCGCTTACATGTCAAATCGGGGGTAACATATGGGGGCTATATATATATGGGGGCTATATCTAAATCTGAACCGATTTTCTCCGAATTTGGCAGTATTTCTTCATGTAGAAGGAAACCTCTTTTTGCCGAAGTTCGCACTGATCGGATATAAAATAACATTTTTACAGCGCTTACATGTCAAATACGGGGTAACGTTTATATGGGGGCTATATCTAAATCTGAACCGATTTCTTCAAAATTTAACAGTGTTCTTTCAAATAGTAGGAAACCTCTTTCTGTCGAATTTCATACTGATCGGATAAAAAATACAGCTTTTACAGCGCTTACATGTCAAATCAGGGGTAACGTATATATGGGGGCTATATCTGCGGAATTTAATACTGATCGTATATAAAATAACATTTTTACAGCGCTTACACTTCAAATCGGGGGTAACGTATATATGGGGGCTATATCTAAATCTGAACCGATTTCTTCCAAATTTAACAGTGTTCATTCATATAATATGAAACCTCTTTCTGCCGAATTTCAGACTGATCGGATATAAAATAAAGTTTTTACAGCGCTTACATGTCAAATCTGGGGTAACATATATATGGGGGCTATATCTAAATCTGAACCTATTTTAACCAAATTCAATAGGGGTCGTCCGTTGGCCAAAAAAAAGATATGTGTAAAGTTTCGTCGCGATCGGACCATACGACCTGTACTTTGATTACAAGAATACATGCACAGACAGACGGACAGACAGACGGACAGACAGACGGATATAGCTAAATCAACTCAGAAAGTGATTCTAAGTCGATCGGTATACTAAACTATGGGTCTATTTCTTCTCCTTTTGGGTGTTACAAACAAATGCACAATGTTATAATACCCTGTACCACAGTGTGGTGTAGGGTATAAACACTTTACAAATACGCAAACATTTTAAGTATAATTACATTGAAAAATTGCTGAACGTAAAATAAATTTTCGACTTTCCTTCGCAAGCTAATCACACCACTACTGTTTTATTCGTCCGTGCTTTCTCACTATGTGTCTGTACATCTGAGAGCACTTGTCAGTGTCCGATTTGTAGTTTAATCTCTTCTCCGTAGGAACGTCAATAATATGCAACATCTCTAATGTATAACGTCTGTAGTAATTACTCTCTTCTGTTAGTATTTCTACATTGTCAAAGTCTGGTCTATGCCCTGTTATCGCACAGTGGGCCGCTAATGATGTCCTTTGTTCGAGAGGTTTGTCGGTTATTTTTAAGTCTGATTTATGTGACGAAAGTCGAGTCTTCAATTTTGATTTCGTCGTACCAACATATACTTTTTGGCATATGTATATCAGAGTCGTCACCAGTGCATTTTACCTGGTACACAAGATTTGACTTGTCCTCTTTTGCAACCTTAGTTTGTTTCGTCCTGTTGCATGCTTTGTACGCAATCTTAACTTTTTCCTTATCATAGATGTCTGATCGTAAAAATCTTTCAGATAACCCCGGAATGAATTTCATCGACTTGTATATTCTACTGTCATTAGTTTTGTCCTGTCAATGCGACTTTCTAGCACGTTTTAGAAGTCCCTCAACTGTCTTCGTCGGGAAGTGCTGTCAGATGTACCGACACATAGTGAGGAAGCACGGACGAATAAAACAGTAGTGGTGTGATTAGCTTGCGATGGAAAGTTGGAAAATTTCTCTTACGTTCAACACGTTCGTATTTGTAAAGTGTTTTTTAAATTAAAATATTGTGTATTTCTGTATTAGATCTCCTGATGACGACAAACGATGTTAGTCGAAATATCGAGAAAATAAAAATTTTGATATTAAAAGAATAAAATCAGTCTCAAGGCTCAAGGACCTTGAGCCAAACAATAAGGAGAAAGAATTAAAAACACGAATGTCAACAATTAATAAAAACAACTTATTCTAATATATTATTCCAGAGTCAGCACTAAAGTCCAATAAACTCACAATAAAGTTAAAGAAACTGTATTGATCAAAAATGGTCAAATATTGTACTACAAATTTCTTCTTTCGCCTAGTTAGGGTTAGATCACTACGGCACGCAACGCATCAAATGAAGACTGAAATACTGAAACACCCCACTGACACCAAATTCGCCATCGACAAACAATGATATGATTAAAT
This sequence comes from Eudasyphora cyanicolor, assembly GCA_963930755.1. Lineage (NCBI taxonomy): Eukaryota > Metazoa > Arthropoda > Insecta > Diptera > Muscidae > Eudasyphora > Eudasyphora cyanicolor. Next base: position 52,908,454 of record OZ005736.1, on the reverse strand, counting down.
CTGCAATATATCAAACAAGATGAAAATAATTTCGTTGTGAAAGCACATAACTTTAGCAAGTGAGCGTTGTGTTAAATTATATAATTATCCATACATATTTGAAACCAAAGCATTGAGTTTATACAGCCAAATGATGGTGGACTGACTACGTTACATCATACGTTACATCATACAAATTCAGAAATAATAGTCGTATGGTTGGAAAATTTGGCTTCTACAAATTTAGGGTATCAAATGGAAAGGAATCTTAATATGGTGTGTTTCAAAACATGTACCGATAAGCCCTTATTTTCTGGGACATTGAAAATTTAAATCGCAATGAATTTATCACTGTGGTATTATTTCGTTGGTTGTATGGCCTCCAATTCAGGCAAGAAAAAGTCTTTAATCATATTTCTTAATTTTTGAAGAAATGTGAACCAATGATTCCCCCTGCCCATAGAGGACACCAAGCAGTGAATTTTTGTGGATGTAACGGCGTCTGAACAATGACTTGTGGATTATCATTACGACAATTTTGTTTATTAAAGTACTTGTTGCCGCCAACTCCAAAATCTACCTGAATTTTATAACAACAATATTTTATTTATAAATGTAATAGATTTATTTAGTTGTCATTTAATTTAAGATAAATAGTTAAACAACAAATGAATTGTCAGGTAGCGTCTTGATCATTCCCCATTTTTTCTGGATTTTACTTATGATTGGATCATACGTGGTGCTTAGCATATCACATTAATCCTAAACACATTTCCCAGTTATTTCCATACCAAAAAGTAGGTCCACTTATAATCAATATATTTTTGAATTTAAATCATAACTATTTTGTTCTGTAGGATTTTCCATATAAGTACTCGTACATTTGTCGAATATATCATTTATTTTACTGAACGGAGCGTACTTTATTCAAAATCCCAGTGGAATCCACTATCTCGACCAACTTGTCTTTCCAACAGTAATCATTCATCCAGATGTGAGCTTCATCACTGATTTCGAACCATAATTTTGGTAACAATTTTCACGCGTTGCAAACGTTGTTCCGGAGTTAGTCTATTCATTATGAAATGGCAAACCAAACTGAGCATAAATCAAGTGACAGCTTTCGAAAAGACCAACTCCGCAAAATGTTTTGCCAGATTGAAAACCACACGTCTAAAAAAAACACCCTGATGAAAGTATCAGTGGGTGATTAATTACGATCGAGACAATTTCAATGGTTGATGTAGGGAATTTTTCTAGTCTGTGGTGTGGATTTCTCCGGATTCCGATTAAGACTCCTCCTCAGTGAGACAACCGATCTTCTCTGTGAATTTTATTATTGCTGAGACTGAACTTATGTGTTGTGTTTAGAAAAGTTTCAGTAAGAACTTTTGCAAAAATAAAATGCATTTTTATTTTTGCATTTTTTTAAATCATCAAGAGCTTTGGAATAAATTTCTAAATTTTTTTATTGGAAATGTCGTCATCCTTAGCCCTTTTTAGCAACTCCAAATACATTTTACCTTCCTCCCACATAGAAGGACATTCTCTTACTAAAAATCAAAAGCTCATAATTTTCTTGAAATTTGGTGCAAAATGGACGTAATAGCCACATCGCTTTGGAACCTCGGCACAATAGGTAAAAATGTTGCCAATATTGAATAGTTCATATTTCTAATAAAATTACACAAAACTCATAACATTTGGTATAAGCCAATAGTTTTGAAGTGTCTACTGTTCACTGAAAAGGGAGGTATTTATATAACCCCTTCAGGATGCGCCTCAGTCGTGAGCATTGACATTGTTCAGGCGCCGTGAAATCCACAAAAAGTCACTGTTTCGTGTTCTCTATGTGCAGAGGGAATCATTGGTCCATATTTCTTCAAAAATGAAGCCGGCCATAATGTTACAGTCAATGGGAAACGCTATAGAGCCATGATTAATAAATTTTTCGTGCCTGAATTGGAGGATGTTGATGTGGACGACCTTTGGTTCCAACAAGACGGCGCTACATGCCATACAGCCAACACAACAATCAATTTATTGAAGGAAAGTTTTGGTGAGCGCATTATCTCGCGTCGTTGGCCTGTGGCGTGGCCTCCAAGATCGTGCGATTTAACACGGCTGGACTATTTTTTGGTGGGTTATGTGAAGTCGCTTGTCCACGCAGATAAACCCGACACGTTGACGACTTGTAAGAGAATATTCGGCGCGTTATTGCTGATATACAGCTCCAAATGCTGCAAAAAGTGGTCGAAAATTGGGCTTCTCGGATGGAATTTATTCGAGCCAGCCGCGGCGGCCACTTGCCCTAAATCATATTTAAAACATAATTAAATGCGTTTTATTTCTACTTGGAAACCACACGTCTAAAAAACACCCATTAGCTGTAGAACTAGCGCCAAGACAATGTATTTCTTCCTTCCGGATTATAATGAGCTATCGGATAATTTAATTCCACAAAAGTAAGCGAGTCTAAAAATAGGACTGTCAAATTGTTAGCTTAATTCCAAATATCCAAAAAAATCTGGTTCCCTTAAATACTTAGTATAAATTACTGTCGATGAGTGCGTCCGTTGGTGGTGCAGAGAGCTGGCATGCACTGTTTCGAAGCAACTAACCCGAGTTCAAATCATCGTCGGATCGAAAAATAAATAAGTCTATTAAATTAAAATTAAAAATAGAAAATAAAGAGAAACAAATCTAAAGAAAAAATATTTTTTTTTATATATGTATCTAAACTGGTGAAAATGTCGAAAAAAGAAGGCGTTCCTTTTTCAGCAATTCAGAATTAGTTCCGGAAGTCTTTAATTATTTATATAAATAATTTGTTGGTATGTGACAATAATTTGTTCTATCTCAGCGTAAGTTCGAAGACGGGGCATATTGGTCCGCTCATTCTAGTAATACTTAATTAAATATTAATTCTCTAATAACTTCTATACTACTTATCCGAATAATCTGCACTTCTTCATATATTAACTGCTTATATCTTTAATACCAAAATAAATACTTGCAATTTTGTGCAGTATATTTATACCCTCCACCATAGGATGGGGGGTATATCCATTTTGTCACTTCGTTTGTAATACCTCTAAATATTGATCTGAGACCCCATAAAGATTTAGCCATGTCAGTCTGTCCGTCCGTCCGTCTGTGGTAATCACGCTACAGTCCGCAATAATAGAGCTAGGTTGATCAAATTTGGTACAAATACTTCCTATAGTTGCAGGTTGTTTGGGATTGCAAATGGGCCATACCGATTCGTATTTAGATATAGCTCCCATATATAGCATCTAAATTGTTGTGATTCCTATTGTTTTCATCTACTTCCTACTTCTCATGGTGGAGGGTATATAAGATTCGGCATGGCCGAACTTAACGCTTTTACTTGTTTTATATTTAATATTAGTTTTTATAAATAATTGAAATTTTCTACAGTGCGGAGTCGGAGTCTTGGAGTCGGAGTAGGGGATATTTGCCCGGAGTCGGAGTCCGGAGTCGACAAATTATGGTCGACTCCGAGATGGATTGTGCAAAATGTACGATTTATGCGATAGAATTTTTGCACTCAACAATTTTTGGGAATACAATTCTGATACAAAAGAAGGATAAAACATTTGAAGCCTTTAACCAAATATTTTTGTATGTCCAAAATATCTATAAAGTCAACCAAATTATCGACTTTTTATGTAAAGACAGTTTATTTAGCAAGATGAATATGCTGCTAATAAAATAAGAATTTTGCAAGACTATATGTTATTCCTAAGCGAGTAAAAAGCAAGTAAGAAAATACCAATGACTGGCGAAGCCAACTATATGATATATTGTTAGAGCAGAATAAGCTCAGATATAGCAAATATAAATATGAAATATAAATAATAATTATACAACTAAATCTAAACTGAATTTGTTCAAATTCGACAATATGCGTTCCTGCATAAATAAACTCTACCCTACTAAATTGAAAAATGATTGAATGTGGAATACAGCTCCCATAGCGTTACAAGGCCAAATATAAAGAAACATTTATATTTTGGGGCAATATCGATCAGAACTAATTGCAATAGGTTTCCTCCCTGCTGTAAGAGTTTTTTTTTGCCAAATTTCAGCAGGATCGGAGTGAAAAAGTTATAACCCCATGTACCATAGTGTTGTGTAGAGTACAATAAGTAACGAAGAAGTTGGATGCCTGAAGCGAACATAACTTCCAAAAATTGCGGTATACGGGTATTAAACCAGATACAGTGATTGATTGATTTTATCATGATTTCATTTTGAAAGAATTGTAATATTATTTGCAAGTCAGGCGTCAATAAATAAATAATAATTTAATTACTGGTATTTAATACCTACTGTTTTGTGGTTTTATTTTCAATAAAATGAATTCACGTTTTAGTAGAAATAAAATTTCAGAAATTTATTTTATTTAACTGCCGGAGTCGTAGCTGGAGTCGGAGTCGAACCATTTTAAAATCCGACTCCGGGAGTCGGAGTCGAGTAGTTTTGGCTCGACTCCGCAGCCCTGCCTCCTGCACATATGGACAATTTTGCACTAAAATTCAACAGCTTATTACTTTAATACTAGAGCATACTTTAAATTTATTAAATGCAATTTAAATTGTTTATAATTTAATTAAAACAAAATATAAATAAATTTACTAAATATTTTTGGGACTGAAAGTGAGGGGATTCGTAAGTCGGTTCGAAGATGAGCCAAATTGGTTCACTCCTTCTAATACTTCCCCTACAAAAGGTTAACATTTGGTGAAAAATCGATTCGTCAGCAACTTCTATACTACTTATTTGAATCTTCTGAAATTCTACACATAGTGTTAGTTTATTAGTCACAATCACCTCGAAGAAAAATAACGAAGTAATGAATAAAATTGCGCCAAAAGTCATCTACTTATAGCTTTAATATCAGTTCATACATATACATACTTCAAATTTTCTACAGTTAATGTGAAAAATGCGCGTCATTAGCACGCCCCTTCTGGTACCACCCACACAAGTAGACTATTTTGCACCAAAAGTTAACATAGGTAGTTAATATTTTTTTTGCCTGCAGTTAATTAAATTGACAACACTTTAATAAAAAGCTATACAATTGAACTGCTTCATTAACAACATTTACAACAACGATATTGCATATGCATATCGTACATATTAATAAAACCTTTTAATTATTGGTGTGAACAAATAAGCCTATGCGGGCAATGGACACAATCAATAAAATATCGTCATCATAAATGAACCAGTAAGGAAAGGCAGAAAGTCGGGCGGGGCCGACTATATAATACCCTACACCTCCCTAACAAGGATAAGGGTCATTGCGATAACAATTTGAAATAATTGGTAAATGGGTGAGAACATATATAGGTGGATATATCTAATTCTGAAACGATAATCGCTAAATAAAGCAATATTCGTTCCTAAATTGAGAAATATCTTTCTGGAGAATTTTGTATTGATCAGAAGTAAAGTACAACTTCTATATCGCTTTGTAACCAAATCAGGAGGAACATATATATGGAGGTTATATATAAATCTGAATTGATTTTCCCTGAATACCCATTCATGTAAAATAGAAACCTCTTTCTGTCGAATTTCGTACTGATCGGATATAAAATACAGTTTCTACAGCGCTTACATGTCAAATCGGAGGTATATATGTATATATGGGGGCCATATCTAAATCTGAACCGATTTTGACCAATTTCAACAGGGATCGTCTTTGGGCCAAAAAAAGAGCACTGTGCTAAATTTCATCACAATCGGACCATAAATACGACCTGCACTTTGATTACAAGAATACATGGACAGACAGACAGACGGACATGGCTAAATCGACTCAAAAATTGATTCTATGACGATCGGTATAATAAACTATGGTTCTATTTCTTCTCTTTTTGGGCGTTACAAACAAATGCACAAAGTTATAATACCCTGTACCACAATGTGGTGTAGGGTATAAAAAGGACCAATCACCAATTTAGAAAATTGTATAGGAGAGGCAAAAAATAAATAAAAGTAAAATTTAGTGGATAGAAAAATTGGTGTTTTCGAAACAATTACACATATGTTTATCACACCGAAGGGATTAACAGCTTGCTTTTGAAAGTTGTTTGAAATAAGTCTTTATAATTACGAAAAATTAAATAATTTTTTGTTAGGTCCTTTTAAATTGCATTAAAAAATTTTCAATTTTTACAGCTGAAAATTTGTGATGTTATATATTTTAAAGCCATTATTTCTCAGTAAATCAATTTTGAATTTTTTGGTTCATTGGACCTTTTTCATTTCCGATTACGATATGCAAATAACAAATAATACAAAATATGTATGTTTATTCCGCAAAATTTAAATTTTGGAGGATTATGTATGGATGTCCAATATGGGGAAACTGCGCAATGTGCCACCTATAAAAGATTCAAATATTTCAAAATAAAATATTAAAAATTATGTACAATCTACCATGACATAATAAACAGATGATCTGTGATAAAATCAATATCAATAACTGATAAATTCAAATATTTATGCTTCACATGTAACTTGCAAATCAAAACTGAAAATATTCAACTCATGTGTGAAATCTACCCTGTTATACGGTTGTGAATCATGGAACGCAACAAGAAAAATTATAAACGTAGTTCAAGTACTTATTGTTATTTGTTATGGCATAGAGCCGTTCTTATAGGATCTAAAGGACAATAAATACTAACGGTTATTTTTTATTGGACATAAAGTACGCCAGATTTTGTGACCGCGTATTAGTGTAACGAGGTATATATCATTTGCTACGGGCCAAAATTGTAACACATCGAAGTAGTGAACTAACCCCCAAGTATGTTCGGCGGAAATTCGTTTTGTTGCATTATAAGTCATTTGAGCAATGTCCGCCTGTCTACTAGTGCGCACGATAACTCTCGAAAGGAGTAACTGATTGACTTCAAATTTGGTATGTGGTAATATTTGTTTCTACCTCAGGCTATGTTCGAAGATGGGCCATATTGGTTTGGCCATATTGGGCCAAAGTTTTAACATTTAGTATAATATGGATTCTCTAATAACTTATTCAAATCTTCTGAAATTCCACACATAGTATTAGTTTATCGGTCGCTACCACCAAAAGAATTTTACATGCCCCTTTCGATATGTACATCTCACACAAATGAACCATTTTACACCAAAACTTTTATACAGTTTATAACTTTTATACCAGTGCATAAAAATACTTGAAATTGTGTACAGTGTTATGCTTTTATAGTACTTACAGGCCTGTAAGTACTATAAAAGCATAACACTGTACACAATTTCAAGTATTTTTATGCACTGGTATAAAAGTTATAAACTGTATAAAAGTTTTGGTGTAAAATGGTTCATTTGTGTGAGATGTACATATGTATAGCGTGAGTATCAATCCACGAAAAGACTACAAAATGCTTTTGAAGTACACGGTGAATACGCGGCCCTGTGAAAATGGGCGTTATCACCTATCCCCTTTTGGTAACTCATACAAAATGGCCAAATCATACCAGAATTGATGTAAATACCTCTGGTACACAGAAAATAAGTGATTAATTCGTGTAATATTCAGTATTATATTACTCACAAAGTCGGTTTACCGACTGAAATCTCTGTACCACACTGTGGTACAGAGTATTATAAGTTTGTTTCACGGCAGATGTTTGTAACGCCTGAAAATAACACAGCTAGACCCACCTTAAAGTATACCGATCGACTCAGAATCACTAGCTGAGTCGAGTATTTAGAGTATTTCGCGTCTGTTAAGATCGCTATTGAATTTGGTTGAAATCGGTTCAGATTTAGATATAGCTCCCATATATATCTTTCGTCCGATTTGGCCCTTTAGTCCTATAGAAGCTGTATTTTACATCCAATCGTTTTGAAATTTAGAATGGTAGAGTTTCTTGATTCATGAACCAACATTGCCGAATTTGAAGAAAATCGGTAAAGATTTAGCTATAGCTCTCATATATATGTTTCATCCGATTTGGCTCTTTAGATCCAATCTTTTTTATACCCTACACCACACTGTGGTACAGGGTATTATTATACCCTACACCACACTGTGGTACAGGGTATTATAAGTTTGTTTCACGGCAGATGTTTGTAACACCTTAAAATAACACAGCTAGACCCACCTTAAAGTATACCGATCGACTCAGAATCACTAGCTGAGTCGATTTAACGATGTCCGTCCGTCCGTCCGTCTGTCCATGTAAAGTTGTTCGTCGACTACAGGTCGCAATTTCACTCCGATCGTTCTGAAATTTTTCAGTTTAGAGTATTTCGCGGCTGTTAAGATCGCTATTGAATTTGGTTGAAATCGGTTCAGATTTAGATATAGCTCCCATATATATCTTTCGTCCGATTTGGCCCTTTAGTCCTATAGAAGCTGTATTTTACATCCAATCGTTTTGAAATTTAGAATGGTAGAGTTTCTTGATCCATGAACTAACACTACCGAATTTGAAGAATATCTGTTAAGATTTAGCTATATCTCCCATATATATGTTTCGTCCGATTTGGCCCTTTAGTCCTATAAAAGCTGTATTTTACATCCAATCGTTTTGAAATTTAGAATGGTAGAGTTTCTTGATCCATGAACCAACATTGCCGAATTTGAAGAAAATCGGTTAAGATTTAGCTATAGCTCCCATATATATGTTTCGTCCGATTTTGCTCTTTAGTCCTGAAGAAGCTGTATTTTACATCCAATCGTTTTGAAATTTAGAATGGTAGAGTTTCTTGATTCATGAACCAACACCACCGAATTTGAAGAAAATCGGTTAAGATTTAGCTATAGCTCCCATATATATGTTTCGTCCGATTTGGCCCTTTAGTTCTATAGAAGCTGTACTTAACATCCAATTGTTTTGAAATTTAGAATGGTAGAGTTTCTTGATCCATGAACCAACATTGCCGAATTTGAAGAAAATCGGTTAAGATTTAACTATAGCTCCCATTTATATGTTTCGTCCGCTTTTGCTCTTTAGTCCTGTAGAAGCTGTATTTTACATCCAATCGTTTTGAAATTTAGAATGGTAGAGTTTCTTGATCCATGAACCAACACTACCGAATTTGAAGAAAATCGGTTAAGATTTAGCTATATCTCCCATATATATGTTTCGTCCGATTTGGCCCTTTAGTTCTATAGAAGCTATATTTTACATCCAATCGTTTTGAAATTTAGAATGGTAGAGTTTCTTGATTCATGAACCGAATTTGAAGAAAATCGGTAAAGATTTAGCTATAGCTTCCATATATATGTTTCATCCGATTTGGCTCTTTAGATCCAATCGTTTTTATACCCTACACCACACTGTGGTGTAGGGTATAAAAATACAGCTTCCTATAGAAGCTGTATTTTACATCCAATCGTTTTGAAATTTAGAATGGTAGAGTTTCTTGATCCATGAACTAACACTACCGAATTTGAAGAATATCTGTTAAGATTTAGCTATATCTCCCATATATATGTTTCGTCCGATTTGGCCCTTTAGTCCTATAAAAGCTGTATTTTACATCCAATCGTTTTGAAATTTAGAATGGTAGAGTTTCTTGATCCATGAACCAACATTGCCGAATTTGAAGAAAATCGGTTAAGATTTAGCTATAGCTCCCATATATATGTTTCGTCCGATTTTGCTCTTTAGTCCTGAAGAAGCTGTATTTTACATCCAATCGTTTTGAAATTTAGAATGGTAGAGTTTCTTGATTCATGAACCAACACCACCGAATTTGAAGAAAATCGGTTAAGATTTAGCTATAGCTCCCATATATATGTTTCGTCCGATTTGGCCCTTTAGTTCTATAGAAGCTGTACTTAACATCCAATTGTTTTGAAATTTAGAATGGTAGAGTTTCTTGATCCATGAACCAACATTGCCGAATTTGAAGAAAATCGGTTAAGATTTAACTATAGCTCCCATTTATATGTTTCGTCCGCTTTTGCTCTTTAGTCCTGTAGAAGCTGTATTTTACATCCAATCGTTTTGAAATTTAGAATGGTAGAGTTTCTTGATCCATGAACCAACACTACCGAATTTGAAGAAAATCGGTTAAGATTTAGCTATATCTCCCATATATATGTTTCGTCCGATTTGGCCCTTTAGTTCTATAGAAGCTATATTTTACATCCAATCGTTTTGAAATTTAGAATGGTAGAGTTTCTTGATTCATGAACCGAATTTGAAGAAAATCGGTAAAGATTTAGCTATAGCTTCCATATATATGTTTCATCCGATTTGGCTCTTTAGATCCAATCGTTTTTATACCCTACACGACACTGTGGTACAGGGTATTATTTAAGTATAAAATGTCCCAAAAGTAAATTTATGTAAACTATTTATGCATGAATTACAAAATTTATATATCAGAGTTATTCAATATTACGAGAGTGGTGTAGGGTATTATATAGTCGGCACCGCCCGACTTTAGCCTTTCCTTACTGGTTATAATTAAGTTCTCCATTAGAAAACCCGGAAAAAATATAGCACATTATATTCCGGAAGGGAAAAAATACAATGAGAATTAATGTCTTGGAGCTAGTTCTACAGCTACTTTGATAGAATGTAGAGAGCTATGCTTAATTGAATCTTGGCAAACAGAACTGGAAGTATTTCTAGGCGTCACAGTAATAAATATAACCGGTATTTATACACTACACCACACTGTGGTACAGGTTATTATAAGTTTGTTTCACGGCAGATGTTTGTAACACCTGAAAATAACACAGTTAGACCCACCTTAAAGTATACCGATCGACTCAGAATCACTAGCTGAGTCGATTTAACGATGTCCGTCCGTCCGTCCGTCCGTCTGTCCATGTAAAGTTGTTCGTCGACTACAGGTCTCAATTTCACTCCGATCGTTCTGAAATTTTGCAGTATAGAGCATTTCGCGGCTGTTAAGATCGCTATTGAATTTGGTTGAAATCGGTTCAGATTTAGATATAGCTCCCATATATATCTTTCGTCCGATTTGGCCCCTTAGTCCTATAGAAGCTGTATTTTACATCCAATCGTTTTGAAATTTAGAATGGTACAGTTTCTTGATCCATGAACCAACATTGCCAAATTTAAAGAAAATCGGTTAAGATTTAGCTATAGCTCCCATATATATGTTTCGTCCGATTTGGCCCTTTAGTCCTATAGAAGCTGTATTTTACATCCGATCGTTTTGAAACTTAGAATGGTAGAGTTTCTTGATCCATGAACCAACATTGCCGAATTTGAAGAAAATCGGTTAAGATTTAGCTATAGCTCCCATATATATGTTTCGTCCGATTTGGCCCTTTAGTTCTATAGAACCTGTATTTTACATCCAATCGTTTTGAAATTTAAAATGGTAGAGTTTCTAGATCCATGAACCAACACTACCGAATTAGGAGAAAATAGGTTAAGATTTACTATAGCTCCCATATATATGTTTCGTCCGATTTTGCTCTTTAGTCCTGTAGAAGCTGTATTTTACATCCAATCATTTTGAAATTTAGAATGCTACAGTTTCTTGATCCATGAACCAACACTACCGAATTTGAAGAAAATCGGTTAAGATTTAGCTATAGCTCCCATATATATATTTCGTCCGATTTGGCCCTTTAGTTCTATAGAAGCTGTATTTTACATCCAATCGTTTTGAAATTTAGAATGATAGAGTTTCTTGATCAATGAACCAACATTGCCGAATTTGAAAAAAATTTAGCTATAGCTCCCATATATATGTTTCGTCCGATTTTGCTCTTTAGTCCTGTAGAAGCTGTATTTTAAATTCAATCATTATTTTGAAATTTAGAATGGTAGTATTTCTTGATCCATGAACCAACACTACCGAATTTGAAGAAAATCGGTTAAGATTTAGCTATAGCTCCCATATATATGTTTCATCCGATTTGGCTCTTTAGATCCAATCGTTTTTATACCCTACACCACACTGTGGTACAGGATATTATTGAAGTATAAAATGTCCCAAAAATAAATTTATGTAAACAATTTATACATGAATTACCAAATTTATGTATCAGAGTTATTCAATATTACGAGAGTGGTGTTGGGTATTATATTGTCGGCCCCGCCCAACTTTAGCCTTTCCTTACTGGTTTTTTACTGGGACATACCACTGCATTATGTTTCACTGGTGCTAAATCAGATTTTCGGTTGCATTGGTGTTGTTTTTGGCCTTCTGTCTACTTGTTATAATTTTTATTTATATGAAAGATAATTCAAATTTAGGAATAGGAATTACTTTTATGTAAGAACCATCTCAAGTCAACCGCCTGCCTCCGTAGTATTCAAGTTGTTTTTTGTTGTTGTTAGATGTTTTTCTACACAAACAATTTGCTTTCTTTCTATTCCACTGTTTTAGTAGATAGATTTGAAAGTTAAATGTAGAGTACGTGGCGACGTCCTATTTTGAAGAATCCTTGTGAGTGGTTGATCTCTTATTGATGTTATTTTTGAGTTTTCTCACTGTGGAGATGAGCTGAAGATCAAAGGGTTTCATTCTAAGTGAAGAAATGTATTTGAATAGTCAAGTGAAAAAGAAAACGACCGTGAAATTCAATTGAATTGTGTCATTTATATATTTCCAATATATTTATCAAATTACTTTATCTCAATATTTATTTTATGGCTGAACTTTAATAACGCTTCTGACCTTATTTAGGGCAAGCATCATTGACAGGAATCCTGTTTGTGTACTTATCTGAGATGTGTATTAAATCATACCATTTGGAAATTACATCGGGCATTTATTAAAATAGTCAATATTTTCTAATATAAATACAGTTCTCACAAGAGAACATACATGTAGTCTTCAACAATCACTTCCATTCAGCATATTTTTACGATACTTTAATATTTTTCTTCACATTTTAAGTAAATAAAATTAGGGGTTTCCTTTTGTCTGAGTGACCCATTGTTTCATTGCTTTACACATAAAAAGGAATACTCGTAAGTTGATACGAATGGGTAAACATGGAAAAAAGGGTTTTGTTTAAAATTCCAAAAGTCAAAATTAATAAAAATGCGATGAAAAGAAAAACAAATAAAGTTGTCCGATGTGCACTAATTGCTTTTTATGAAATAAATATATTTCAGGTTTGTTTAATGAACCAATCAATATTGAAATTAACGGGCGATCCAAGTAGAGATACTTTTTTTCAATAGCCTTTTTTTTGACAGATCACGTGTGAGTCGTGTCATGCTGTCATGTTATTATTGTTAAGTATTGTTTGGCATTTCATAATGGAAAGACTTACGCCTGAACAACGTTTACAAATCCTTCAACTTTATTACGAAAATTCACGTTCTGTGAGGAATGTGTTTCGTGCACTTCGCTCAACTTATGGTCAACATAATCGGCCTACTGAGCGTACCATTCGCGCATTACCCATTACCCATCTTTAGACCCAGCATTCATTATTGAATAATATTCGACCGAATAGACCACGTCCAACATGCAGTGAAGAAAATGTAGCGGCCTAGCTGAGACTGTACACGAAGACCGTGGAGAGTCGACTCGGCGCCGTTGGCAGCAACTCGGACTGACGTATGGAACGACTTGGCGCATTTTACGTCGAGATCTTAAATTGGAAGCATACAAAATACAGCTTGTGCAAGAACTGAAGCCGCCCGATCTTCCCAAGCGACATCGCTTCGCTCTATGGGCTCTTAAAAAGTTACAAGAAGATCCGACGTTTTCGATCCAAATTTTATTCAGCGATGGAGCCCATTTCTGTCTCAAGCAAAATTGCCGCATTTGGGACGAAGAGCAACCTGCAGAGTATCAAGAGCTGCCACTTCATCCAGAAAAAGTATCGGTTTGGTGTGGTTTATGGGCCGCTGGAATAATCGGTCCTTATTTCTTCAAAAATGATGCCGGTGAGAACGTAACCGTCAATGGCGACCGTTATGGTGCCACGATAACCGACTATTTGATGCCTGAAATTGAAGCTCGTGATCTCGGTATCAACAAGACGGCGCCACTTCCCACACATCGCATCAGTCAATGGATTTATTGAGAGAACACTTCGGTGAGCAGATAATTTCACGTCTTGGGCCGGTCGATTGACCACCAAGATCGTGTGATATCACACCGTTAGACTTTTTCCTGTGGGGATATCTAAAGTCTAAAGTTTATGCGGACAAACCCGCTTCGATTCAGGCCTTGGAGTAAAACATCACGCGTGTCATTCACCAGTTACCAGTCGAAATGCTCGGACGAGTCATCGAAAATTGGACTCAACGGATGGGCCATCTGAGACGTAGCCGCGGCCAACATTTGATAGACTTAATCTTTAAAAAATAAATGCCAATGAATGTTCTTTCAAATGATAATAAACAATCCCCATTCAATTTGAATTTTCTGTGTTTTTTTCTTTAAAAAAGTAGGGAACCTCGAAATGGATCACGCTTTATTATGCTTGTAGGAAGAAATTGCCAGAGCTTTTTTGGTTTCTTCAATGTTTTGATAAGATTTTCATTTGTTTAAGCAACAAGCAAATATAAATTAACTTGAAATAACGACAATGAAAAAACGATTTTTTATTGACAAATCCCAATTAAAAATGTATTAATTTTTAGATGTTTCTTCTAATCCAAATTATGACAACATTGTCCTACTCCGAGACTTTGCTATTCCAATGAAATTAAATATTCAAGGCTATTACCTAAAATAAACATTTGAATAACAAATTTTAACAGATATGGTGCCAAGGCTAATCAAATTCTGAGAATCTATAGACAACTGCTGCTTCGTATTTGGGTCATATATCCTAAAAAATATCACTAAGGCATTTAATTTGCATTTACCTTGAACAGGCATTGTTTTCTCCGTAAGCTTTTGTGTTACATATAAAATCGTAATATGTTATTTAAGAACGTTCGATGTGTATTGTAGCCTTGAACATCATTATTTCCCTGAATTAAGTTTATTACTATGTTTTTTAGCCATCACAATCCAAGTATTAAAAGTATGATGAATTCCTGGAAATGTCAATGATCATTAATGTCAACCGATGAGGCAGGTTTGGGATGAGTCTTTAAATGAGTAATATTTTAAAGCATAAAAAATATATCAAATCAAAGAAATTACATAGTAGACAAAAGGATGCCCACACATAGATACAGGATCATAATGCTCTTCAAAAATATTCGCCGAATGATTTCACGAAAGATATCAGTTTGGTGAAAAAATTACAAATTGATATGGTTTGGTACGTGTTGATATACTCGGCTAAGACCATCGCAGTGAGAGGAATTCAGAAAAAACAAGTAAGAAAGTTTCAGTCGGGTAAACCGACTAAGGTATACCCTCACTTTGTGAGTAATGTAATATTGAATATTACTCGAATTAATCTGTCAATTTGTGTGGGAGGTACCAGAAGGGGTTTATCAAATACACCTATTTTTCGCTGAACATTAGATACTTTAAATTCATTGCACTGTGCCGAATTATAAGCATTTATGTGCACTGGTAAAATCGTTATGAGATATTAAATTGTGGTATGTTTTGGGCATTTTGTGGGGGAGGTACAAAAAGGGGTGTGGCGATAACGCCCATTTTTCACAGGGCTATAGGCACTATAAAAACATTACACTGTACAAAATTTCAAGTATTTTTATACACTGGTTTTAATGTTATAAGCTGTTAACTTTTGGTGCAAAAAGGTACCTTTGTGTGGGAGGTACCAAAAGGGGCGTGGTAACAACACCCATTTTTCCCTGGACTGTAGGCAATATAAAAGCATAATACTGTACACAATTTCAAGTATTTTTATACACTGTTATTAATGTTATAAACTGTTGACTTTTTGTGCAAAATGGTGCCTTTGTGTGGGAGGTACCAAAAGGGACGTGGCGACTTCGCCCATTTTTCTCGAGTTGATAACGACTAATATGATAATACTATGTGTGGAATTTCAAAAGATTCGAATAAGTAGTATAGCAGTTATTAAGATAGAAAAAAATATTACCACATACCAAATTTGAGGTCAATCGGTTACTCCTTTCGAGAGTTATCGTGCGCACCAGCCAGCAGACACACAGACAGACGGACGGACATTGCTCATTAGACTTAAAATGACCCAAAACGGATTTCCTCCGAACATACTTGGGGTCTTAGGTCACTCCTTCGACGTGTTACACTTTTTTCCGTAGCAAATGATATAACCCTCGTCACACTAAAGTGAGGGTATAAATATTACCACATACCAAATTTGAGGTCAATCGGTTACTCCTTTCGAGAGTTATCGTGCGCACCAGCCAGCAGACACACAGACAGACAGACAGACACACAGACAGACAGACGGACGGACATTGCTCATTAAAATTACCCAAAACGGATTTCCTCCGAACATACTTGGGGTCTTAGGTCACTCCTTCGACGTGTTACACTTTTTTCCGTAGCAAATGATATATACCCTCGTATCACTAAAGTGAGGGTATAAAGATAATTCTGCCGTTTCTTATCTAGACACTCGAATACGACAAAATTTGGTATTATTACAGCGTCCGACAGCCCATGTTACACTGGAACCGGATGATATACGTCTGAAACTATAGGAAAATTAAGTTAATTGGCATTTAAAATTTTTCATTTTCTGGACCTGTTGCCTTTTAAAATGACTTCAAAATTTCAAAGAATAACATAGTTCAAAAAAAAAATTAATAATAATATTCGAACCATACGATAACGATATAGGTGTCAAATTAAAAGTGAGAATTTTGGATATTTCTAATGTTTTATTATAAATACTATTACCGAAAAAAAGGATTTCCTTCCAAAATCTCCAACAATTTTTTCGAAAAAATATATGAATTTATTTGGAAAATAAAAAAATAAAATTGGAAAAAATATGAAATTTTTGAAATCTTTTTTATCCTGTATGTACATAATTTTAGAAATAGCCAAAAATCTCCTTTTCAAACTCAATCGATATCATGGGACGCGAATAAGTACTTTAATTATTTGTTGTTGTTATTTATTGTTGGTCTGTGCATTTGTTATTTAGTCAGAATTTATTTTGGTTTGAGACCATATATTTCTGCTACTTTCTGTCTATTGCAAAAAAGTAATAGAAACAAATACAAAAATTGGTAGAGAGTTTTAATTGCTTGGTAGAATTGACTGCAGTTTCGATAGACACCATTCTATCATCTTCAGAATTCAGTAGCAATAGTGTATGTCTTTAATCAGCTGAAATACTTATGGAAGCAGTAAATTAAATTTAACAAGAACTACTAAACAAACCCGTATTTTGCCGAACTAAGTCAACATACTAAAACTCTCATACCAATACATTTTTACCCTTAGAGAGGTGAGGGGATAAAACGACGTGTAACACATCGAAGGAGTGACCTAAGACCCTAAGTATGTTCGGCGGATATCCGTTTTGGGTCATTTTAAGTCGAATGAGCAATGTCCGTCCGTCTGTCTGTCTGCTGGCTGGTGCGAACGATAACTCTCGAAAGGAGTAACCGATTGACTTCAAATTTGATATGTGGTAATATTTTCTGCTATCTCCGGCTAAGTTCGTAGATGGGCCATATTGTTCCACTCCTTCTAGTACCTCCCCCACAAAGGGTTAACATATAGTGAAATATTGATTATTTAATAATAATAAGCAGTATCTCTGAAATTATACACATAGTATTAGTTTATTAGTCACTATTACCTCGAGAAAATGGGTACCTCAACACAAATGGAGCATTTTGTACCAAAAGTTACCAGCTTATAACTTTAATACCAGTGCATACAAATTCTTGAAATTTTGTACGGTGTCGGTTTACCCGACTGAACTTTCTAACATGTTATTTTGGCAATTTTGTTTGGGTGGTACTAAAAAGAGGAGTGGCGTTATTTAAAATACTAAGGGTGCTATAAAAACATTGCACTGTGCAAAATGTGTAGTGTTTGTATGTGCAGAAATCAAAGTTATAAGCTGTTACCTTTTTGTGCAAAATGGTCCATTGCTATGGGAGTTACCAAGAGGGGTATGATAATTACGACCATTTTTCTCGATTCTGTAGGTACTGTAAAGGCATTACACTCGTACCAAATTTGAAGTCTTTTGCTTAGATAGGAAACATTTTATGACTTAACATTTATTTGGACTGCACAATCCGTGGGCGTGCCCGATTTTGGTGAAATTCCATTTCTTTTCTTAACATAGTCAATGGCCGATGCCATCTTTCAATGAATTTGAGTTTTTTTGAGTTAATGATGCCCACGACAGAATCGGTTAAGAAATCTACAAAATGGTATTGCTGAAGGTGCTTGAGCTAGCTGGAATTATAGGCATTGGCCGAAAATTTGAAGATGAGAAAGATGGGTGCCGCGTTTGCTTACAATGGGACGAAAACAGCGTCGTGATGATATTTCAATAGAGTGTTAGACAATGTTTTACCGCAAATAAGTCGAGATTTTGCGTCTATTCGTAATCATGGTTGAGACATGGTCCACATCCTAATAAACATACTGCATGATCACTACTTGGCTGTTCCTGTGTGTCAGGTGTAAGGAGTTACACCTGACACACAGGAACAGCCAAGTTGTGATCATGCAGTATGTTTATTAGGATGTGCGAGGGATAATGTTTTTTGATTATCTTCGAAAAAGGAAGAACAATCATCGGCTAGTATAAATTGTTCTATTTCGAAACTTGAAAAATGGCTCGGTAGTAAAAGATTTTCCACCAATGAAGAGGTGTAATCTGCGGCTGATAGCTATTTTAAGGAGCTAGACAGATCCCTCAATAAACAGCGTATGGTAGTTTTGAATAACGTTGGGAAAGGGTATCGAGCTAAAAGGAGATTATGTTGAGAAATAAATATAATTTGTGATACCCGACAACACACAAGTTATTGTGACTGTTGCATTATTGCATTTGTGTGTAACGCCCAAAAAATTGGGCGGATACAGACAAATAAATTTACATGAGGGCGGTCCCAAATTAGCCGGCCTAATAAAAAACACAACAAACCGCCCTCGTAGATTTAACTGCAATGTTTTCATAGATATCAAAAATAAAGATGCGAAAATGTTATATCCCTATTAAAAACCCTATATATGGATTATCGCTGTACTTACACGCTGAACAAAAATCGCTGTTTAAGTTCACGTCAGGATGACGGGACTTAAAAATAATTAAACACATGTTGGCACTACAGGAATAAAACTAAAGACAAGACTTTCGTCGCATAAGTCAGACCAAAAAGCAATTGACAAACCACTGGAGTAAAAAACTGCACTAGCCGCCCGCTGTGTTTTGACAGGACATCATGCAAACTTTGACGATGTCGACATACTAGCAGAAGAGAGAGTATATAATAGAATTTACACGATGGAAATGCTACTGAGAGAAGATTTCATTATAAAACAGGCACTGACAAGTGTGCTCACATCTCATATACAGAAATACAATACTCAAAAATTAAATTAGTTAACATTAACTTTCGAGAGAAGCAGGATTGTTGGCTTTGTTTTGTTTTCCAATAAATGTAATTATTTTTCACTTTGTCGAAGTCGGTCGAAATATCGGAAAAATAACAATTTTAAAAATAGAACAATAAATTCATAATTAATTTGTTTTATTTATGACCTCAAGCCAACAAAAATATAAAACACAATATTTATATATTGATTTAAAGATTTTACTTGCGGTTTGGCAGTGTACCATATGCGGAGCGGGGTGAGTTGACAACTGATTCATCAAAACAAAACAAAAGATGACAGTCCGATGATGTCATTCACAATGGTATCCTCATTTAATTCAAGCTCAGCTATGCTGATGCCAATTCGAGACTTGTGGCGGATAAAAAAAAAACGTTTTACTGTTTGAAAAAAAGTCGCTTAAACATTCTCCCGGCCTTGCACTAGTGCAAATTTGAACTAGATGACTCAGCATTTTGTTGTTGTTGTCAGGCGATAATGTTGTAATTAGGGATGTAACGAAAGTGACTTTAGCGAAAGCGAATATTGAAATATATTTCTTGCGAATGCGAAAGCGAATAGTGAAATTTTTAATTATTTTAAATAAAATATATTTGAAGGACTTTCTAAACAATAATTTTATTTGTTTGTAAACACATATTTTATTTGAGAAACTTAGTTCGCAAATATCTTATGTTTTAATATATTAACATATGCGCTCCAAATAAATTTTAATGATTTTCAAATAAAATTTATTTATTCAGAAATATATAATATTTAAAAATCTCTGTTCCAAATATATTTTCTTTTTATTCAAACATTTCAAAATCGGCGATTTTGTCCGGTGTATTTGTATTTATTAAGGGCGTCTCTGGCGCAAATCTTTAATTTTAAGACACATTTTTTTTCAGTGTATGAAGAAATTGCCAGAGTTTTTTGTTTCAACGATGTTTTGATGAGATTTTAATAAGATTTTTATTTGTTCAAGCAAATATATAATAAACCTTAAATTACTATAAAGAAACAATTTTTTTAATGAAAAATCCCAATTGAAAAATGTATTGTTTTTAGATGTTGCTCTAAATTATAACAATATTGTCCTACTCCAATACTTTGTTATTCCAATGAAATTAAATATTCAAGGCTTTACCTTAAATTATTATTTGAATACCAAATTTTAACAGATAAAATGCAAAAACATATATGCTTTGGGAATATGGCGCCAATGCAAATCAAATACCGATAATCTTTAGGCAACTGCTGCTTTGTATTTGGGTCATATTTCCCAAATTTGAACAGCTGTTGTTTTTGTGTTACATATTAGTTTGTAATCTGTCATTTAGGAACATTAAATGTGTTTTGTAGCCTTGAACATTATAATTTCTACGAATTTAATTTACGACCCAAGTATTCAAAGTATGAATTATTCCTGGACGTGCCAATGATCATTAGAGTCAGTAGAGACAGGATTGCGATACGACTTTATAACGATATAAAGCTATGTATTGTTATATATATTATTTATAATTTCGAACTTAAAACATTATTTACATAAAGAGGTAATAGGGTAGTTCTAAAATTAAAGGACCAAAAATTAAAATTTTAATATTTCATTTCCTTGAAATTGTTCACACGTGTACTTCAAGACAATGCTGAATTATTGTCTTTTGATTTATTATTTTCTTAGGTTTGAGTTATTTTGTGAGGTCACATGCTATCCATGGTGGAGGGTACATAAGATTCGGCATTTTTTTCCTTTTATTATTTCAATAGCTTGACCATAAAAAAATCACACTACATGAAATAAATATTCGATTTGAACATAGGGCGTTAATAAACTCTATCCACCTGTTTCGATCGCTTGAAATGGCCTTGGGCTGACTCCATGACATATCATTTGATTCGCATTCTTTCTTCAACATTCTCACCCACGTGTTTCGTGGCCTGCCTGGTCGCCGATGTCCTTGCGGATTCCATTCTAGAGCTTGTTTTGCAATGTGATCGTTAGGTCTTCTAAGTATGTGACCGATCCAGCTCCAAAAAACTGACATTACGCTGGTGTTAAAAATGTTCAGTTTTGTGCGCTCTGAAATATTGTTTGAGCGCCATATTTTGTGCAGCTCACGAAACGCTAATCTGGCCTTATTTATTCGGCTGGTTATGTCTGCACCTGATCCGCCATCTGTCGTGATGGTGCTACCTAGGTATGAGAACGATGTTACGTCCTCAATAGGAGTCCCATTTAATGTCAGTGGTGTTGTGTGGCTGGTGCCAATTCGCAAAAGCTTAGTTTTCTTGACATTGATTTTTAAACCAACTTTACTGGCGTTTATGGAGATATGATGAAGTTTCGCTTCGATGTCAGCAAGACGGTGTGAGAAGAGGCATACATCATTTGCGTAGTCGATGTCGTTTATAAATTCCTGTAGATTCCACCGTATACCCTGTGGTGCATCCTTGTTGGTTTGGTGCATTACGCTGTCGTGTACTATCAGGAACAATGTGGGAGATAAGACGCAGCCTTGTCTAACGCCGGTGTTTGTGGTAAAAGGGTTGCTTTCCTTACCGTTAAACCTAACTCTTAATTCCGCGTCATGGTATAGGTTACCCTTTCACTTGTTTTTTTCCAAATTTAGCTATTTAGAAGGCTACATTACTTTTGAACGGAATATCAGATTTGAATGATATAAGTACCATTTGAAAGATTTTAACATCATCTCAACGAATAATAAATAAAGCAATCCTTGATTATCCTGAAAAGCATAATATGTTCGTTTTATTTTTAAAAACTAACCACATATTTTCCATAAAATGTAAAAATTTCAGCTTGGGCTTCTCCATGGGTTAAAAATAATTAATTGATTAATTCCAGTCCTTCTGTCAGTTCGACTGAATGGTGCTAACGATAACTCTGAAAAGTAGTGACCGAATGACTTAAAATTACAATGGCAAGATTTTATTCAAACCTAGTATATGTTTGATGGGCAACCATATCGGTCTACTCTTTGTGGTACCACCCCCACAATTGGTTGAAATTTTGTGACATGTTAAAACTCTGATAAATTCTTTATTACTCATGGGAATCCTGTAAAATCACACACATAGTAATCATTTTAACGTCTACATATATAAGCTGTAGTTGGTTGGTACAAAAAGTTAAAAGCCAGTGTTGCCAGAAATTACTATTTATCGTCATTTTGACGATTTTTGAAGGTCAAAAAGAGAGAATGGTGATTTGACGATTATGAAAAAAATAAAGTATGAAAGTATTTCAATAAAGTGAATAGGAAATTATCAAAATTTCAGCCCTACTCGTATTGACTGGAACTTGTGTTTTCTATGGAATCAAATCGGGTTCGACTAATGAATGGGGCTGTATGAAAATGGGGACTTATTCGATTCGTTGGCCCTTAAAAGCATTCGATTCGTTGACCCTTAAAATGGGCCATTACATTTTCAATCCACAGATATAAGAAATAATTCTGCCAAATTTGAGTCAAATATCTTTGCGTCACATCTCACATGCGGACTGTAGTGTGATTTGAACAGACGACGTCACTAAATCGTCTTCAAATTGTACGTGAATCAATAATGGGTCAGAATATTTAATATTGACCTATGTAAAAAAAATGAGTTTTTGTGTTTTACAAAATTTGTAATTGCTCTCGATTTAAAAAAAATTATAGCGAATTCATATTTTACCTATTTGTAACTGCTTATAAAAATTTTAGACAAAAATAAACTATGTACATAGGTCGACATTAAATATTCTGACCCTAATATATCGAGGGCTTATATTGAAAAGAGTTTACGTCATTCATTCATGGCGTTAATTTGGAATGAACAAATATGCAATGATCTTTTTTGGCTGTTCACTTATCACAAAGACAAAAACCGCCAAATTGTAATTTTTCGGTTTATTTTAATCTTTTTCGGTAAATGTTGACCCACTGATTTCAAATCTGTATTTAAAAAGTTGTTATCATATCTTAAGTTTCGGAAATCAGTTTGTACATCGCGCATACATAATCTAGAGTAAATTTTATGGAGCCTAATAAAAAAATAAGATCGGAAAATAAGTTGGAACATAATTTAAAATAGTTATGGGTTTTTGCGAAAAATTTAAATTTGTTATTCCGAAAAGAATAACAGGAATAATAAAGTTTATATTATACTAGCTGGACCCGGTCCACTTCGTTACCCCAGATTAAGATTTCCGATCACGTCAATTTTTGAACCAATCACGAATCCTGCCACCATATACATACCCATAACATAACAGCACTCTCGCTAACAAATTGTGCAAGATATCTCAATTTCAAAATGTGGCTTAAATGGGCGGGGCCACGCACAGTAATTTTGTGCGAGAGTGCACAAAATTACAGCACTCTCGCTAAGATATCTTAATTTCAAGATTTGACTTATATGGGCGGGGCCACGCTTATAAGTCCGATCCCGCCCATTTTTTGACCAATCATGTAGACTAGTACCAGATACATATGTACAAAATTACAGCACTCTCGCTAACAAAATTTTCAAGATATCCCAAAAAAATACAGCTTCTACAGGACTAAAGGGCCAAATCGGACGAAACATGTATATGGGAGCTATAGCTAAATCTTAACCGATTTTCTTCAAATTCGGTAGTGTTGGTTCATGGATTAATAAACTCTACCATTCTAAATTTCAAAATGATTGGATGTAAAATACAGCTTCTATAGAACTAAAGGGCCAAATCGGATGAAACATATATATGGGAGCTATAGCTAAATCTTAATCGATTTTCTTCAAATTCGGTAGTGTTGGTTTATGGATCAAGAAACTCTACCATTCTAAATTTCAAAATGATTGGATGTAAAATACAGCTTCTTCAGGACTAAAGAGCAAAATCGGACGAAACATATATGTGGGAGCTATAGCTAAATCTTAACCGATATTCTTCAAATTCGGCAATGTTGGTTCATGGATCAAGAAACTCTACAATTCTAAATTTCAAAACGATCGGATGTAAAATACAGCTTCTATAGGACTAAAGGGCCAAATCGGACGAAACATATATATGGGAGCTATAGCTAAATCTTAACCGATTGTCTTCAAATTCGGCAATGTTGGTTCATGGATCAAGAAACTCTACCATTCTAAATTTCAAAACGATTGAATGTACAATACAGCTTCTATAGGACTAAAGGGCCAAGTCGGACGAATGATATATATGGGAGCTATATCTAAATCTGAACCGATTTCAACCAAATTCAATAGCGATCTTAACAGCCGCGAAATACTCTAAACTGCAAAATTTCAGAACGATCGGAGTGAAATTGCGACTTGTAGTCGACGAACAACTTTACATGGACAGACGGGCGGACGGACGGACGGACAGACATCGTTAAATCGACTCAGCTAGTGATTCTGAGTCGATCGGTATACTTTAAGGTGGGTCTAGCTGTGTTATTTTCAGGTGTTACAAACATCTGCCCTGTACCACAGTGTGGTGTAGGGTTTAAAAAAGAATATGTCGTTGCAATAAATTATCATAGAAAAAATAATAACGTTATTTTATTTATTTTTTTTTATTGATCATAAAAAATAACAACTTTTTTGAGTTGTTACCCTTTTCCTGAAAAAAATTGTATATAAATAGTGGTATTATTTTGACTTGTACCTTTTTAACTGAAAAATCATACTCGGATTATAAGTTGAAAAGAGCACAACTAAAAATATCACTCTTGATATGATACATCAATGGGCCCATTTGCTTAAACACTTGGAGGCAATTCAAAATGTAACTCTTTACTTGAATCTAAAGACGTTATTCTGAAAACACAGAGAGAGTTTTAACAGTTTTTTATTATGAAAAAAGGAGAAAAATCAATGGAAATTTTCTGCAGTGGGTAGAAATTACCATTGTACGTTGTTTTCTTGCAAAAGAGGCAAAATTTATAAATTTTGAGTTTTTACCCTTTTGTGGAACAGGTGCGATATGTTCGTATACATAAGTCATATCACATAGAAATTATCGCGAAATAATAAAATTCAATAGTTTTTTTTGTTCTACTGCAAAATTGTATTTTTTAATATAGCAGCTTTTGGATATGCCATCGATATTTTCGTTTTAATGCTGTGTGATAAATGATATAATTTTTCGGTGTATGAAGTTGAGGTTTTTCTTTATCAAAAATTCCTCTTATTTTGTAATTATCATGAGTTTGTTGTTTCAAATTACATTTCAGTTTCAAACCAGAACGGCTGTTTTACGACTTAGTAAATTTATGAAGGCAAAAAAGAAATATGATTATTTAAAAATCCCGAATATGACTTTATATTCTGATGTCATGTTTTTGGAATACGCTAAAATTTTTCAAACAGATTGTACTTATAGAATCTATATTTGCAAAACCAAGTGTTATTTCAATCGCTTTTTCGCTATCATGGTAAAATAATGAGAAATACGTCATCATCCTTATCAACAATAAATTGTAATCGTTAAACTAATAATGTGCGTATTTCTCAAGGCCGGGTTAGGCACACGTAACCGTAATTTATCTTTACCGTTGCCGTAACTTTGCCCGTTTGAGCGATTAGCCAACGTTGAGATAACGAGTCATATGTTCTGACAACAACAACACATAAGTAAACAAAAAAGCCGCGATTTCTTTTTGTTTAGGTTTATTAAAAATGAAGTTAAAAAGATTGTTTATAAATTTGTGTTTTTTAAATCTGTGCAGAATTTACAATTAAAGTAAATCAAGAAAATATCGTCGGATAAGAAGATGGGGTGGACGTCCTATAAACAATGACTGAGTTAACTACGCCAAAGCAACGGATTAGACCGGAATAGAGACTAGCAATAACACCACTGTATGTCAAATATTGCTTTATCCTATGATTCCAAGTTGGGTACTATTAACATTCTATTCTTTAAAATTGTAGATATTTGGGTCACGGTTGTTCCATACAATCGATTGCATGAAGTCACAGGCTGGGGAAAACAACAATGCGAAATATTGTTTTAGAATACAGTGAAGTTTTGTGGCGCTTGCTTTCGCCGATGTAATTAAGTGAACCAACTACACAGCAGTACAAACACATTGCCAATGATTTTCAACGAATGCCGAATTGTGTGGGAATCTGCGATGCTAACTATACATACATTCATATCAGTTAATGTTGGAAGTTATGGCAGCCAACACGATGGGGGTATGTCCATTAAACTTCTATTTAATTATAATCTATTTTAATACAAACAATTTCCATTTCTTAATTTAAATAAAATACAGCTATATTCCAGTACTCTCAGTTTGGCCAGTCAGTTATTTTAGGTACAGTACCCGTACCTCCTAGTAAACCATTATCGTCAGCATCCTCTGAAGCCTTTCTTAATTTTTTATTTGGCGATGCGGCGTTTTCCCTGAGGAATATCCTTGGTCTAAGTCAACAACTATAGACGAGCTCAGAGACAACATCCAACGCGAAATTGCCAACGTTCCGGTCGAAATGTCGCTGTTGACGGTCTCGTGGTGGTCATATGACCGAAATTGAATTTCATTCTTAAAATGTAAAATTTGCACTACACCTTTAATAAATTTGAACTCTTTATATTAAATATTCTGCGTTTTATTAATACTTTTACTTATGTCTATTTCCATTGAAGAGGGACCCAGCCAAATCCAATCCAATCTCTACCTATAAATAAGTCCACGTTTGTAGAGACGCTTATATTGCTGTCAAATTAACCCACAATGAAGAAGATTGGCGCAATGATTGTCTCGTACTGTCGCCAAAAGAATCCTTAAGCAGATTACGAGTATAAATTTAATTTTTAATGGACTCAGCCGCGATCTTCATATAATTAACCTGTGACGCCCAGCTCCTTGCCAATTTGCTTCCAAGCTTCTCGCTTTTTTTCAGATATCCTATATGCTGGATTATATTTATTGTATAAATACTCGTGCGACTGCACTAATGAAATCAAATATTCGTCTTTCATGTTTATTTGCACTTTTAAACAACAAATAATTAATACATTATATTCTTTACTTTTCTCGGTGAACATACAATTGTAATTGTAAACAAATGTTGTCAAATTGTACGTAAACGGAACGTCCAATTCTGATTTCAACAGATTCAGCCGTCCGTTTACGTTTCGTTTCCGTTGGCTAATCGTTTACACCGACTTCCATATGACAGATTGAATCAGCTGATTCGTTACGCTACGGGGGCGTTACGGTTCAGTTTGCCTAACGGGGCCTTCAGTGAGAACGGTTCTCATTATCAAGTCCTGAATGTACATATTTATTAATACATAACTGTCTCTGAAGCGCTTCCTTAGCATAAATGGCTCAAAATCTCTATGTAAATAGTAGATTTATGGAATGACGATTTCTGAAAGGGATTTTGACGATTTTGTGTTCTCATATTGAAAATTTTGGCCCAAATTCGTTTGTCAACACTATTAACAGCTTATAATATTTGCCAGTGCATACATCGTTAGCACCATTCAGTCGAACTGACTGACAGACGGACATTAATTAATTCATATTTTTTTAACCCATGGAGAACCTATGCTAAAATGTTTACATTTCGTGGGAAAATATGTGGGTAATTTAAAAAAATAAAACTAAAAAATTCAAGATGCTCTTTTCAGGAAAATCGAGAATTAAGGACATTTTTTTCATTTGATGGCATTAATACACAACAAATATGTCGACTTTAAAATAGTTATATTTGTAAAAAACATGTTGTAGATGACCACTATGAATTTGGAAAATTCATAGTGGTCATAATTCCGCATTCTCTTGTATTATACGTGTGCAAAATTTCATCCAAATTTCTCATGTGTGTAGTTTTGGAATATTTATGAATTATTTTCCAAATTTCAATAACAATATTTGTTGAACTTCAAAAATTTAAACCACAGACCTTAAATTAGACAGATGTGCCGTCCGGACGAAACGTAAAAATCTATCAGTTACGAACGAATAGGAATGAAATGTCACACGCGAAAAAACAGTTTTCCGCGAACATAGTTTGAATGTTTTAAGCAGTAATCGATTAATACAGGGTCTCCCATATTCGACGGACCCATCTGGCAACGCCATAACTTTTGACAGAGATGTCAGATCGCTTAATGACATACCGCGTTTGAAGCGTCAGTCCAAGCAGATTTTTACCATGGAACAATACACGCCACGCGAGCGCTCTGAAATAGTTGAAATTTACATTCAACAGAAGAAGTCAAGTCAACGTGCTTTTAAAATATTAAAAAATGTGAGAAGTGCGCCTTCTAAGAACACCATTAAGCGTTTATACGAAAAATTTTCGACTGGTGAGGCTCTTTCTAATCCGAAGAGGCCAAATAAAAGTCGACCAAGGCGATCGGCCGAGAATATCGCTGCCGTACGAGCCAGTGTTGAGAGGTCCCCAAGAACATCCCAAAAACGCCGTTCTCAGCAGTTGGGCATGGCTCGGTCCACTTTACAACGGATTATTCGCGTTGATTTGCATTTGTTCCCGTACAAAATTCAATTGACGCAAAGATTGTTGCCTGCGGACAAGCCTCGTCGATTGGAATGGGCCCAACGAGTCCGTGGGTCCGTCGAATATGGGCAACCCTGTATTAATTTTTTAATTGTGACAATTACAAAAAATTCGGGAAAATCGGTCCGAAATCCGCGGAAAAACTCACTCTTTGAAGTCCTACTCGTTGAAATTTCTATTCGTTCGTAACTGACAACTTACTCGCTCCGGGATGACATATCTTATTATTTATTATTTTTGATTTAAACATACAAATAAATATGTTAACATTATTAAATCACCATGTCTATGTGTACTTTTTTTCCAAAAAAAATAGATCATCAACAATAATGATCTATTTATACCCTACACCACACTGTGGTACAGGGTATTATGACTTTGTGCATTTGTTTGTAACACCCAAAAGGAGAAGAGATAGATCCATTGTTTATTATACCGATCGACTTGTAATCACTTTCTGAGTCGATTTAGCTATGTCCGTCCGTCTGTCCGTCTGTCTGTAGATGTATTTATGTAATCAAAGTACAGGTCGCAATTATGGCCCGATCTTGACGAAACTTTACACATATCTTTTTTTTTTGCCCAAGGACAATCCCTATTTAATTTGGTTAAAATCGGTTCAGATTTGGATATAGCCCCGTATATATGTTAGCCCCGATTTGACATGTAAGCGCTGTAAAAACTTTATTTTATATCCGATCAGTGTAAAATTCGGCAGAAAAAGGTTTCTTATTACATGAAGGAATACTGCCAAATTCGGAGAAAATCGGTTCAGATTTAGATATAGCCCCCATATATATGTTAAACCCAATTTTACATGTAAGCGCTGTAAAAAGTGTATTTTTAATCCGATCAGTACGAAATGCGGCAGAACGAGGTTTCTTATTACATGAATTAATACTGCCAAATTTGAGGGAAATCGGTTGAGATTTAGATATAGCCTTTTGAGGGTTACTCCGAGTTTTACAGGGATAAACTAAAATTTCTGCTCCAGTATCAACTAAAAATTGTATTTTGGTATTTGTGTCGGTAATAGATAATCGGCCTGTCAATCCCCCATCAACATTGTTTGCCGATTTTGATGGAGTAATTAGTTTTTTTCTCTCGTTGAAATTGCATGGAGGAATGCATTTACGGGCATTCTCGCCAAAACGAAAATGATACCAACACTTACGCTGATTGCTTATACTTCCTCTTGATTGTGAACGGAATTTTGTATTGGATCGTCTGCTACTTCTTGAACGCGATTCCAATGCGTCAATTCTTTCGATGAGAGAGTCAAGTTTTTCATCGTGAACTTCAGAGACAAAAAGGGATGTGGAACTTGAAAATGTGCCCAGGATTCTATCAGCCTGCGTCGCTAATTTATTGAGGTCTTGTGAATCGCAGACCGCGAGTATGCACCGAACTTTCTCTGGTAATCGGTCAAGGAATAGGGATTTTAGAACGTCATCACTAATCTTACCGGCTGCTAGGCATTTCATACGTTGTAAGTAGTGTGATGGCTTCTGGTCACCCAATTCCAAACAGTTTAGAAGACACATTATTTTATTTTCAGAAGATTCCTCAAAAGAATCTGTGATTCGCTTCTTCATTGCTGCGTACTTATCGGTCTGTGAAGTATTTAGGATGATATATTTTACTAAAAACAAAATTGAGGGTTCCAGATGTGCCCAGGATTCTATCAGCCTGCGTCGCTAATTTATTGAGGTCTTGTGAATCGCAGACCGCGAGTATGCACCGAACTTTCTCTGGTAATCGGTCAAGGAATAGGGATTTTAGAACGTCATCACTAATCTTACCGGCTGCTAGGCATTTCATACGTTGTAAGTAGTGTGATGGCTTCTGGTCACCCAATTCCAAACCGTTTAGAAGACACTTTATTTTATTTTCAGAAGATTCCTCAAAAGAATCTGTGATTCGCTTCTTCATTGCTGCGTACTTATCGGTCAGTGAAGTATTTAGGATGATATATTTTACTAAAAACAAAATTGAGGGTTCCAGATTTGCCACGAGGTACTCATATTTGGTTGAGTCTTGAGTAATACCATGAAGACGGAAAATGGCCTCAACTTGAATAAACCATAACTCTGGTTCATCCTTCCAAAATGATGGAAGTTTTGCAATCCGGGCAGATTCAATTGACATCGCTTGATTGTTGTTAGATGTTGCGGAATTTGTTTGTGTTGCTTGCATATTGAGATTGTTTGGATTTTATTTTGACGTTCGAGGGTCACCAAATTGTAGGGGCTGCTACGAATTATAATTGTCGTAAATAAGTTTCCGAATTTGAGTCTTTCAATTTTAATAATTTTCAAACAACTGACATTTTATTTTATTGACATATACAATATTGACAAAAACCAAAGCACACTTAAACTAATTTTATAAATAATAGAACAAGTAACATATACTGAAGTGGGAACGTAGTACCCACAATATGTTACCCCCGATTTAACATGTAAGCGCTGTAGAGACTGTATTTTATATCCGATCAGTACGAAATTCTACAGAAAGAGGTCTTTTTACATGAATGAGTATTCAGGGAAATCGGTTCAGAATTATATATAACCTCCATATATATGTTCCTCCTGATTTGGTATCAACGCGCTATAGAAGATGTTTCTCAATTTAAAGATGTTTCTCATTTTAGGAACGAATATTGCTTAATTTAGCGATTATCGGCTCAGAATTAGATAATATGTTACTGCCTACTTACCAATTATTCCAAATTATTTTCGCAATGACCTTTATCGCATTGTAAGGGAGGTGTAGGGTATTATATAGTCGGCTCCGCCCGACTTTCTGCCTTTCCTTACTGGTTTATTTTAATTCTTAATATCTTTTAATTTCTTCTCAATATATTTTATACTCGTATGCATTCAGATAAATTTTTCAACGACTAACACCAAATAAAGAATAAATATAATATTATGACCCCTTCTCTTGTCTTATACTCTAAATATAAAATTTCGTATCATATTTCTTTAAAGGTCAGGATATAATTTCGTAGATTTAATCGTCTGTTATTTCCTCCTGGTTTATTTTGCATCAATAATTTCACATTTGCATTACTAGAGAAAATGAAATGAATAATACACAATTTAGTTCAATCAATTTTCAATTAGTAAATGGTATGTATTATTTTGTTCCCCTTAGCCAAATCTCTGTTTTACAAATGTTTATTTAGGGTACACTCTAAATATATTATACTTGACACACATACATATTACATTTTTGAAAAGATGTTGTTCTAAAGAAATTTATGTTTCCGCCCTAATATTTTATTATTATTTAGGAAACAAAATTTTTTTTGGACAAGTTTTATGTTTTTCAGCAATTCACCGTTAATTTTAATTTTTTATAATCTTGCATAATCATACATTATGAAATTCAAAAAATTTGCAACGCTTTGAAAATCTTTTTTAAACAAGATTTACTAAACAATAATTTTATTTAAATAAAACACATATTTTTTTGAGAAAATTAGTTTGTAAATATATTTTGTTCTGGCTTATTAATATATGCGTTCCCAATAAATTTAATATTTAAAAAATGTGTGTTCCAAATATATTTTTTCCATTCAAACATACAGAAGTCGGCGATTTTGCCCCGTGTAAAATTAAAAGAAAAATCTTTATTTTATGAATTGAACATGCAAGTCAATATTGAAAGCAAAAAAATAAGTTTTTAAAATTCCTCTGTTAAATTCAAGTGCAGTGCATCATCATATTCATGAGATTTAAAGCAAACACTTGCATTCATTTGGTCTTTTTGTTCGTGTTCCAAGGAAAATGAAAGAAAATATGAAGTAGAATTAATTTTAAAATATGAAATCAAATAAAAGCATTACTGATGAGCTTACTTCCTAATAGTAGTTTTTTTAATTAAATATAAACATTTCGGGTTTATTGTGTTCTTTCAATATTACATTTTGCTTTATTAAAATACCTATACGAAAAGGTTAGGTTATTCCTCCCAATTTTATAGGAAGGCGCTGCAGAGGCTGTATTTAACATCCGGTCGTTATACCTTCTGGATGATATGACATTGTTAAGTTAAAAGAAAATCATTTCAGAATTATATACAGTCCCAATATATGCGTGCGTCATCTAGTAATTTCTGTTTTTGACCCGAAGCCACACTGTGGTATATGGTATTATAACTTTGTGCATTTGTTTGTAACGCCCAAAAAGGAACGCTCAAAAGGAGCTTACACAGTACAACACATGGTTTTGGGACTCAATTCTGAGAATTGAACGTGAAAGTAGCCCTAAAATAAGAACTTCTGAATCATTCGTTTGGTCAAGTTGGCTCAATTAATATTTTAATGGCCATACGATTTTTTTAATACGGTTATATCTCGTTATACCGTGTGGAATATCTCTTTTGTGTCTGAAGCAAAGTTGTAGATATTGAATAGGGAAAAGAACAAACCTAACCGAACGAGTGCAGGTAAATGTAGACACAGAAAATGAATAAGAACAACCGACGAAGAAAACATAATCATTATCGAAAATCATAATAATTAGAACCACAAGCGCCAACTTCAACGAGTTTTGATATTGACAATAACTGAAAGTGTTCTAAATTTTGTTTCCATGCATAGATAACAAATGAAAATCTCATATTTTCGGTGTAAGAATAGCTGTAACATGAGTGGATTTGTAATCCAGTAATTGAGCAAAAAAAGTGAAAAATCCCAAATTAATGAGCTGTAAACTGCTGTACTGTATTATTACACAGATAGTTTATTATAAACACTTTTTGAGTCTATTTAGCCATTGTACCCTAAACAGCATGTGTATACTCGTATATAAGAACCAAAAAAACTTAATTAGGGTGCGACTCTAATTATTTTTTCAATCTTAAATTCGCATTTTTATACCCTGCACCACACTGTGGTACAGGGTATTATGACTTTGTGTATTTGTGTGTAACACCCAGAAGGAGAAGAAATACCCCCATCGCTTATTATACCGATCGACTTGAAATCACTTCCCGAGTCGTTGTAATCAAAATACAGTTCGTATTTATTGTCCGATTGTGATGAAATGTAGCACAGTGCTCTTTTTGGCCCAAGGACGATCCCTATTGATATTGGTCAAAATCGGTTCCGATTTACATATATCCTAGAAGCGCACAACAGGCCGAACCACTGGCTTAAGTGTATGTCCATGGACACGAGATGTTTAAACGTCTTCTCTCTTCAACCTAATCTAACCTAACCTACATATAGCCTCCATATACATTTTACCCCCCATTTGATATGTGAGCGCTATAGAAACTGTATTTTATATCAGATCAGTACGAAATATGGCGGAGAGAGTTTTCTTATTACATAAAGGGGTTTTCAAACGACGCCATATTTTTTGCCGCTCTTTTGACATTTCTTCAGTAAGGTTTGCCAATTCATGATGGAAAGATATACGAGCCAACAACGTGTCGAAATTATTAAAATTTACTACCGAAATTCGGAGTCAGTGGCCTCAACGTTAAGAGCTCGAAAAATCATCTTCAGCGATGAGGCTCATTTATGGCTGAATGGCTTCGTCAATAAACAAAATATGCGTTATTGGTCAGACAGCAATCCACACGTACTCCATGAGTCATCATTGCATCCCGAAAAAAATACGGTTTGGTGCGGTTTATGGGCCGGCGGCGTCATTGGGCCGTACTTCTTCCGAGATGATCAAGACCGGCACGTTACTGTGAATGGGAATCGCTACCGTTCAATGATAACCGAATATTTTTGGACCCAATTGGATGATATGGACTTGGAGGACATGTGGTTCCAACAGGACGGCGCCACAAGCCACACAGCGAATGCCACAATCAATTTATTGGAAACCAAGTTTGGAGAACGTGTTATCTCACGAAATGGTCCAGTGGTTTGGCCGCCTCGGTCGTGCGATTTGACGCCGTTAGACTATTTCCTGTGGGGCTATGTCAAGTCTATGGCCTATGCCAACAAGCCAGCGACGATTGATGAACTTCGTACTAATATCGAACGTGAAATTGCAGCAGTATCGGCCGATTTAAGCTTGAAAACCGTCGAAAATTTGGTTCAGCGTTTGGTCTTCTGCAAGCGTGCCAATGGTGGCCATGCAAAAGAAATCGAGTTCCATACATAATGGCATCGAACGTACTTTCACAGGAATAAAGAATTTCATTGATATCAAAAACTGTTTTTGTTTTATTTAAAAAAAAATCTTTTGTAGCGCTCTTATTGACGGACCCTATATATATATAGTCTGCCCCGCACACACTTGTCTCGATTTTCGACGAATACGTCTAACTGTTACGTCTCTCACAAACAAACTAAACTACACACAAACGAACTCAACGAAGAATATATGTTCGAGACAAGTGTGGCAAAATAACAAACGCTAATCGAATGCGCGTAGCCTGAAAAATTTCAAAATTCACCTTTTCTTTTGAACAGACCTCGTACAGGACGGATCTACCGACGCGTGTAACTTTCGCCTGATTCATAAAATCTTGAAAAAAAATTTTTGTTAAAAATACAAAAAATAGTTTTTTCATACTGAAAGCCG
The DNA here is from genome assembly GCA_963930755.1 of Eudasyphora cyanicolor. Classification (NCBI taxonomy): domain Eukaryota; kingdom Metazoa; phylum Arthropoda; class Insecta; order Diptera; family Muscidae; genus Eudasyphora; species Eudasyphora cyanicolor. The sequence continues at coordinate 52,872,917 of OZ005736.1, read as the reverse complement.
GGCTCAAAATATTGATATTGAATATTGATATTTACGTAAAAATTTGTTTAATTCGGGGAAGCGTGGCAACATTAAAAAACATTTTTAAAAACATTCTACGGGATGTTTCCTTTAAGACGAAATTAAATATGTTATACTTTCTTATAATTTCCGCTACAGCTCCAAAATAATACATATATTGTCTCTAAGCGTATCATGAGACTAGTCTCTGTCAATTTTTGTACAAGTCCGTTCAAAAATGTTGCTTATACAGTGCATATATGCCAAATCGAAGGTACATATATATGGAAGCTACAAGTAAATCTGAACCAATTTTAACCAAATTCAATAGGGAATAATTTGGAATAATTGGAAAATAGGTAGGAACATGATGAGGAACAAATGTATATGTTGCTGTATCTAAATTTGAACCGATTGCTGCTAAATTAAGCAATATTCCTTCCTAAATAGAGAAACATCTTTATGTCAAATTTTGTAATGTTCGGAAGTAAAGTACAACTTCTGTAGCGCTTTGATACCAAATCAGGAGGAACATACGAGTACATGTGGAGGTTATATCTAAAACTGAACCGCTTTTCACCGAATTTGACAGTATTCCTTCATGTAATAAGAAACCTCTTTCTGTCGAATTTTGCACTGATCGGATATAAAATGAAGTTTCTACAGCGCTTACATGTCAAATCGGGGGAACATATATATGGTGATTTGAATTCGATCGGTATAATAAACGATGGGTCTATTTTTTCTCCTTTATACCCTGTACCACAGTGTGGTGTAGGGCATACAAAATCAATTTTCATATGCTGAAAAAAAATAATAACGCCTTAAAATATTTTACAATTATTATATTTCAATGAAAAAATATTTAAATTAAACCGAAATGTTCGTATTTAATTAAACAAATGAAAAAATAATAGTAGGAAGTAAGCTTACCAGTAATACTTTTATTTGATTTCATATATAAAAATCAATTCTTCTTCATAATTTCTTCCATTTTCCTTGGGGTACAAACAAAAAGAGCAAATGGATGCAAGTATTTGCCTTAAATCTCATGAATATGATGATGCACTTCACTTGAATTTAGCAGAGGAATTTTAAATTCGCAAAAAATAAATTTTTTGCTTTCAATATTGATTGGATGTTCAATTGATAAAATAAAGATTTTAATTTTTATTTTACACGGAGCAAATACGTTAATTGTGTTAAATTTTTTATAACTTCAAAGTTATTTTTAAGACATTTTTAAAGTTCGTAAAAATAATAAATAATAATAATTTAAATCGTATAATCGTGGATCAAAATAAATTACTTGGAGCAAGAAATGATGACTTAGAATACTAACTCAGAAATTTTAAAATGATTGATTTAAACTGAAGTTAATGCTGCATATGGTATTGTAACTGGGAGGTACAATTCGAAACCAAGGAAACGTTTTAACTGAAATTCTAAAAACTCAGCAAAGTTTTGAAAATCATTTTTAAATAAAATATATTGGGATAAATTCCTAAAGAATAATTTTACTTGTATTTAAACACCTATTTTATTTGATAAATTTAGTTCGCAAATATATTTTGTTGTAATATATTAATATATGCGTTCCACATATATTTTATTGTTTTTCAAATAAAATTTATTTGCTCAGAAATGTATAATATTTAAAAATTTGTTTTACATATATATTTTCTTTCGATTCAAACATATTAAAAAAAGGCGATTTTGCCCCGTGTGTATTCGGAAAACAGTTTTAATATATTAAGTTTTCTCTCAAAAAATATATGTTTATGTGTAAAAAAATTATTGTTTTGGAATTTCTCCACACTATATTGCTTAAAAAAATTTTCAAAGCGTTTGAACTTCATGATTATGCAATTGTATGATTACGCAAATTATAAACAATTAAAATTAACGTTAAATTACTGAAAAACGTAAAACATGTCATAAAATTAAGGTATTGATTTATTATCTGAATATTTGTTTCGTAAATTGTAGTCCAAAATAAAAAAAATATTAGGACGGAAACATAGATTTTTTTAGAACAACATCCTCCCAAACATGTAATTTTTGTGTGTGCCAAGTATAATATATTTAGAGTGTTCCCAAAACATTTGCTTATTTCAAGCAGAATATGTTTGGGACAATATACTACATAAGCGATTTTTTTCAGCGTATATACAGAAACAGATATTTGGCTTAGGAGGAAAAAAATTAAACATACCATTTACTAATTGAAAATTGATTGAAAATATTTATGTAATATATTGAAAATTAAAAGATATTAAGATGTATGGATTCGTGAAACGACGGAAAGAAATTTATATACCCTAAGAAAAAAAATCGCTGCTGTAGTAGATTTTCTGGAAACATATTATAATAAGGATATTGATAATGGGTGTTTGGTGGCTCCCGAAACAGATCTGTCTATCCAACCATTACAACCGCCCCCAAAACATGTCACTTACTTCTTCTTTAATTTTTAACAAAGTTGTTTTCATATACTGAAAACAACAAAACAACAAAATATTGAGCCTGAGTGAAAAAACAAAATATGTATTATTATATTTCAATGAAAAAATGTGTCGTTTGTTGGATTTGACAACAGAAATCTAAAGTAATTCGCTATTCATTATATTGCTAAAGTTAATCCCACAATTCCCAAAATAATATCGAAAATATCCAATATTTGATTTTTTGGGTTTTCCCCTATGTCTGTTGTGCTAAAAGCCTGGCTATAAATTCAATTATCATATTTAAAAATGATAACGATTTTAAAATTCTACTTTTGCGGTTGGACAAACTTCAAAATTCAGCCACATTTACTTTTAAAGTTTTTATAAAAATTGTTTAAATTGGAGAAGAATATCCTAGTTAACCTTAATCAGTCAAAAGCGTTCATTCCTGTATCAATCGCTTCCTGTGTGCCAAATATAGTCATGATTAGTTGTTACATACATTATTTGTTTGGTCGAGATTCATATTGGACCCATGCAGAATCTTCTTCCATACAGCAACTGTCCTAGAATCGACATTTTATTTATAAGGTCGTCGATCAGTTTAGAGAAAATGAGGAACCCTTCCAAAGTTACTACTACTGTATAGCATTCTTTGGTATACCTCAACTTTTCGTATAGGTTTTTTAATAAAGGAAAATATGTAATATTTAAAGTAAACCGAAATGTTCGTATTTAATTAAACAAATGAAAAAATAATAATAGGAAGTATGCTTACCAGTAATACTTTTATTTGGTTTCATATTTAAAAATCAATTCTGCTCCATACTTTCTTCCATCTTCCTTGAAATATGGTGATGCACTTCACTTGAATTTAGCAGAGCAATTTTAAATTCGCTCAAATATATTTTTTGCTTTCAATATTGATTGGATGTTCAATTGATAAAATAAAGATTTTATTTTTTATTTTACACGGAACAAAATCGCCGTTTTTTGATATGATTGCATCGAAAACAATGTATTCGGAAAACAGTTTTTATATATTAAATTTGGAACGCATATATTAATATCTTAGAACGAAATATATTTACAAAATAGTTTTCTCTCAAAAAATATATGTTTATGTTTAAAAAAATTATTGTTTTGGAATTTCTCCACATTATATTGCTTAAAAAAGATTTTCAAAGCGTTTGAACTTCATGTTTATGCAATTGTATGATTATGCAAATTATAAACAATTAAAATTAAGGTATTGATTTATTATCTGAATACTTAAATGCAAATAAATATTTGTTTCGTAAATTGTAGTCCAAAATAAAAAAAAATATTAGGACGGAAACATAGATTTTTTAGAACAACATTCTCCCAAACATGTAATTTTTGTGTGTGCCAAGTATAATATATTTAGAGTGTTCCCGAAACATTTGCTTATTTCAAGCAGAATATGTTTGGGACAACATAGTACATATGCGATTTTTAACAGCGTATATACAGAAACAGATATTTGGCTTAGGAGGAAAAAAATTAAACATACCATTTACTAATTGAAAATTGATTGAAAGTATTTATGTATTCTTCTCATTTGCATTTTCTCTAGTATATTTATTTCTGAAAATATTGATGCGAAAAAATCCAGGAGGAAAGTACAGATGATTATATCTACGAAACTGTAACCTCAATTTGAAAGAAATATCAAGAGGGGTCATAACATTATATTTATTTTTGTTTGGCTTCAGTTATTGAAATTGAAAATTAAAGGATATTAAGATGTATGGATTCGTGAAACGACGGAAACAAATTTATATACCCTAAGAAAAAAAATCGCTGCTGTAGTAGATTTTCTGGAAACATATTATAATTGGAAAAATTAACTTGTTCCCTATAAGTCAGAAAACAAATTCTTTAATCGATTCAAATATTTCCCCGTTTTTTAAGATAATCTTCACCAAAACTCCGAAAAAAATAATATTGATAAAAGAGTAATTCGAATATTTTTTCCGCTATGTAAATATAAATTATTTGCACCAAAAAATATTTTATTTAAATTTTTCTCCCTGTTCTTTCCTGTTTTTTTCTCCGTGTATATGTGAAAAACATGTCAAAAGGTCCACTTTTTATACCCTCCACCATAGGATGGGGGGTATATTTATTTTGACACTCCGTTTGTAACACCAAATATTGATCTCAGACCCCATAAACTATATATATTCTTAATCGTCGTAAAATTCTAAGACGATTTAACCATGTCCGTCTGTCCGTCCGTCCGTCCCACCGTCCGTCCGTCTGTGGTAATCACGCTACAGTCCGCAATAATAGAGCTAGGTTGATCAAATTTAGTACAAATACTTCTTATAGTTGCAGGTTGTTTGGGATTGCAAATGGGCCATATCGGTCCATATTTAGATATAGCTCCCATATATAGCATCTAACTTGTTGTGATTCCTACTGTTTTTTAGTGTTTATCGGTGTTAATTTCTTTAGGTTTGAGTTATTTTGTGAGGTCACATGCTATTCATGGTGGAGGGTATATAAGATTCGGCATGGCCGAACATAACGCTTTTACTTGTTTCAATTTTATTCCGATCGCGTCAAAGCTTAGTGGGTTTGCAGAAGTACTATGGGAATGAGGTTTTGCTACATGGTGTCAAAGTTTGCAATTTTGGCCATTGTATCTCCTAACTACGTGGACCGATTCATATTTTGTTATAGCCCACCTATAGATGTCGCTGCCATAAATTTTCTAAGAAATTTAGATGAAACTTTGCTGTTTGTTCAATTTTGGTAAGATTTCATCTCAATGAAATTTATACAAACTAAATTTTTTTGTTGTAGCCCCCTTGGAGATGTAGCTCTCAAAAAGCTATTTTAAGCCATAAATATCACATTTTTCAGGTGAAGAGTTTGCAAAAGAATTTGCGGCCTAAAACAGCGTTCGTTTTTTAATAATTTACTCAAATAAAAAGGACGTTTCCAAAGATTTTTCCAAATTTTTGCCAAATAAGAAAACTTAATGTAAACGAAATAGGTAGATATTCTGCTCCGATATTCACAAAATGCTAGGACATGGTCAAAAAGTGAACATTTAAATTTTCTAGAGAGACTACAAAAATAAAAGAGACTATGAAGACCAACCTACGACCTTGACATACATATTTTAGCTCTCGTTAAGAGCTATCTTTTTGCCATTGACCGATTCCCATATTATCTAATTCTAAACCGATAATCGCTAAATTTAGCAATATTCGTTCCTAAATTGAGAAACATCTTTCTTGAAAATTTAAATGATCAGAAGTAAAGTACAACTTATATAGCGCTTTGATAACAAATCAGGAGGAACATATATATGGAGGTTATATTTAAATCTGAACCGATTTCCCTGAATACTCATTCATGTAAACAGACCTCTTTCTGTCGAATTTCGTTCTGATCGGATATAAAATACAGTCACTGATCGGATAGAAAATAACATTTTTACAGGGCTTACATGTCAAATCGGGGTAACTTATATATGGGGCTATATCTAAATCTGAACCGATTTCTTTCAAATTTAAAAGTGTTAATTCATATAATAGGAAGCTATTTTCTGCCGAATTTCATACTGATCGGATATAAAATGCAGTTTTTACAGCGGGGGGTACCATATATATGGGGGCTATATCTAAATCTGAACTGATTTTCTCCAAATTAAGCAGTATTCCTTCACGTAATAAGAGACCTCTTTCTGCGGAATTTCGCACTGATCGGATATAAAATACAGTTTCTACAGCGCTTACATGTCAAATCGGGGGTTACATATATATGGGGGCTATATCTAAATCTGAACCGATTTTCTCCGAATTTAGCAGTATTCCTTCATGTAATAAGAAACCTCTTTCTGCCGAATTTCATACTAATCGGATATAAAATAAAGTTTTAACAGCGCTTACATATCAAATCGGGGCTAACATATATATGGGGCTATATCTAAATCTGAACTGATTTTCTCCGAATTTGGCAGTATTCCTTCATGTAATAAGAGACCTCTTTCTGCCGAATTTCGCTCTGATCGGATATAAAATACAGTTTCTTCAGCTCTTACATGTCAAATAGGAAGTTACATATATATGGGGGCTATATCTAAATCTGAACCGATTTTCTCCGAATTTAGCAGTATTCCCTCATGTAATAAGAAACCTCTTTCTGCCGAATTTCATACTGATCGGATATAAAATAAAGTTTTTACAGCGCTTACATGTCAAATCGGGGGTAACATATATATGGGGGCTATATCTAAATCTGAACCGATTTTAACCAAATTCAATAGGGATCGTCCTTGGGCCAAACAAATTATATGCGTAAAGTTTCGTCGAGATCGGACCATAATTGCGACCTGTATTTCGATTACAAGAAAACATGCACAGACGGACAGACAGACGGACATAGCTACATCAACTCAGAAAGTGATTCTAAGTCGATCGGTATAATAAACGATGGGTCTATTTTCTCTCCTTTTGGGTGTTACAAACAAATGCACAAAGTTATAATACCCTGTACCACAGTGTAGTGTAGGGTATAAAAACTCTTTCCAGTCGACCTACGACCTTGACACCCATGAACAATATTTTAGCTCTCGTTATGAGCTAAATTGACTGATTGCGGCTACGTGTCACACAGCAAATGAAACAATTGAATTGTTGCGAGAAAAGTTTGGAGATGCGATTGTTTCAAGAAATAGTGATATTGAATGGCCTCCAAGAATTTGTGATTTAACACCATTAGACTATTTCTTGTGGGGTTATTTGAAGTCATTGCTCTTTCGAAATAAACCAGACTCTCTTCAAGCTTTACAAGTCAATATTGAACGTGTCATTTATGACATTCATCGAATTCGTTCCTGCAGAAGAAGTCGTGGTGGCCATTTGAATGACGTTTTATTTAGAACACAATTTTATCGATTGTACTTCACATTAAATAACAAACTTTTGAATTCCCTTAACAATAAGTGTGTTTTTTTTTCAAAGATATCATATTATTGGAAAACCCTATATAACATTTCCTACGGACCAAAAGTGTAACGCATCGAAGCGGTGACCTAAGACCCTAAGTATGTTCACCGGACATCCGAAGTCATTTTAATAAGTCCGCTTATCCGTCTGCCTGTCTGTCTTGTGCGAAAGATAACTTTTGAATCTATTGTTTCAAGAGTTTAAAAAGAGGTTCGTCAGGGCGACGAAAAAATGCATTGATAGCATTAATCCGTACATTAGCTGACCTTTGGAGAAAAACGAAACTATTTCTATCAGTGTAATATGGACTCAAATGACCCCTAAATATTTTTTGTACAGTCGGCCCCGCCCGAGTTTAGAATGTTCTTACTGTTTTTTCATTTCTATCATTTCGTCCGCCGTGGGGTCAGGTTCAGTTTCACTTTAATCACTTTTTCTATGATAAAGTGAAATAAAAATACTTTTACTTTGTGGGGCTCTTAATCAATTCCTCGGGGAGTTACAAATGGCGTTACAAAATGAGGGTGGGGGCAAATATGGTGGAGGGTATAAAAAGTAATGTGATAAAAATAATATATCAAAATATCCCGAAGTTTCATCATTATACTCTACACCACACTGTGGTTCAGGGTCTTATAAGTTTGTTTCATTTGTAACACCTGAAAATAACACAGCTAGACCCACCTTAAAGTATACCGATCGACTCAGAATCACTAGCTGAGTCGATTTAAGCATGTCTGTCCGCCCGTCCGTCCGTCTGTCCATGTAAAGTTGTTCGTCGACTACAGGTCGCAATTTTACTCCGATTTTTCTGAAATTTTGCAGTTTAGAGTATTTCGCAGCTGTTAAGATCGCTATTGAATTTGGTTGAAATCGATATAGCTCCCATATATATCTTCCGTCCGATTTTACCCTTTAGTCCTATAGAAGCTGTATTTTACATCCAATCGTTTTGAAATTTAGAATGGTAGAGTTTCTTGATCCATGAACCAACATTGCCGAATTTGAAGAAAATCGGTTAAGATTTAGCTATAGCTCCCATATATATGTTTCGTCCGATTTGGCCCTTTAGTTCTATAGAAGCTGTATTTTGCATCCAATCGTTTTGAAATTTAGAATGGTAGAGTTTATTAATCCATGAACCAACACTACCGAATTTGAAGAAAATTGGTTAAGCTTTAGCTATAGCTCCCATATACATGTTTCGTCCGATTTGGCCCTTTAGTCCTGTAGAAGCTGTATTTTACATCCAATCATTTTGAAATTTAGAATGGTAGAGTTTCTTGATCCATGAACCAACACTACCGAATTTGAAGAATATCGGTTAAGATTTAGCTATAGCTCCCATATATATGTATCGTCCGATTTGGCCCTTTAGTCCTATAAAAGCTGTATTTTACATCCAATCGATTTGAAATTTAGAATGGTAGAGTTTCTTGATCCATGAACCAACATTGCCGAATTTGAAGAAAATCGGTTATGATTTAGCTATAGCTCCCATATATATGTTTCGTCCGATTTTGCTCTTTAGTCCTGAAGAAGCTGTATTTTACATCCAATCGTTTTGAAATTTAGAATGGTAGAGTTTTTTGATCCATGAACCAACACTACCGAATTTGAAGAAAATCGGTTTAGATTTAACTATAGCTCCCATATATATGGTTCGTCCGATTTTGCTCTTTAGTCCTGTAGAAGCTGTATTTTACATCCAATCATTTTGAAATTTAAAATGGTAGAGTTTCTTGATCCATGAACCAACACTACCGAATTTGAAGAAAATCGGTAAAGATTTAGCTATAGCTCCCATATATATGTTTCATCCGATTTGGCTCTTTATATCCAATCGTTTTTATACCCTACACCACACTGTGGTACAGGGTATTATTTAAGTATAAAATGTCCCAAAAGTAAATTTATTTAAAAAATTTATACATGAATTACAAAATTTATATATCAGAGTTATTCAATATTACGAGAGCGGTGTAGGGTATTATATAGTCGGCCCCGCCCGACTTTAGCCTTTCCTTACTGCTTTCTATCTACGGCTAAGTTCGAAGATGGGCCATATTGCCCCACTCCTTCTAGTACCTCCCCCACAAAGGGTTAAAATGTGATGAAATATTGATTCTTTAATAACTTCTATACTATTTAGTCGAATCTTCTGAAATTCCACACATAGTATTAGCTTATTAGTCGCTATCACCTTGAGAAAAATGGGTGAAGTCGCCACGCCCCTTTTGGTAGCTCGCACACAAAGGGACCATTTTGTACAAAAAGTTAACAGCTTATAACCTTAATACAAGTGCATAAAAATACTTAAAATTCTGCACAGTGTAATGTTTCTATAGTGTCTATAGTCTGGTAAAAAATGGGCATTATTGTAGAGCCCCTTTTTGTACCTCCCTCACATTTTGCACCAAAAGTTAACCGCCTATAACATTAATACCAGTGTATAAAAATACTTGAAATTTTGTACAGTGTAATGCTTTTGTAGTACCTATAGCCCTGTGAAAATTGGGCGTTATCACCACGCCCCTTTGTGTACCTCCCACACAAAATGGCCAAAGAATACCACAATTATTTATCTCATAACGTTAATATGCCAGTGCACAAAAACTGTATATACTTCGGCATAGTGCAATGTATTTAAAGTATCTACTGTTCAGCGAAAAATAGGTGTATTTGTTAAACCCGTTCTGGTACCTCCCATACAAACTAACAGAATAACTCGTGGAATATTTAATATTACATTACTCACAAAGTGAGGGTATACCTTAGTCGGTTTACACGACTGAAACATTCTTACTTGTCTAATTATATGTATGTTTATTCCCTCACTATTGCAGAGGAGGGTTTATAAGTAAATCAGTTATTATGAAAAATCAAAGTGATTTTGTTTTACTCCGACTACCATAACGCAGCGAGTTCATAAATTTCATTTGATTGATATTATAAAGCAATAAATATAAATTATTGCCTAAAATTCATTAACATTTTCGTATTCCTCGAACTGGGAATAAATACTGTCTCTCATGTTTACCTTTGATTGAATGGAGAAAAGCTATTTTATTTTGGAAATTGCATGCTTTCCATTACCAATAATATTTAATACTCGTATTTAAAATTTGATTGTGTTGAGACGCAGATAATATTGAATTTTTGTACGCAATAAATATGAAAAACTATTTTAATTTAATTTATTGCAGCTGAAAAAAGAGATCCTATCCGTTAGCAAGGAATATAAAATACTCGTAAGAAAAGATAAACTAAAAATTAAAGACCGTTGGTTTAAATGCACGCTGAAAAAAAATCGCTTCTGTAGTATATTGTCTCAAACATATTCGGCTTGAAACATATATATGTTTAGGGTACACTCTAAACATATAATATTGGGTACACACAAAAAATATATATTTGGGAAAATGTAATTCTAAACAAATCTTTGTTTACATCCCAATATGTTTTTATTTTGGGACAAGTATATCCGAAACAAATATTTATTTGCACTAAAAAATTCAGAAAATACGATAATTGTGTTAATTTTTTACTAATTCAAAGTTTTTTTTAGAAATTTTTAGTGTTCGTAAAAATAATAATAAATAATAATAGAAATCGTATAATCTTAGAGCAAAATAAATTGCTTGGAGGATTGGAATACTAACTCAGAAATAAAATGATTGGTTTAAACAGAAGTTAATGCTGCATATGGTATTGTAACCTGGAGGTACAATTCGAAACTAAGGGAAAATTTGAACTGAAATTCTAAAAAATTCAGCAAATATTTTGAAATTTTTTTAAATAAAATATATTTGAATAAATTCCTAAACAACAATTTTATTTGTATTTAAACACATATTTTATTTGAGAAATTTAGTTTGCAAATATATTTTGTTGTAATATATTAATATAAGCGTTCCAAATATATTTTATTGATTTTCAAATAAAATTTACATTCTCAAAAATATATTATATTTAAAAATTTGTGTTACAAATATATTTCCTTTCGATTCAAACATATCAAAAAAGACGATTTTGCCCCGTGTGGAATAATGAAAATAAACTTGTATCTGGGAAGTCCGATGGAGAAGACGAATTGGTCAAACTATATGGAGAAAATATAAGATCAATAAATATAAATTATACTCAATTAAAAACAAGCTCCTACTCAAAAAACTGAAACATACCAATTATTCATGTATTAAAACTGATTTGCATACAATTTCTATAGTGTCTTATAACATAAACGGCCTTGAAAACAAATACCTATATCCATCCTTTTTCCAATACATTAAAGGTTTTGAAATATTTGTATTATTAGAAACTCACTTGGAAGCAGATAAATCAGAGAGAGTAAAAGTTTATTTTAACGGATTTAATTTATTCTTTGAACCAGCAACACGTAATCACAGATTCGGGAGAGCGATTGGTGGAAGTATTTTGAGAATAAGTAAAAAGTTAAAAGATTCTGGAATATCTCATGAAGTAAACGAAGGATCTATAAAATTTACAACAAAAAATCAAATTTTCACCTTAATACCTCAATACCTCAGACCAGCTAATTGGGAAAATGATTTCAGAAACCTAAAACAGCGTGTCCAAAATGCAGAAATTCCAAATTGTAGTCTCATGGGAGATCTTAACGTTAGAATCGGAGAACTAAATCAGGATCTTGGTGAGATCTATAATGAAATGTTTTGCGCGGGATATGATATAAGGAAATCAAAAGATAAAATTGTGAATCAACGAGGCAGTCAAATCATACAATTCAGCAATGATTCCAACATGTTTGTGTTGAATGGAGTAACGAGGGGCGACGAAGAAGGAAATTTAACATACTCGTACATCAGTAGTTTAGGTGAATCAGTAAATGATATATGCGCTGTATCAAAAGAAATGTTGGGCAGTGTTGATGAATTTAAAGTGCACGATAAAGTATGGTCTGATCATTTTCCAATTACATTAAAATTTAAACTACGGTTTGAGGGAGAAAATGGAAAAAAGATGAATTTGTTACCAAAACTTATATGAAAAAACGCAGACTCTAAAACGCAAACTCTAACGGCACGGAACAGCTACATTACAAACTACTAAGTATATACAATAAAATATACGCCGATAGTGCGATAGATAATGCATTTACAAAAACAATAATTTAGCCAATACATAAAAAGGGGAACACCAATGAACCTTCAAACTACAGAGGCATATCCTTCATGAACTGTGCAGCCAAGATATTTATGGGGATTTATGGGGAAACGAAAGGCTTCACAACTGGGTAGAAAAGCACCAAATTCTGACTGAGCCGGATTTCGAAGGAATTACTCGACGGTTGACAACATATATGTACAACTTATCAGCTATAGTGAGTGTTTACGCCGAATGCGTGTAAATAAAAGAAGGTGAATAAAAACACGATTAGTTTCAATGTAATATAAATAAATGGCCAAGTGCCACAAGTTTATTGATTGTAAGGATTTATAAGGCAACAAAATTTACCTTTGCTTATGATTAGTATTGTACAGCGAGGTACTTATGTATATAGGTCGAGTGATACGATACCGAGCGATACGAAAGTCCAAGATGGAGTGAGGTGGCGGCATAAGCTAAACAAAAAAGCGATTAGTTACTCGTTAGAATCTGCAAAGCTAATATTACAAGGCTGTAGTAATGAGGAGTATGCAGATTCTAACGAATATGTGTGTGCGATAAATAGTACAATTTATGCACGGAAAGAAATACATTACTTCATCGAAATTAGAGAAAACAACCATAGTTAAACAGTGAGTTTAAAGTTGGCAGAAAAGAAAAAGGTCTACGCCTTCTTCATAGACTTCAAAGTCACTTTTGATAATATATCGAGACGAGCCTTGATTTACAAACTTTTTCAAATCGGGGTATCTTACAAATTGGTCAAGATGATAGAAAATATATATGGAAACTCTCAATCAGCAATATGGAACGGTGGACATTTTTTTTATGCGACACTCGTGGGACCAAAATCTATATGTCAACCCCAAACCAACCCCAAAACGCAGCAGAAGAGGACGAGACCGGTTTTCAAACCAGCTCAAAGACCTTACGTTCACCAGTTGACACTCCGTGCTCCACCGCAAGCAAGAGCGAGCAGCAGATAGACACACCTCAGCATACAGGTATCAGTGCAGACGACATCGAGATGACACCTAGCTCACCCCGACATGAGTTTATTCTGAAGATGAGATTCTCCGAAGAAGAAGCCCTCGGAAAATGTCAAAAGGTTCTTCGCAGAATCAGACTCGCGATGAACAAACAAAGAAACATCAACATGGATGTCCAGAACGGTGTTTCTGAATTAGAGGAACTAATCGATGTGATCGGAAATTACCGCAAAAACTGGAAAATTGCGGAGAAAAGCCGAGATGCAAGCTTGGCAGCAGCAAATGTTCCTAAAAATACCGAGGAAACAGAGAACGCTTCAACGCCTTCGACGGGGCAGAACAAACGCAGTGCCTCCAGCCCGGCAGGAAAAAATCCTTTAAAAAAGCAGAAAGAAAAAGTTACTGACAGAGATATAAACACGGTATCGGCCAAAAACAGGGCATCTGATAAGACGCCAAAGAGAAGAAAAATGGAAGCTAAAGATGACCCCAAAAAACAGCGGAAAAAAAGGCCCAAACAGCACTCCGACGCCGTCATAATTAAACCAGCAGAAGGCCATAGCTACCTTAGACAAAGTGTAAACCCAGAAGAGACCGACGTTGCTGTTCGTTCGATCCGAAAGACTAAAACCGGCGCAATACTTCTAGTGATGGGAAAAGGAGGAAATAAGGAAGAATTCTGCGACGCCATTAAAGGCTCCCTCAAGGAATCAGCAGTTGTGGAAGATTCAAAACCAAAGGCCACAATAGAAGTCCAAGACTTAGACTGTCTCTCTACAGTAGAAGAAGTGGTAAATGCTATTGCCAAGGCCACAGACATAGCTGTGGAAACATCACGGCAAACTTAACAGCCACGAACAGCCAACAGCAAAGGAGGGCGTTTGTTTCACTTCCTGCGACAGGGGCGATCAAACTTCTCAATAAGAAGAGAATAAAAATATCGATGACAAGCTGCAGACTAAAATATCGCTGTTTCAAATGCTTCGGCACAGGACACATACAATGGGACTGCAAAGGCCCTGATAGAAAAGGCATGGGTCGCTGTATCAGATGCGGTGAGAAGGGACACAAGTTGAAAGAATGCAGAAATTCTCCAAAATGCTGTATCTGCTCCCAAGCAGGATCACAACAGACAGATCACCTGCCAGGGTCACGTAGCTGCAAAAATAAGCAATAGAAAACATGGTGCGGATTCTACAAGGAAACATGCACAGGGGAAAGGTGGCACACGCTCTTCTGCCCCAGATTGTAATTGAGCAAGAAGCGGACGCCATATTTATCAGCGAACAATATGGCAGAATGACAAACGGGAGCTGTTTCACGATGACACTGAAACAGCAGCTATATGGATCCCAAATAACAGAGATCTAGAAATAAAAAGAAATGGCAAAGGAAACGGCTTCGTGTGGGTTCAGGTCGAAAACATTACACTGGTAAGCTGCTATCTCACTCCAAGTGACAACGTCGATGAGTTCCAACGAAAGATAAATGGAATTGAAGACAGCATACGAGACATAGGTGGAGACCTTATAGTAGCAGGC
Organism: Eudasyphora cyanicolor; assembly: GCA_963930755.1. Lineage (NCBI taxonomy): Eukaryota > Metazoa > Arthropoda > Insecta > Diptera > Muscidae > Eudasyphora > Eudasyphora cyanicolor. The sequence continues at coordinate 52,857,807 of OZ005736.1, read as the reverse complement.
GATTTCAACGCTCGAGCCGCAGAGTGGGGTATGGAAACAACCAACACAAGAGGCAGAAGGATAATCCAGGTGGCAGCTAGAGCAGGGCTAACCGTTGTAAATAACGGAGGAGTACCAACTTTCAGGCGCTCGCAATGCTCTGGTACAATCCCGGTCATAACACTGGCATCTGAAAAAATAGCACATAAGGTTAGAGAATGGAAGGTATTAGAAATTTATACCGGCAGCGACCACAAGTACATTTCTTTCTCAGTAAACCAGGGCGGAAAAGAAATCGCAAAGAAGAAGAAAAGTAGCACTCATAAATGGAATGCAAACAAACTAGACACGGCTGCACTTATACGAGAAATAGATAGATGATCAGAGGAAGCTGAAGGCAACGCCACGACAATCGTAAGAGAAACCATGAAGATTATCACAAATGGCTGCAACAAAAGCTATGCCAAAAACAAGTAAGGAAAGGCTAAAGTCGGGCTGTGCCAACTATATAATACCCTACACCACTCTCGTAATATTGAATAACTCTGATATATAAATTTTGTAATTCATGTATAAATTGTTTAAATAAATTTACTTTTGGGACATTTTATACTTAAATAATACCCTGTACCACAGTGTGGTGTAGGGTATAAAAACGATTGGATCTAAAGAGCCAAATCGGATGAAACATATATATGGGAGCTATAGCTAAATCTTTACCGATTTTCTTCAAATTCGGCAATGTTGGTTCATGAATCAAGAAACTCTACCATTCTAAATTTCAAAACGATTGGATGTAAAATATAGTTTCTATAGAACTAAAGGGCCAAATCGGACGAAGCATATATATGGGAGCTATAGCTAAATCTTAACCGATTTTCTTCAAATTCGGCAATGTTGGTTCATGGATCAAGAAACTCTACCATTCTAAATTTCAGAACGATCGGATGTAAAATACAGCTTCTATAGGACTAAAGAACCAAATGGGACGAAAGATATATATGGGAGCTATATCTAAATCTGAACCGATTTTCTTCAAATTCGGCAATGTTGGTTCATGGATCAAGAAACTCTACCATTCTAAATTTCAAAACGATCGGATGTAAAATACAGCTTCTATAGGACTAAAGGGCCAAATCGGAGGAAAGATATATATGGGAGCTATACTAAATCTTAACCGATTTTCTTCAAAATCAGCAATGTTGGTTCATGGATCAAGAAACTCTACCATTCTAAATTTCAAAACGATCGGATGTAAAATACAGCTTCTATAGGACTAAAGGGCCAAATCGGACGAAAGATATATATGGGAGCTATATCTAAATCTGAACCGATTTCAACCAAATTCAATAGCGATCTTAACAGCCGCGAAATACTCTAAACTGCAAAATTTCAGAACGATCGGAGTGAAATTGCGACCTGTAGTCGACGAACAACTTTACATGGACAGACGGACGGACGGACAGACATCGTTAAATCGACTCGGCTAGTGATTCTGAGTCGATAGGTATACTTTAAGGTGGGTCTAGCTGTGTTATTTTCAGGTGTTACAAACATCTGCCGTGAAACAAACTTATAATACCCTGTACCACAGTGTGGTGTAGGGTATAATAAAAGGCCCAAAAGATAAAGTCGCAGTATATTGGTGGAATTCCGTAATCGGAAACTGCATCAGAAAGAGGAGAAAATACACAAGAGCCAGACGTCGAAGCGATGCAGAAACCGAGCACACCGAATACGTAGATGCGAAAAAGCAGCTACAACAGGTAATATTCAGCAGCAAGAAGGAAAAATGGAAAGAATTGCGAACAGACATAAACAGAAACCCATGGGGGCTCGGCTACAAGATAGTGATGGAGAAACTCTGTAGAAAAACCTCTGTACCAGAGATGGATGATTGAATTATGGAAAACATAGTGAGCTCACTCTTTCCGAAGCATGATATCAGGGAAGAACGTAGGGAGGCGGGACAGAACCCAACCATAATCACGTTCACTGAGGAAGAACTAAAAAACGCAGCCCACAAACTCCAAAATAAAAAAGCGCCCGGCCCCGATGGTGTACCAGTCGAAGTAATAAAAGAAATAGCAAAAAACCGCCCCGGAATACTGCTAAATATGTACAACAGCTGTCTCAACGAAGGCATCTTCCCTAAAAAGTGGAAAGAGCAAAAACTTGTTCTTATTAGCAAGGGAAAGGGTGAGCCAAACTCACCATCATCATATAGACCTCTTTGCATGCTCGACACAGCTGCAAAACTTCTGGAGAGACTGTTAAAACCCCGCCTTGAAGCAGCCATCAGAACCGGAGGAGGCTTGTCGAAGAGGCAGTACGGCTTTCGACCAGGGAAGTCCACAATCGGACCCTTACAGGACGTGGTTGATGCTGTAGAAGCCGCCCAACAGAAAAGCCCTTTCATCAGACCAGTGGTCCTCTTGGCCACTTTAGACATCAGAAACGCCTTCAACAGTCTGAGATGGAACGACGTTTTAAAGGCTCTTGAAGAAAGGTTCAAGGTACCAGCTTACCTCATGAGAATGTTAAATGATTACCTCAAAGACAGAGTTCTGATTTCCAGCACAAACAGAGGACAGAAAAGGTATCAAGTCCATTCTTGGACCAGATCTCTGGAATGCGAGCTACGATGAAATCCTGAAAATAGAAATGCCAGAAGGAACCTTTTTAGTCGGATACGCTGATGTCATCGCTGCTGTCATTGAGGCGCGCAACACGGAAGAAGCACAACGCAGACTTACCCAAGTAATGATAAGGACAAAAATTTGACTCGACTCCCATGGACTACAATTAGCTTCCCAAAAAACCGAGCTTTTGCTTCTCACCAGAAGACATATCCCCACGGAAATAGATATGAGATTTGACGACGTAGTAATACGCACCACAAGATCCCTAAAGTATCTCGGAGTAAGATTGGATCCGAAACTAACATACACAAATCAGCTAAAGCATGCCGCTACTAAAGCGGGGAAGATAACCGCACAACTCAGCCCACTAATGGCAAACATTGGAGGTCCTCTACCAAGCAGGAGAAAGCTGCTAATGGAGACCTGCACCAGAATACTCCTCTACGGAAGCGAAATCTGGGCAAATACCCTGAAAACTAAATGCAGAGCTAAAATTATACTCTCAGTACAGAGAACTGCAGCACTCCGAGTAACGTCTGCATATCGTACGGTGTCGGAAGCAGCCGTTCTTGTCATTGCTGGCATGACACCAATAGATTTGCAAGCCTTAGAACGCTCTAAGTTGTGGAACATAAAAAAGAAGGCCAACTGGATACCACACAAATCGCAACCGCAAAGCAGGAGACTTTAGATGCATGGCAAACACGATGGAACAACGGCAATCATGGCGGATGGACGTTCAGACTAATCCCAGATATAAACAAATGGATCAAGAGAAACACAGGAGATGTAAATTACTACCTAACCCAGATGCTCACGGGTCATGGATACTTTCGAAAGTACCTGTACAGAATGGGGAAATGTAGCACGCCGTACTGCATATACGAAAGAACTGAAACCATCGACGACGCAGAGCACACGTTTTTCGAGTGCTGCAGATGGTCCGAAACTCGCAGAGTACTGGAGACAAATATAGGGACCTTCTCCAAGACAACTATAATGGACAAAATGACTGGAAATGACGAAGGCTGGAACGCCATAACGAGATATGTGGAAAACATTCTTATATCAAAGAAAAGGGATCTCGACGAGGAACTAAGAAATTAAATAACAAGCGGGCCTGGACGCAGGCGGTAACTAAAGCGGTGAAACGATGCAGAAATCGGAATTAATGGAACCCACCTCGAAGTAATGCGGAAGCGGTTCCGAGGTGGCGTCGAAACCCAAGAGAAATAAGGTGGGTTTTTAGTCGGTAACCACGTAATGGAGCCCGACATACCACATTGGATGACGACCCACGTTGGATGCAGTAATGCATTTTCCCACCTTATACGAAAAAAAAATATGGAGCGGCCCAGAATTGTCAGAATATTTTGATACGACCAAAGGTGTGAAACAGGGTTGTTTACTGTCACCGTTACTTTTTGTCTTTTATATCAACGATTTACATGAATTCATTGATGGTGGGTTATGTGTGGAAAATCTAAATATTAGACTATTGCTATATGCAGATGACATTGTCCTTCTAGCCGATGATATTAAAGTGATGCAGAAAATGATACACAACATGGAAATATATTGTAATATGTGGAACTTGGAGATACATTTAGCTAAATCTGAAATAATGGTATTTAGGAAAGGCGGTAGACTAAGCAATTTCGAGAAATGGAAATTCAACGAAAATTATATAAAAATATCAAAAGAATTCAAATATCTGGTCTAATATTTACCCCAAAGATGAAGTTCAATAAACATGTCGAAACCCGTAATAATCAGGCCAAAAATGCAATAAACGCAACTTGGCAAAATTTATGAAAAAAAGAAGTAAGCATGAATGCAAAATGGAAGCTCTTTCTAACAATATGTAGATCCATCCAAACGTACGCTGCTCAGGTCTGGGGTTTTGCACATCCCGAAGAAGTAAACTCTTTACAGATATATTTTTTGAAAGTAATATTAAAAAATACTAGCTTTACTCCAAATTACATACTGATGCTGGAACAGAGGTTGAGGACACCCAGCTATTCACTCTGGACCTTCACCTAAAATATATATGTAAAACCTTATTCCAATATTCCAGTACTATACTTCCACACAAGTTAACTGAAATATTACTGCGCAGAAATATTTTTTGGGCGAGGTAGGTTAAAGCTCTAACCCAAAACATGAACTTGCAGTGGCCTGAAACAATAACAACACGTGCAAATTGGAATACTCTCAGTAAGGAGTTGCTAAATAGTTTGAAATCGAACATAATCCAGGGAAGACTACAGAGCAAAAATGAAAGTTCATCGCGAATTTATAAATATCTGAACCCAAACATAGCCCGCTATTACTTGAATGAAAAATATAATTTAGAAGAAATTACTTGGATATTTAAGGCTCGCAGTGGTATAATTCCTTTGGGTTACAACCAATTCGTAGTGAATGACATTGACAAACTTTGTAAAATATGCAATCTGCAGGAAATTGAAACATTGCAGCACTTTCTAGGAAAGTGCCCCGTATTAAATGAGTTTATGATGCCGACTTTCCGAAAAACGATGTTGAACGAGGAGAAATTGATACAAATATTAGATGGTCAAGCGGAAGAAGATTGGCATAATTTAGTTAGGTATATTACATTTGCATTTAACTATAGACAGCTTTTAATAACGGAATATAACTACATTAGTCAAGATCAGGCGACAGACGTTTGATAACATTGTCGCAAAATCCTGTTACTTCTTTTTAAGGAAAATGTATATAAGAATAATAAGATTCAACACGTAAAATTATGTAGTTATCCTATTAATATTATAAAATCGTTTGTTTGTCTGTTTGTTTGTTTGTTCCAGCATCACGCCTAAACGGCTGAACCGATTTTCTTGAAACTTGGTGGACAGATAGACCAATGCCTGGGAAGTGCCATAGGCTACTTTGATTTTCGATTTTCCGCCAAGTGATTTTCGACCACTTGACCACAGAGGTTGCGATTTGTTTTTGTCGTTTCGGAATCCTCTTACAAGATACAAAGTTAAAACTTTGTATACATATATGAAGTACTATAAACCGCAAATATATGCGTTTAACTGTGACCCGAACAATTTTCATTATTTTCTCTGATTTTAAAAGTTCCTTTAGAGCCAATGATTTACAAATTTATATGTACAGACTGATCTCAATGGACATGCGAAAACAACAATTCGATGTCCAGTCTTAGTCAAACCGGACATAAAACCGCGTCTTAAAATTTTTAAAGCCTTTTCAAAATATATCGCTCACCACTTACTGTGGTAACCTATCTAACATTGTCAATTCGGTCACTTCTCCGACTGTGGTCAGATTAGCAGTGACCAAATCAATTTCCACACTTTCTGTACTTTAATAGTCCTTTAAGAGCTATAATCCTAATAATTTATGTTTGTATACTGATCTCCAAGGCATGCAATTTTACACCAAGCGACTTTTGACCGCTTGACCATTACGGTACCTTTAAGAAGTAGGAAGCTTTAATTTTGCTTTGGTATAGACTTGAGTGTTGTATACCCTTCGGACTATTCACACAGTCGTTTTTGACACGTAGTCAGTTGTCGCGCTATCAAAATTTTAAATATTTTTTTGTATTTCAGAAGCGCCTAAAATGATACACAGATAAAATAATATATAGTACTATACCCGAGAAATGCAATTTAGAATTCTACGATTGTGGTCAGTTAAGCAATGACCAAAACCATTTTCAATATTTACTGGATTTCAAGATTCTTTAAGAGTTTTTCATTCTTTCAATAAATTAAAAATCCCATAAATTGCACTCTCATATACATGAGTGTTGTATAAACCACGGGCTACTCACGTAGACATTTTTCGGCCAGTGGTCAGATATAGCGCTATCAATTGTTTTCGTCCTTTCTGAAGCCTCTAATAGGACACAAAGTATAAAGTTTGTAAATATATTAATTTTGAATTCTCTGACTGTGGTCAGTGAAGAAGTGGCCAAAACAATGTTCACTATTTTACAGATTGTAAAACTTCTAACCCCTGTTCAAAATATATCTCTCACCACTTAATGTGGTAAGATATACATATATAACGTTGTCAATTCGGTCAAATCTCAGACTGTGGATAGTGTAGCAGTGACCAATGCAATTTCCACTCTTTCTGTACTTTAAAGGGCCCAAAATGGCAATGTTAATACTAATTCATGCGACTTTTGGCCGCTTGACCGTTGCGGCTCATATAACAGGTAGAAAGCTAGAAACTACAGTGTGGTATAGCCTACGGACTATTAACATAGTCGTTTTTTGGCCAGTGGTCAACTCTCGCGCTTAAATTATACAAAGATAAAATAATATGTAGTATACACAGGAAAAAACAATTTTGAATTCTAAGATTGTTGTCAGTAGTGACCAAGGCAATTTTCTATCTTCCACTACATTTCAAAATTCTTTAAGATTTTTTCATTCTTCCAATAAAAATCTCATAAAGATCTGTGGAGCTGCACATATATGTGCATAAAACGATCTTCAAGGAAATGCGTCGTCCGGCCTGAGGACAAGAGGTACACAAAAACGGAGACATAATGTTTAAAAGTCTTTTCGAAATATATCGCTCGCTATATACACCGGTAATATTTAAACAAAAATGTATACGAGTATATCGAAATTTGAAACATACATGGCATATTATGCATTTGTTTCTCAGCCACTTATTTGGTGACCTCTTGACCACTGACCCCATAAAAGTATTAATTTGAAAGTTTGCACACATATCGTACATTTGAGGTTGTGCTTTCATATTTACAGAATTTTTTACTGTTGTCAGTGAATTTGTTTGAGTTTTTGAGAGCATCTGAAGTTTGATAGACTTTCAAGTAGACTGATCCTGGATGTTAAACTGTTAATGATCGGAGTATGATCAAATAATCGAAGGTATTTGTAAACCAAAGATTTTAAATACCTACTTTTACATACATTTTGCTATAGCCATAATTTATTTAGTATTTGGGTCCTTATTTTTTATTCAAAATCAAAAATAATACTAATGTTTGGATCACTGTTTTCAAAGGCAACCCGGGCATCGCCGGGTATTTAAATGCTAGTATATACATATATTTTTTCTAAACAAAGAAGAATACTACTACTAATTTAATTTAATTTTTCTGAACAATTTCATGTGTGTCTGTATATTTTAGGCACTGACATTAAATCAATTTCACATTTACTATCGCAATACCGTTTTAAATTCCAAGTACATTTTGTAAATGGTTTCAATAATATCAATCAATTAATATCCATTGTTCTTTATTTACTCAGTTCAATAATTCACACTACCTGCTTACTTCTTATTTCATTATTTGTTTATTAATTAAGGTGTATACATACATATATTAATTGAAATTATTATATAGCCGTTTAATTTATTATTCCCGACATTATTTACATTTTACAACTGCTGCTTGTATTCGCTATAAATATTTGTCCATTACTGTTTACTCTGCAGTATTATAATTATATTTAATAACATGGTGCAACAGTGAAATAAATTTGGTTCGACTCGTATACCAAAGTGTAGCACTCGTATAACCCTATACACGGTTTGGCGAATTTAGTGGCCAATCCTCGAAAAAGGTGTCATCAGTTTATTCCAATAGCTAATTCAGACTCGGCGATACCGCCTAAATCTGCGAAATTCGGCAGGAAGAAGTTTCTTTTTACATAAATTGACACTGTCAAATTTGGGTAAAAATCGGTTTAGATTTAGATATGGGGGCTATATATGTACATGTCACTTGTTTGAGTCAAACATATTCTTTCTGAATCTGCAATAATTTGTTTCCCATTTCGTCTAGTTTGGTAGGTAAAATCAAACTCCGATTTGCGGAAAACAATTTTGATAATTTTATTATAATATGTATGGGTTTCAACATGCTTTTTCAGAATCTGCAATAACATGTTACCTATCTCCTCTTGTTTTCGAGACATTGGGAGATAAAATTTAAATTCAATTTACGGAAAACAATTTTGATAATTTTGTATCAATAATATCAAAACAATATTTGTGTTTTTATTTTTTATGGGGTTTCCGTTCAGTTATCGGAGGTTTTCGTTCATTTGTCCCTTTTTAGGAATATTGGGTTAATGTAAACCCAAGGAATTCCCTGTTGTATTCGCAGGTACATATTCAAATTATATAACCCCACAGGAAGGAATAAAGGCAGTACTTTGCATATAATGAAATGAGAAACCATCGAGTCCCATCGCTCATACTGTCAACACCAAGGAATCCTAAGAAACAATGGCTAAATTGGTAAAATACATAAATATGAACAACATGATTGGAAAATTTTTGGCGATTTAAAGGTAGTTGTTATGTTATGTGGAATACAAGGTTGATATACAAAATATTGTTGTTTTTTATGCCTTTGGGATGATCATTGCAAAAGGAACAAATTAAATTGTGTGAAAACAACATCAAATACACACCTCTCTACAGGTGTTTCTTTTCAATAAATCGAATAAGTTATTTTTGGTGGGCCAACAATAATGAGACTGATGAAGTAAATTTCGAATCATAATTAACATCGGGGGAAATTGCAGCTTGCAATACAAAATATTTCCATTTTTTTTTTAATTTTTTATCCACAGCTACTAAACTACTAAGTTTATACGTGAAAATTACATTCACAACACTCATAGCCCTGATAATTTCCCTCAATTTAAAGGACATTTTGGCTTTATCGGATTTATACTTCAAAGAATGTGGTCCAAATACTAAAGGTATCTTCCATGAAAATTGTGATTTTAAAGAAAACTTTTTTAAAAAAAATTTACATAAAAAATGATTTTGTTTCGGTTTCTTAAATAATATGCCTCAATCTACACAAAAAAAGTTTCTAGGTCTAGGAAACATAACATATATTTTCCTAGGGGTTGTTCTAGACCCGATGAAATTCAAGGAGCACATAACAAATGTGGTGAATAAATTTAACCACTTAATCCGTCTCATGTATCCTCTCATAAATAGGAAATCTCAATTGAACATTACAAACAAGATGTTTATTTTTGAAACTGTATTTCAAGCTGTCCTCTTCTATGGAGCACCTGCTTGGAGTTCAGTCGCTCCCACTCACATTAAGAGGATTCAAGTAGCTCAGAACAAGGTCCTAAAAATGATACACAATCTACCATGGCACCATTCAACACGATGCCTCCACGATTTCGCCAAAGTGGAATTTGTAGCTGACAGGCTAGATCGACTAACTACAAGCTTTATGACAAGATGCCAATATTCGGATTTCAATCATATCAGAGACATTGTCTCGATGTAATTTACAATTAGATTAAGTTTTAACTATACGGATTAGCTTTAAGAAACTATTCAGTAAGGTTTTTTGTAAAAAAATTTCCAGAACAGTACACAATTTTTGTGAGACCAAGACTAGTTTGACAATTTTTGTCTGTTTTTGCAAAACACATTCGACCGTTTCTTAACCAAACAACCGATTGCGACCAAACTTGGCATGGTAGATGAAGAGGTGTTAGAGAAGTTAAGTTTCATATTTGGGCCTTACATAGGCAGGGGCGGAGCTAAAGGGCCTCAAAGTTGGCCACATCGGTTTTCTCCGAATTTGGCAGTATGCCTTCATGTAATAAGAAACATCTTTCTGCCGAATTTCGCACTGATCGGATATAAAATACAGTTTTTACAGCGCTTACAGGTCAAATCGGGGGTAACATATATATGGGGGCTATATCTAAATCCGAACCGATTTACTCCGAATTTGGCAGTATTCCTTCATGTAATAAGAAACCTCTTTCTGCCAAATTTTGCACTGATCGGATATAAAATACAGTTTTTACAGCGCTTACATGTCAAATCGGGGTAACATATATATGGGGGATATATCTAAATCTGAACTGATTTTCTCCGAATTTAGCAGTATTCCTTCATGTAATAAGAAACCTCTCTTTGCCGAATTTCGCTCTGATCGGATATAAAATAACATAAAATACAGTTTTTACAGCGCTTACATGTCAAATCGGGGGTAACGTATATATGGGGGCTACATCGAAATCTGAACCGATTTCTTCCAAATTTAATAGTGTTCATTCATATAATAAGAAACCTCTTTCTGCCGAATTTCATACTGATCGGATATAAAATAAAGTTTTTACAGCGCTTACATGTCAAATCGGGGTAACATATATATGGGGGCTATATCTAAATCTGAACCGATTTTAACCAAATTCAATAGGGATCGTCCTTGGGCCAAAAAAAAAAGATATGTGTAAAGTTTCATCGAGATCGGACCATAATTGCGACCTGTACTTTGATTACAAGAATACATGTACAGACGGACAGACAGACGGACATAGCTAAATCAACTCAGAAAGTGATTCTAAGTCGATCGGTATAATAAACGATGGGTCTATTTCTTCTCCTTTTGGGTGTTACAAACAAATGCACAAAAGTTATAATATCCTGTACCAGAGTGTGGTGTAGGGTATAAAAAATGTATAGAGAGATCTTATTTTACCTATTTGTAACTGCTTATAAAAATTTTAGCCAAAAATAAACTACATAGGCCGATGTTAAATATTCTGACCCAGATGTGACATATTGGTCCACACCTTATAGTACCTCCCCCACAAAGGGTTAATATTGAGTGAATTATTGATTATTTAATAGCTTCTACTTATTTGAATCCTCTGAAATTCTACACATAATATTACTTTATTAGTCACTATCACCTCGAGAAAAATGGGCGAAGTTGTCGCGCCCCTTTTGATACCTCCGACACAAATGAACTATTTTTCACCAAAATTTCACTACTTATAACCAGGGCTGTGGAGTCGAAGTCGGAGTCTAGGAGTCGGAGTCTGGGAAATTTGCCCGGAGTCGGAGTCTGGAGTCGAAAAATTATGGTCGACTCCGACTCCGACTCCGAGATGGATTGGATGGAGATGCACTTAAAAATTTTTGGGAAAACGATTGTAGTACAAAAGAAGCATAAAACATTTGAAGCTTTTAACCAAATATTTTTGTATGTCCAAAATATCCATAAAGTCAACAAATTATCGACTTTTTATGTAGACAGTTTTAGGAAAGTTCTGTGTATCAAAATAAGTCTTTTGCAAGACTATACGCTATTCCTAAGCGAGTACAAAAACAGTAAGGAAAGACCAATGACTGGCGAAGCCAACTATATGATATCGTAAACCACCTTGTTAGAGCAAAATAAGCTCAGATATAGAAAATATAAATAATAGTTATACAACTAAATCTTAACTGAATTTGTTCAAATTCCACAATATGCGTTCGCTACAAGGCCAAATCTAAAGAAATATATATATCGGGGGGCAATATCGATCTGAACCGATTTTGACTAATTTCAATAGGCTTCCTCCCTGTTGTGAAAGAATTCTTATTGCCAAATTTCAGCAGGATCGGAGTGAAATTTTGACCTGTACTCAACGAATAACTTAAGATGGACAGACATACGGATTTCTAGTGTTTCTGAGTCGAACAGTATATTATAAGGTGTGTCTATCTGTTGTATTTTATTACAAATCAGCCAAAAAAACAAAGTTACAACCCCTGTACTACCCCGAACAAACTAGATACCTGAAGCGAACATAATTTCCCAAAATTGCGGTATACGGTTATTAAAACAGAGGCAGTGTTGAAAATTTTATCATGATTCGATTTTGAAAGAATTGTCATATTAGTTGCAAATCAAGCGTCGATAAATAAATAATACAATTTAAATTAATTACTCTTGTTTAAAATACTGTTTTGTGTTTTTTCAACAAAGATATATTTGATTTTCAATAAAATGAATTCACGTCTTAGTAGTATTATAATTTCAAAAATTTATGTTATTTAACTGCCGGAGTCGGAGCTGGAGTCGAATGATTTTAAAATTCGACTCCGGGAGTCGGAGTCAGAGTCAGAGTCGAGTAGTCGAGTCGAGTCGACTCCACAGCCCTGCTTATAACTATAATATCACTCCATGCAAATACTTGCAATTTTGCACAGTGTAATGCTTTTATAGTGCCTACAGTCTAGTGAAAAAAGGGATTCTTGTCATGCCCCTTTTGGTACCTCCCACACAAAAGTTCCATTTTATACAAGAAGTTAAGATCTAAGAGCGAGAATACCAATGCACGAAAATACATACTACAAAATTTTACACAGTGTAATATTCTTAAAGTACATAGTCCTATGAAAAATGGGCGTTATCAACACGCTCCATTTGGTACCTCCCACACAAAATGGCCAAACGGACATAAACTCTTAGAATTCGGTATAGTGCAATATGTTTGAAGTATTTACTTTTTAGCGAAAAATAGGAGTATTTGTTAAACCCCTCTGGCACCACCCATACAAAGTGACCGATTAATTCGTGTAATATTTCATATTGCAGTACTCACAAAGTGAGGGTATTCCTTAGTCGGTTTACCCGCTTGAAACTTTCTTACTTGTTTTACGTTCTTTCGATACGTTCTATGGAAATTACTCTCCTTCCATAACCAACATCTTGATAGTCCATGTAATACAAATAAGAAAAATATTAAATGAGATTTTCCCCAATCATACAAAATGGCGTATGAAACACGATAGCAGTACGAGGTCTGTACAATAAAAAGGTGAATTTTGAAATGTCTCGGACTAGTAGTAGTAGTAACCTTTATTTATATACATAGTTTCTAAAAAAAATTTTTTAGTACAATTTTGATTAAACAATAAATAATAAATTAAAGGATATAATGTACAAAACGTTTGACAATGGCATTAAGGCCGTCTGTCATATTATTACACGTGTTATATATATATATTTTTTATTTAATTATACTCATTCATTAAAAAATGTCTATAGTTCATAGCTTCTTCTACATATAAGCTTACATTTATCCAATTATCATATCTTTCTCCATTTAAAATTTCTATTAATTCTTCCTGATTAATTTTGGATTTTCCTAAATGTCTGATTCTGAATTCTCTAAGTATTGGGCACTTAGCCATAAAGTGCAATACATTTTCGTCTTCTTCCGTGTTACATAGCGTACACTTTTTATCGCGTTGAGCTCTGAAGTTATTAGCTTTCAGGCCTAGCAAATCGCACCTGGTTTTGAAAATTGTTGTAATTAATTTTTGATCATTCTCTTCGTTTATATAATGGTTTCCAATATTGTATTTTAGGACTTTATAAAATCGTGACTCACTGCTGATTGCCTTGTTTTCCATCTCACAAACACTTTTCTGCTTAAGATTTTGCAGTAGCATAGCTCCTCTATTTCGCCAATCACATTCCGTCGTTTCAGCGTCAAAATTTAAATTAAAAACATTCGCCAAATTATTCATGTTCCTGGCCCAGTATATGTTTTTAGACAAAATTTCCAACGATAGTTTGTGTGGCAATCTATTCGAGTGCATTTTGAAAATTGTTTTATAAATATAATCCATATGAAGTTCTAGACAATAAAAGTGGATATCTTCAGCATTGGTTTCTAAGTTTACAGCATAGTTCGGTGTAAAGTCTGGTAATTTTAGAACACGTTTTATAAAGTACCTCTGTAGCTTATCCACTTCCTCAAATTGGCTAAAACCCCATACCTGTGCCCCATAGGTTTGTATGGATCTGCATACAGCTTGGTATAGTTTCCACTTTGATGATAATGTCACGTCGTTTTTATTTAAAAATGTGTTCCAAGTAGCATTTATACTGTGTTTTGCTGAGTTATTTCGTTTAACGACATGATTATGGAATGATAACTTTGGAGTCATTATAACTCCAAGATAGCAATATTCATTTACTATCCGAATTTTTTCGCTTCTGTACTTCCATTCCACTTGTCCTGACAGTCTTCCTCCTTTCATAAATACCAGCATTTCCGATTTGTTCATGTTTACTTCCATTCCCCATAGATTGCAGTATCGGTCTAGGTTGTCGATCATGTTTTGCATAACAACAATGTTATCTGCTAGTATCACCAGATAATCTGCATACATTAATAATCTAATATTAATTTCTCCAATGTTTAGTCCGCCACCAAGAGAGTCATGTAGGTCATTCAGATACAGGGTAAATAGTAACGGCGATAGTAAACATCCTTGTTTTACTCCCGAAAATGTTTGAAAAGATTCTGAGACCTCCTTGCCAGTCCATACTGCAGCTGTGGTATGACTGTAAATGGCTTCAATTAAGTTTGTGATTTTGGTTGAAATTCTCAGCAAATTCAGCTTGTATAGTAATCTTCTCTTTGGTACATTATCAAATGCTGCTTTGAAGTCTACGAAAAAAGCATACACTTTTTTGTTTTCTTCGAATTTTAAGTTGACAATCGCTGCTAGGTCGTAAAGGGTGTCCCAAGAAGAACGCAATTTTTAAATCTCGCAACATTCGAAGTGTCATTGTTTGACATTTGAATAATTGTTATTGTTTGTTAGTAAAAGGTACGAGGTTAGTAAAAATGGAGAAGGACAGCGAAGGGAGTTCGTTAATTGGGTATTGGAGAGACAACATGAAAATGCTGATTTTGCCGATAAAATCATCTTCAGTGATGAGGCCCATTTTCATCTTGATGGCTTCGTCAATAGGCAGAATTGTCGCATTTGGGGTGCGGAAAATCCTCGAGTGATTCACGAGAAGCAAATGCATCCTCAACGTGTCACTGTGTGGTGTGGTTTTTGGGCTCGAGGAATCATTGGACCTTTGAGGCAGGTCAAGCGCAAACAGTCAATGGTGTTCGGTATCGAGAAATTATAACCAGTTTTTTCTTGCCTAGAATTGAAGAAATGAATGTGGAGGGCATGTGGTTCCAACAAGACGGCGCCACATGTCATACAGCCAGAGAAACAATTCAATTGCTGCATCAGTAATTAAAAAATCGCGCTCTTCTTGGGACACCCTTATATATTATCAATTGTACTATAATTTCGCCTAAACCCGGATTGATATTCATTTATGACATCATGCCTTTGTAGCCAGTTCACAAGCCTTTCATTGATAATTCCCATAAAGATTTTCGATATACAGTTTGTAAATGATATACCTCTATAGTTACTGGGTATATTTACATCTCCCTTTTTATGAATAGGAAAAATAATAGATTCCCCAAATGATTCTTCAACTATTCCAGATTCGAAAATAGCATTGTATGTTTTTTCCATTTGAACGAGAAAGTCATTTGAAGCATTCTTGAAAAACTCGTATGGCACTCTGTCCTTTCCTGGAGCCTTGTTTGCTTTCATTCTCTTAAGAGTTTGTTTAATCTCTGTAACCGTTATTCCAACGAGATCCAAATCCTGGTTGAACATGGGGGCATATTGCATATTTCTAGTATACTGCACAGGGTTCAGTAATACTTCGAAATACTCCTTAAACTCACTCGGGGTTATATCTGCACCACAGACGTAAGATTGGCCTCTGATTTCCTTCACCAATGTCTCGGACTATGTGCCTTTGATTAGCGTATTGTTTTATTTTGTTAATGTTGGCACACTTGTCTCGTTCTTCTTTGAGTTCTTTTTTGAGATTGTTTGTCCTTAATTTAGCGTTTTTGTCAGAGACATAACAGTTAGACGTGTTTTGCTTGTTAGGCAATTTTCTGCTGTTACAAAAAAATGGATCAAAGAATTTTCATCAAATTTTGTGTAAAAAATTGAATAAAGTGCTCAAAAGCACTTGAAATATTGTTAAAATATGGGAAATTAAAACAAATCATATTTTTATTTTGGTCATTTTGTTTGGGAGCACCAAAAGGTGCGCGGCAATAATACTCATTTTTATACCCTAACTTTAGTGATAGGAGGGTATATTTGCTACGGGCCATCGAAGGAGTGACCTATGTTGGGCGGATATCCGTTTTGCATCATTTTAAGTCGAATGAGCAATGTCCGTCCATCCGTCTGTCTGTCCGTCTGCTGGCTGGTGCGCACGATAACTCTCGAAAGGAATAACCGATTGACTCCAAATTTGGTATGTGGTAATATTCTTTTCTATAAGTTCGAAGATCGGCCACATTGGTTCACACCTTCTAGTACCTACCTCACAATGGTTTAATATTTAGCAAATTATTTATTATTTAATAACTTATATACTACTTATTTGAATCTTCCGAAATTCTACACATAATATTAATTTATAAGTCACTAGCACCTCGAGAAAAATTGGCGAAATTGCCACGCCCCTTTTGCTACCTCCCACACTAATGGACCATTTTGCACCAAAACTTAACTACTTATAGCTCTATTACCACTTCATGTTAATACTTGACATTTTTTATAGTATAATGCTTTTATAGTACCTATAGTCCAATGAAAAGTGGGAGGAAGCGGCACGTCCCTTTTGGTACCTCCCACACAAATTTACTATTTTGCACCAAAAGATAACAGCTTATAACTTGAATACTAGTACCTACAAAGACTTGAATTGTGTATGGTGTTATAGTACCTACAATCCAGTGGGAAATGGGCGTTATAGTCAAGCCCCTTTTGGTACCTCCCATACAAATTTTCAATTTTGTACGAAAAGTGTGCAACTTTATTACTAGTACTTACAAATACTTAAAATTTTGTAACAGTGTAATGTTTTTATAGTACCTACAGTATGTCGAAAAATGAGCGTTATTATCACGCCGCTTTTGTACCTCCCACACAAACGTACCATTTTGTACAAAAAGTTAACGAACCAGTCTTTCCAAAACACAAAAAAATTTTGCAATGTGTAATAACATTTGACTATGGCTGTATATGTGTATACTCAAACTTTTTGCTCAATGTATAGCTTTTAAAATTCCTACAGTCCTGTTAAAAATGGGAGTTGTGACCATACCCGTTTTTGTACCTCTCATACAAAAAGAGCCAATGCATACCAAAATTAAATAGCTCATAATACAGGGTGGCTGATGAAAGCCAAAAAAAAAAAGATTTATAATTTTTTTTCTATTTAATGAATCTGGTAAATTTTTTTTTATTTTGTAGATTTAATTTAAAATTTAACAAAATGGATAACTGGGACACTGAAACAAGAATTTGGATTGTCCGCCGCTATTACGCTCTGAAGTCCGTAGTTTCGGTTCAAAGAGAGTATAGGGGCACGTTTAGCGGCAATCCTCCGAGCAGATGGACCATAAAGAGACTTGTTAAAAATTTTTCCGAGCATGGGACAGTCAACAGAAGACCTTACCATCGAAACCCTTCAGTTTGGACGGAGGAAACAATCGCTGCTGTAGCTGATGCCATACAAAACAATCCAAGAGTTTCGACAAGAACCTTATCTGCTCAAATGGGTATAAGCAGACAGTAATTGCAGTCAATTATGCACAAAGATTTGGAGTTATTCCCATATAAAATTAAAATGGCCAACAAAGTGAACTCAGCAGACTTCCCGATTCGCTTGGAATTTTGCCAGAAGATGGCTCAAATGGTGGAAGAGGACGGAAACATGTTGAACTGTCTTTTCATGTCTGACTAGGCCCATTTCGATTTAAACAGCAAAATAAACAAACAAAATTGTCGAATATGGAGTGCTTCCAACCGACAGATACTCCATGAGACGGAATTGCATCCACTTCGTGTCAAATAAAGCAATCCATTCGAGAAACAATTGCGGCTATTCCCGTCTCAACTCTCCAAGCAGTAATGAACAACTTTTTGGTAAGATGCCGCACATGCATCAACGAGCAGGGGGCATTTAAATTCCATTATTATACCCTACACCACACTGTGGTACAGGGTATTATAAGTTTGTTTCACGGCAGATGTTTGTAACACCTGAAAATAATACAGCTAGACCCACCATAAAGTATACCGATCGGCTCAGAATCACTAGCTGAGTCGATTTAACGATGTCCGTCCGTCCGTCTGTCCATGTAAAGTTGTTCGTCGACTACAGGTCGCAATTTCACTCCGATCGTTCTGAAATTTTGCAGTTTAGAGTATTTCGCGGCTGTTAAGATCGCTATTGAATTTGGTTGAAATCGGTTCAGATTTAGATATAGCTCCCATATATATCTTTCGTCCGATTTGGCCCTTTAGTCCTATAGAAGCTGCATTTTACATCCAAACGTTTTGAAATTTAGAATGGTAGAGTTTCTTGATCCATGAACCAACATTGCCGAATTTGAAGAAAATCGGTTAGAATTTAGCTATAGCTCCCATATATATGTTTCGTCCGATTTTGCTCTTTAGTCCTGTAGAAGCTGTAGTTTACATCCAATCATTTTGAAATTTAGAATGGTAGAGTTTCTTGATCCATGAACCAACACTGCCGAATTTGAAGAAAATCGGTTAAGATTTAGTTATAGCTCCCATATATATGTTTCGTCCGATTTAGCCCTTTAGTCCTATAGAAGCTATATTTTTTATCCAATCGTTTTGAAATTTAGAATGGTAGAGTTTCTTGATTCATGAACCAACATTGCCGAATTTGAAGAAAATCGGTAAAGATTTAGCTATAGCTCCCATATACATGTTTCGTCCGATTTTGCCCTTTAGTTCTATAGAAGCTGTATTTTACATCCAATCATTTTGAAATTTAGAATGGTAGAGTTTCTTGATCCATGAACCAACATTGCCGAATTTGAAGAAAATCGGTTAGAATTTAGCTATAGCTCTCATATATATGTTTCGTCCGATTTTGCCCTTTAGTTCTATAGAAGCTGTATTTTACATCCAATCATTTTGAAATTTAGAATGGTAGAGTTTCTTGATCCATGAACCAACACTACCGAATTTGAAAAAAATCGGTAAAGATTCAGCTATAGCTCCCATATATATGTTTCATCCGATTTGGCTCTTTAGATCCAATCGTTTTTATACCCTACACCACACTGTGGTACAGGGTATTATTTAAGTATAAAATGTCCCAAAAGTAAATTTATGTAAACAATTTATATATGAATTACAAAATGTATATATCAGAGTTATTCAATATTACGAGAGTGGTGTAGGGTATTATATAGTCGGCACCGCCCGACTTTAGCCTTTCCTTACTGGTTTTTAAAACTAATTAAGCTATGTTTAATTAAATTTAATGAGCTTTAACATGAATGAAAGAAAACTGAATTCCATATACTGAAAAAAACGTTATTTGAGTTTCTTAATGTAGCAATATTCATCAGCCACCCTGTATTAGTAAATTTACCAGTGCATATTTACATTGTACACAAAGTGAGGATATACCTTAGTCGGTTTACCCGACTGAAATTTCTTACTTGTTTAATATACTATGGGTGCCATAAAAGCATTACACTGTACAAAATTTCAAGTGTTTGTACGCACTGAATTCAAAGTTATAAGCTGTTAACTCTTTGTGCAAAATGGTTCATTTGTATGCGAGGAACCGAAACGTGGCGTGGGAACTTCTGCCATTTTTCTCAGGCTGATAGAGACTAAGAAATTTACACTATATGTATACTGGTTAGTAGTATAGAAGTTATCTATCTACATATATATATATAAATGGATGGTAGTTGTTCGACTGCTTAAAACTTGGACAAAATTGAATACTTCCGTTTGCGGATTTCTTCTGCTGAAGCTCCTGTAAGCGCTAGAAAGCTGAAATTTTGCACAACCAAAGTCCAGAGTGTTGTATAAACAACTTACTATTCGCGTAGTCAGTTTTTACGCTGTGGTCAGTTGTAGAGCTATCAAAAACTTGCGTATTGTGTTTGTCAAGATTCAAAAGCATCTTAAGGCAAAAGGTTGGATAAGAAGTTAAATTTTTGTAAATATGAAGCAAAATATACGACCAATAAAAGCGTGAAAAACACTCTGACTGTGGTCAGTTTCATTATTTCAGTAATTTTAAAAGTAATTTAAAATCCAAATGTTAATTATCTCAACATATCTCAAAGGGGATTCGAAAAGAACCATTCAATGTCCAGCCTGAGGTCAAACTGCAGTGACAAAAGCAATTGTCACTCTTTCAGTACAGTGGTTGGTTCTCGCGCTATCAAAATCGTCAGTGATATTTTTATATTTTCAGAAGTCTTCTATAAGAAACAAAAATAAATCTTTGTAAATATGTAGTACTATACTCGTACAAAGAAAATTTACCCCCGCGATACTATAGAGGAACATTTTTGAATTTGCACACAGGTGTGTCGGCCAACACAACCTCTTCATTCGAGAACGGATCGTACGATTTTCACGATTTTTGGGATTTATGGATTCGGACCCGTATGAATCCAATACTGAGAACGAAATCTGGAAAATCATTGCACTAATCGTTTATAATAAACTTCAGTTTTTCCCATTGTGTTTAATATATTACTAAGAATTTTAATTGACCGAATTGGAGGAAGCAGCTTGAGCATGTTCATATTATTATTTTTATTACATTAACGAAATTGGGGGGCACGAAGTTCGCTGGGACATACATTGAAATTATAGAGCAGTAAAAACTAATGGTTTCCTAGAATTAAATCCGCTTTATTCATTAACATTTTCTTATTTTTGGAAGTTAAACAAATAGTGTCTGTCATGTTTACTTTTGGTGGAATGGAGAAAAGTGAAATTATTTTGCAATAAAACTGTCGTAATTGTTTCAGCAAGAAAATGCAAAACTTTCCACTACTAATAATATCATATCAAAGTTTCCAAAATTCAACAGATGTTGCTAATGATTATTAAATTTTAATACCCACATTTAAAATTTGAAATATTTAATAAGACACAGAGAATGTTTCTGTGGAAATTGAATTTTAAAAAATGTTTGCGTTACAGATAATAAATAAATTTCTTATATATGTATGTGTATTTCAGCCATTGAATATTTTGGCAATAGTGTTTTGAATTTTAAGCATATTTTGTGAATGGCTCCTATAATATCAGTTTATATATCGGGTCTGTCAATAAGAGCGCTACAGAAGTTTTTTTAAATAAAACAAAAACGGTTTTGGATATCAATGAAATTCTTTATTCCTGTGAAAGTACGTTCGATGCCATTATGTATGGAACTCGATTTCTTTTGCATGGCCACCACGGGCACGCTTGCAGAAGTCCAGACGCTGAACCCAATTTTCGACGGTTTTCAAGCATAAATCGGCCGATACTGCTGGAATTTCACTTTCGATATTCGTACGAAGTTCACCAATTGTCGCTGGCTTGTTGGCATAGACCATAGACTTGACATAGCCCCACAGGAAATAAATTGATTGCGGCATTCGCAGTGTGGCTTGTGGCGCCTTTCTGTTAGAACCACATGTCCTCCAAGTCCATATCATCCAATTGGGGCCAAAAATATTCGGTTATCATTGAACGGTAGCGATTCCCATTCACAGTAACGTGCCGGTCTTGATCATCACGGAAGAAGTACGGCCCAATGACGCCGCCGGCCCATAAACCGCACCAAACCGTAATTTTTTCGGGATGCAATGATGACTCATGGAGTACGTGTGGATTGCTGTCTGACCAATAACGCATATTTTGTTTATTGACGAAGCCATTCAGCCAGAAATGAGCCTCATCGCTGAAGAACATTTTCGATTTTTCGCGCTCTTAACGTTGAGGCCACTGACTCCGAATTCCGGTAGTAAATTTTAATAATTTCGATTCGTTGTTGGCTCGTATATCTTTCCATCATGAAATGGCAAACCTTACTGAAGAGAAATGTCAAATGAGCGGCAAAAAATATGGCGTCGTTTGCTGTCCCTGTCGGTCTACTTTTGTAATATCAGATAAATTACTCAGTTCAATATTAAACACTACTTGTTTACTTCTTTTTATACCCTACACCACTCTGTGGTACAGGGTATTATAAGTTTGTTTCACGGCAGATGTTTGTAACACCTGAAAATAACACAGCTAGACCCACCTTAAAGTATACCGATCGACTCAGAATCACTAGCTGAGTCGATTTAACCATGTCTGTCCGTCCGTCTGTTCGTCGACTACAGGTCGCAATTTCACTCCGATCGTTCTGAAATTTTGCAGTTTAGAGTATTTTGCAGCTGTTAAGATCGCTATTGAATTAAAATCGGTTCAGATTTAGATATAGCTCCCATATATATCTTTCGTCCGATTTGGACCTTTAGACCTACAGAAGCTGTATTTTACATCCAATCGTTTTGAAATTTAGAATTGTAGAGTTTCTTGATCCATGAACCAACATTGCCGAATTTGAAGAAAATCGGTTAAGATTTAGCTATAGCTCCCATATATATGTTTCGTCCGATTTTGCTCTTTAGTCCTGAAGAAGCTGTATTTTACATCAGATCATTTTGAAATTTAGAATGGTAGAGTTTCTTGATCCATGAACCAACACTACCGAATTTGAAGAAAATCGGTTAAGATTTAGCTATAGCTCCCATATATATGTTTCGTCCGATTTGGCCCTTTAGTTCTATAGAAGCTATATTTTACATCCAATCGTTTTGAAATTTAGAATAGTAGAGTTTCTTGATCCATGAACCAACATTGGCGAATTTGAAGAAAATCGGTAAAGATTTAGCTATAGCTCCCATATATATGTTTCATCCGATTTGGCTCTTTAGATCCAATCGTTTTTATACCCTACATCACACTG
The DNA here is from genome assembly GCA_963930755.1 of Eudasyphora cyanicolor. NCBI lineage: Eukaryota > Metazoa > Arthropoda > Insecta > Diptera > Muscidae > Eudasyphora > Eudasyphora cyanicolor. Next base: position 52,834,671 of record OZ005736.1, on the reverse strand, counting down.
TGGTACAAGGTATTATTTAAGTATAAAATGTCTCAAAAGTAAATTTATGTAAACAATTTATACATGAATTACAAAATTTATATATCAGAGTTATTCAATATTACGAGAGTGGTGTAGTTATATAGTCGGCCGCGCCCGACTTTAGCCTTTCCTTACTGGTTTCATTATTTGTTTGTTAATTAAAGTGCACACTTATACTCGTATTTTACGGAAATCATTGTATAGCATTTTAATTTATAATTCCTTGCTTTATTCACATTTTACAACTGTTGATTGTATTCAATATAAATATTTACTCATGACTGTTTACTCTGCAGAAATGTATTTATATCTACAGTCGTCGGCATAATTATTTTGACAAAAAAAAAGTCACATATTTTGCTATTTAATTTTTAATATGCTTTTTACAAAATTAAGAAATATTTTTTTTATTAATGTATTGATAATTTAAAGTAAAAAAAAAAACAAAATAATAAACATTTTTCATATAAACTTAAAAAGTTATAAATTAAATAAAATTTTATCCATTGGCATAAGTACATATTTTGTCAAATTAAAATGTTTAATAACACAAGTCTTTTTATGTACAAAATAATAGAGAATCCTTATAAACTAGTAGAAAGTAAATCCCCTTTTGGCTTGAATGACTTTTTGAAGCCGCCGTGGTACTGAATGTATCAAAGATTGAAGAACTTCATTAGGAACCTCGTTCCAAAGGATAGTGACTTCGGAAATGGTTTCTTCTCTAGTTTTATTTAAGGATACATTTCGTTTACGTTTTATAAATGCCCATATGTTTTCAATGACGTTTAAGTCTGGACTTTGAGGTAGCTAATCCAACATAGTGAGTCCAAAATTACTTACGAAGTTTTTAATTAATTTACTCGTGTGGAATGGGGCAGTATCCTGCTGCATGATAAATGATTCCCCTATCAGTTTGTCCCCCAAAGGGAATGCATGATCATTTTAAATCCTCAAATATTGATTTTGGTTCTTGGAACCAGAGATCGGCACCAAATCACCCAAACCGTTATAAGCAATGCATCCCCAAAACATAACGGAGCCCCCACCATGGCTCACTTTTTCGCAAACTGGAGCAGTTTTCTGTCTTTGGAATTGTGGAAGTCTTACATAAATCTTTTTTTTTCGATGAATTGTATTCGAATGAGCTTTCATCAGTCCAAAGGGCGTTTCTCCAAAACCCTACTGGCTTCAGGACATGGTTATTAGCAAAAGATAAAGGTTTGAGTTGGTTTTGCTTCGATATGTATGGAATCTCTCTTGCTATATAAGTCTTAAAATTGGCTTCTCTCAAGCGTCGCCGAATCGTCCTCTCCCTTATTGAAGTCATTGATGATTTATTCCATTCATCTGCAGCATGTTTAGGTTTTAATTGAACGTCTGTTTTAAATTTTCGTAAAAGAATTCGGTCTTCACTAGGAGTTGCTTTTCGTTTTGCACCCGTTCGCGGCAGATTTCTTACATCGTTATTATACCCTACACCACACTGTGGTACAGGGTATTATAAGTTTGTTTCACGGCAGATGTTTGTAACACCTGAAAGATGTTTGTAACACCTGAAGCTAGACCCACCTTAAAGTATACCGATCGACTCAGAATCACTAGCTGAGTCGATTTAACGATGTCCGTCCGTCCGTCCGTCTGTCCATGTAAAGTTTTTCGTCGACTACAGGTCGCAATTTCACTCCGATCGTTCTGAAATTTTGCAGTTTAGAGTATTTCGCGGCTGTTAAGATCGCTATTGAATTTGGTTGCAATCGGTTCTGATTTAGATATAGCTCCCATATATATCTTTCGTCCGATTTGGCCCTTTAGTCCTATAGAAGCTGTATTTTACATCCAATCGTTTTGAAATTTAGAATAGTAGAGTTTATTGATCCATGAACCAACACTACCGAATTTGAAGAAAATCGGTTAAGAGTTAGCTATAGCTCCCATATATATGTTTCGTCCGATTTTGCTCTTTAGACCTGTAGAAGCTGTATTTTACATCCAATCATTTTGAAATTTAGAATGGTAGAGTTTCTTGATCCATGAACCAACACTACCGAATTTGAATAAAATCGGTTAAGATTTAGCTATAGCTCCCATATATATGTTTCGTCCGATTTGGCCCTTTAGTTCTATGGAAGCTGTATTTTACATCCAATCGTTTTGAAATTTAGAATGGTAGAGTTTCTTGATCCATGAACCAACATTGCGGAATTTGAAGAAAATCGGTTAAGATTTAGCTATAGCTCCCATGTATATGTTTCGTCCGATTTGGCCATTTAGTCCTATAAAAGATGTATTTTACATCCAATCGTTTTGAAATTTAGAATGGTAGAGTTTCTTGATCTATGAACCAACATTGCCGAATTTGAAGAAAATCGGTTAAGATTTAGCTATAGCTCCCATATATATGTTTCGTCCGATTTGGCCCTTTAGTCCTATAAAAGCTGTATTTTACATCCAATCGTTTTGAAATTTAGAATGGTAGAGTTTCTTGATCCATGAACCAACACTACCGAATTTGAAGAAAATCGGTTAAGATTTAGCTATAGCTCCCATATATATGTTTCGTCCGATTTGGCCCTTTAGTTCTATAGAATCTATATTTTACATCCAATCGCTTTGAAATTTAGAATGGTAGAGTTTCTTGATTCATGAACCAACACTGCCGAATTTGAAGAAAATCGGTAAAGATTTAGCTATAGGTCCCATATATATGTTTCATCCGATTTGGCTCTTTAGATCCAATCGTTTTTATATCCTACGCCACACTGTTGTACAGGGTATTATTTAAGTATAAAATGTCCCAAAAGTAAATTTATGTAAACAATTTATACATGAATTACAAAATTTATATATCAGAGTTATTCAATATTACGAGAGTGGTGTAGGGTATTATATAGTCGGCACCGCCCGACTTTAGCCTTTCCTTACTGGTTCTTTTTAAATTTGGTTAATTTGATAATAAACAGTTTGACGTGGCAAATTGAATTCTTTAGCGATGTCTTTTACTTTGACGCCGGCATTAAACTTTGCTACTATCGAGGCTCTAACAAATTCAGTTAACTCAGCTGTCTTTCCCATATTATCAAAACAATGGTCAATATCTTTGCAAATAGAAATATAATTAGAGCAAAACTTAACTGAGAGTACGTTTAATTGACCCTCACTTGTCTAAATACTTACCAGAACTGAAATGAACTGTATGTCAAAATACTTATGCCTTAGCGAAATTCGGTGTATGCTGACATTCTTATTAGCAGAAAGTGAGTTCATAAAGTAATAGACAAAATATTTTGCGTAGGTGTAGTTATTGTTATGCACTTTGTTTTTAACATTATTAATGAACCGTTATCTTACTCAGTTGAACAAACCAACCGCCGATTGTCTGGAATAGGATTTGTCAACATATTTATGCAGACGAATGTAAATATATACAGGGTTTCCCAACAAGAGGTGTTATTTTGAATCATCCGGTATTTCGGTAGATGTCACTTTTGAAGCTTTTATTCTTTGACATTTGACAAGTAGAAACTACGCCATTACTAACAAGAAAAGCGTTAAGTTCGGCCATGCCGAATCTTATATACCCTCCACCATGGATAGCATGTGACCTCACAAAATAACTCAAACCTAAAGAAAATAACACCGAAAACACAAAAAAATATAGTAGGTGAGAACAGTAGGAATCACAACAAGTTAAATGCTATATATGAGAGCTATATCTAAATATGGACCGGTATGGCGCATTTGCAATTCCAAACAATCTGCTACTATAAGAAGTATTTGTACCAAATTTGATCAACCTAGCTCTATTATTGCGGACTGTAGCTTGATTACCACAGACGGACAGACGGACATGGCTACATCGTCTTAGAATTTTACGACGATTAAGAATATATATACTTTATGGGGTCTCAGATCAATATTTAGAGGTGTTACAAACTGAGTGACAAAATGAATATACCCCCCATCCTATGGTGGAGGGTATAAAAATGGAACGATACAAGATTCAAAAACGCATTTAAATTATTAAAATTCGAAAATCATCTTGACTGATGACGCCCATTTCCACCTCGGTGGCTACGTCAACAAGCAAAATTGTCGCATATGGGGCTCGGAAAACCCAAGAGTTATTGTTAAGAAGCCTCTCCATACTCAACGTGTTACTGTTTGGTTCGGTTTATGGTCCGGCGGGGTCATTGGACCTTACTTTTTTGAAAATGAGGCTGGATCAACAGTTACGGTGAATGGATTGCGCTATCGAGAGATGATTAATGATTTTTTATGATCGGAGTTGGATGGTATTGATCTGGACAACGTTTACTTTCAACAAGACGGTGCTACATGCCACACAAGAAACGAAACCATTGCTCTGTTACGGGATAAGTTTCCGGACCGTGTTATCTCTCGAAGAGGTGATCACAATTAGCCACCGAGATGTTGTGATTTAACACCTTACGACTTCTTCCTTTGGGGCCACGTGAAAGATAAAGTCTTCGCCAACAGCCCAGCGTCGATTCAAGACCTCAAAGATAGAATTCGTGAGGCTATCGAGGGCATAGGGTAGCCACTTTGCGATTTGGTTATGGACAATTTCATGAAAAGGATATGGTCCTGTAAGCGTGGTCGTGGTGGCCATTTGGCTGATGTTGTTTTTCATTATTTACGGCATACCTTCCTCTTTATTATGAAATAAACATCCGATCATTTATCTCAAATAATTTTTCTTTGAATACGAAAATAACACCTCTTGTTGGAAAACCTTTTATATAAAAATGAATCGTTGTTTGTTCGACTGCTTAAAACTTGAAAACTACTGGCCCCAATTGGATACTTCCATCTGCGAATTTGTTCGTAATTGCTCCGCGAAGGTTTAGGAAAAATAAAAGTCGCAAAATTCTTAACATGTGGCGTTGACCACTAGGCCGCTGAGCCTCCTGTAAGAGTTAAAAAGCTAAAATATACCTGAGTTTTGTATAAACAACTGACTTTCACATAGCCATTTTTTGCCATGTGGTCAGTTCTAGCGCTATCAATAAATTGAGTATTGTGTTTGTTCTTTCAGAAACACCTTATATGGAGTACTATACACGACAAATATAATCGCGAAAAATAATTTTGAATTATCTATCTGTGGTCAGTGTAGCAGTAACCAAATTTGTTCATTATTTCAGTGTTTTTAAAAGTTTTTTAAGAGCTAAGAATCTAAAAATGTAGATGTACATACATATCTCAATGGTTCAAAAAAAAACAACTATTCATTGTCTAGCCTAAGGTCAAGCTGAAGTGACCAAAGCAATTGTAACTCTTTCGGTACTTAACAAGTCTTTTAAGAACTATGAGTCCACAAACTGATGTGTATATATACAGATCTCCAACGGAAGTCCTTTTACGCCAAGTAATTTTTGACCACTTGGCCGTTGAGTCTCCTGTAAGACCTATAAAGCTGAAATTTAGCATATGGATAGGCTGGAGTGTTTTATAAACTACGGACTTTTCACAGTATCGGATATTGACCAGTGGTCAGTTTTCGCACAATTTGTTGTTCGTATAATTTGTATGCTTTCAGAAAACTCTTACAAGAAAAAATCCAAAATCTTTGTCAATATGTAGTACCACAACAAAAATTTACTCTCTTGACCACTGAGACCTACTACTACAAGTAATATGCTGAAAGTTTGCATACATATCGTTTGTTTTTTTATACCCTACACCACACTGTGGTACAGGGTATTATAAGTTTGTTTCACGGCAGATGTTTGTAACACCTTAAAATAACACAGCTAGACCCACCTTAAAGTATACCGATCGACTCAGAATCACTAGCTGAGTCGATTTAACGATATCCGTCCGTCCGTCCGTCCGTCCGTCCGTCTGTCCATGTAAAGTTGTTCGTCGACTACAGGTCGCAATTTCACTCCGATCGTTCTGAAATTTTGCAGTTTAGAGTATTTCGCGGCTGTTAAGATCGCTATTGAATTTGGTTGAAATCGGTTCAGATTTAGATATAGCTCCCATATATATCTTCCGTCCGATTTGGCCCTTTAGTCCTATAGAAACTGTATTTTACATCCAATCGTTTTGAAATTTAGAATTGTAGAGTTTCTTGATCCATGAACCAACATTGCCGAATTTGAAGAAAATCGGTTAAGACTTAGCTATAGCTCCCATATATATGTTTCGTCCGATTTGGGCCTTTAGTCCTATAGAAGCTGTATTTTACATCCGAACGTTTTGAAATTTAGAATGGTAGAGTTTCTTGATCCATGAACCAAGATTGCCGAATTTGAAGAAAATCGGTTAAGATTTAGCTATAGCTCCCATATATATGTTTCGTCCGATTTTGCTCTTTAGTCCTGTAGAAGCTGCATTTTACATCCAATCATTTTGAAATTTAGAATGGTAGAGTTTCTTGATCCATGAACCAACACTACCGAATTTGAAGAAAATCGGTTAAGATTTAGCTATAGATCCCATATATATGTTTCGTCCGATTTGGCCATTTAGTCCTATAAAAGCTGTATTTTACATCCAATCGTTTTGAAATTTAGAATGGTAGAGTTTCTTGATCCATGAACCAACATTGCCGATTTTGAAGAAAATCGGTTAAGATTTAGCTATAGCTCCCATATATATGTTTCGTCCGATTTTGCTCTTTAGTCCTAAAGAAGCTGTATTTTACATCCAATCATTTTGAAATATAGAATGGTAGAGTTTCTTGATCCATGAACCAACACTACAGAATTTGAAGAAAATCGGTTAAGATTTTGCTATAGCTCCCATATATATGTTTCGTCCGATTTGGCCCTTTAGTTCTACAGAAGCTGTATTTTACATCCAATTGTTTTGAAATTTAGAACGGTAGAGTTTCTTGATCCATGAACCAACACTACCGAATTTGAAGAAAATAGGTTAAGATTTAGCTATAGCTCCCATATATATGTTTCGTCCGATTTGGCCCTTTAGTCCTATAAAAGCTGTATTTTACATCCAATCGTTTTGAAATTTAGAATGGTAGAGTTTCTTGATCCATGAACCAACACTACCGAATTTTAAGAAAATCGGTTAAGATTTAGCTATAGCTCCCATATATATGTTTCGTACGATTTGGCCCTTTAGTTCTATAGAAGCTATATTTTACATCCAATCGTTTTGAAATTTAGAATGGTAGAGTTTCTTGATTCATGAACCAACATTGCCGAATTTGAAGAAAATCGGTAAAGATTTAGCTATAGCTCCCATATATATGTTTCATCCGATTTGGCTCTTTAGATCCAATCGTTTTTATACCCTACACCACACTGTGGTACAGGGTATTATTTAAGTATAAAATGTCCCAAAAGTAAATTTTTGTAAACAATTTATACATGAATTACAAAATTTATATATCAGAGTTATTCAATATTACGAGAGTGGTGTAGGGTATTATATAGTCGGCCCCGCCCGACTTTAGCCTTTCCTTACTGGTTGGTTACTGCTACAGATAGAGAATTCTAAATTATTTTTCGCGTTTATATTTGTCGTGTATAGTACTCCATATGTACAACATTTTATCTTTTGATCTTAAAAGGTGTTTCTGAAATAACAAACACAATACTCAATTTATTGATAGCGCTAGAACTGACCACAGGGCATAAATTGGTCAGTGTAGCGGTAACCACCTTTTTCCAATATTTATACCCTACACCACACTGTTGTACAGGGTATTATAAGTTTGTTTCACGGCAGATGTTTGTAACACCTGAAAATAACACAGCTAGACCCACCTTAAAGTATACCGATCGACTCAGAATCACTAGCTGAGTCGATTTAACGATGTCCGTCCGTCCGTCTGTCCATGTAAAGTTGTTCGTCGACTACAGGTCGCAATTTCACTCCGATCGTTCTGAAATTTTGCAGTTTAGAGTATTTCGCGGCTGTTAAGATCGCTATTGAATTTGGTTGAAATCGGTTCAGATTTAGATATAGCTCCCATATATATCTTCCGTCCGATTTGGCCCTTTAGTCCTATAGAAACTGTATTTTACATCCAATCGTTTTGAAATTTAGAATTGTAGAGTTTCTTGATCCATGAACCAACATTGCCGAACCAACATTGCCGAATTTGAAGAAAATCGGTTAAGACTTAGCTATAGCTCCCATATATATGTTTCGTCCGATTTGGCCCTTTAGTCCTATAGAAGCTGTATTTTACATCCGATCGTTTTGAAATTTAGAATGGTAGAGTTTCTTGATCCATGAACCAAGATTGCCGAATTTGAAGAAAATCGGTTAAGATTTAGCTATAGCTCCCATATATATGTTTCGTCCGATTTTGCTCTTTAGTCCTGTAGAAGCTGCATTTTACATCCAATCATTTTGAAATTTAGAATGGTAGAGTTTCTTGATCCATGAACCAACACTACCGATTTTGAAGAAAATCGGTTAAGATTTAGCTATAGCTCCCATATATATGTTTCGTCCGATTTTGCTCTTTAGTCCTGAAGAAGCTGTATTTTACATCCAATCATTTTGAAATATAGAACGGTAGAGTTTCTTGATCCATGAACCAACACTACCGAATTTGAAGAAAATCGGTTAAGATTTAGCTATAGCTCCCATATATATGTTTCGTCCGATTTGGCCCTTTAGTCCTATAAAAGCTGTATTTTACATCCAATCGTTTTGAAATTTAGAATGGTAGAGTTTCTTGATCCATGAACCAACATTGCCGAATTTGAAGAAAATCGGTTAAGACTTAGCTATAGCTCCCATATATATGTTTCGTCCGATTTGGCCCTTTAGTCCTATAAAAGCTGTATTTTACATCCAATCGTTTTGAAATTTAGAATGGTAGAGTTTCTTGATCCATGAACCAACACTACCGAATTTGAAGAAAATCGGTTAAGATTTAGCTATAGCTCCCATATATATGTTTCGTACGATTTGGCCCTTTAGTTCTATAGAAGCTATATTTTACATCCGATCGTTTTGAAATTTAGAATGGTAGAGTTTCTTGATCCATGAACCAACATTGCCGAATTTGAAGAAAATCGGTTAAGATTTAGCTATAGCTCCCATATATATGTTTCATCCGGTTTGGCTCTTTAGATCCAATCGTTTTTATACCCTACACCACACTGTGGTACAGGGTATTATTTAAGTATAAAATGTCCCAAAAGTAAATTTTTGTAAACAATTTATACATGAATTACAAAATTTATATATCAGAGTTATTCAATATTACGAGAGTGGTGTAGGGTATTATATAGTCGGCCCCGCCCGACTTTAGCCTTTCCTTACTGGTTGGTTACTGCTACAGATAGAGAATTCTAAATTATTTTTCGCGTTTATATTTGTCGTGTATAGTACTCCATATGTACAACATTTTATCTTTTGATCTTAAAAGGTGTTTCTGAAATAACAAACACAATACTCAATTTATTGATAGCGCTAGAACTGACCACAGGGCATAAATTGGTCAGTGTAGCGGTAACCACCTTTTTCCAATAATTATACCCTACACCACACTGTGGTACAGGGTATTATAAGTTTGTTTCACGGCAGATGTTTGTAACACCTGAAAATAACACAGCTAGACCCACCTTAAAGTATACCGATCGACTCAGAGTCACTAGCTGAGTCGATTTAACGATGTCCGTCCGTCCGTCTGTCCATGTAAAGTTGTTCGTCGACTACAGGTCGCAATTTCACTCCGATCGTTCTGAAATTTTGCAGTTTAGAGTATTTCGCGGCTGTTAAGATCGCTATTGAATTTGGTTTAAATCGGTTCAGATTTAGATATAGCTCCCATATATATCTTTCGTCCGATTTGGCCATTTAGTCCTATAGAAGCTGTATTTTACATCCGATCGTTTTGAAATTGAGAATGGTAGAGTTTCTTGATCCATGAACCAACATTGCCAAATTTGAAGAAAATAGGTTAAGATTTAGCTACAGCTCCCATATATATGTTTCGTCCGATTTTGCTCTTTAGTCCTGTAGAAGCTGTATTTTACATCCAATAATTTTGAAATTTAGAATGGTACAGTTTCTTGATCCGTGAACCAACACTACCGAATTTGAAGAAAATCGGTTAAGATTTAGCTATAGCTCCCATATATATGTTTCGTCCGATTTTGCTCTTTAGTCCTGTAGAAGCTGTATTTTACATCCAATAATTTTGAAATTTAGAATGGTACAGTTTCTTGATCCGTGAACCAACACTACCGAATTTGAAGAAAATCGGTTAAGATTTAGCTATAGCTCCCATACATATGTTTCGTCCGATTTGGCCATTTAGTCCTATAAAAGCTGTATTTTACATCCAATCATTTTGAAATTTAGAATGGTAGAGTTTCTTGATCCATGAACCAACATTGCCGAATTTGAAGAAAATCGGTTAAGATTTAGCTATAGCTCCCATATATATGTTTCGTCCGACTTTGCTCTTTAGTCCTGAAGAAGCTGTATTTTACATCCAATCATTTTGAAATTTAGAATGGTAGAGTTTCTTGATCCATGAACCAACACTACCGAATTTGAAGAAAATCGGTTAAGATTTAGCTATAGCTCCTATATATATGTTTCGTCCGATTTTGCTCTTTAGTCCTGAAGAAGCTGTATTTTTCATCCAATCATTTTGAAATTTAGAATGGTAGAGTTTCTTGATCCATGAACCAACACTATCGAATTTGAAGAAAATCGGTTAAGATTTAGCTATAGCTCCCATATGTATGTTTCGTCCGATTTGGCCCTTTAGTCCTATAAAAGCTGTATTTACATCCGATCGTTTTGAAATTTAAATTGGTAGAGTTTCTTGATCCATGAACCAAAATTGCCGAATTTGAAGAAAATCGGTTACGATTTAGCTATAGCTCCCATATATATGTTTCGTCCGATTTTGCTCTTTAGTCCTGAAGAAGCTGTATTTTACATCCAATCATTTTGAAATTTAGAATGGTAGAGTTTCTTGATCCATGAACCAACACTACCGAATTTGAAGAAAATCGGTTAAGATTTAGCTATAGCTCCCATATATATGTTTCGTCCGATTTGGCCCGTTAGTCCTATAGAAGCTGTATTTTACATCCGATCGTTTTGAAATTTAGACTGGTAGAGTTTCTTGATCCATGAACCAACATTGCCGAATTTGAAGAAAATCGGTAAAGATTTAGCTATAGCTCCCATATATATGTTTCATCCGATTTGGCTCTTTAGATCCAATCGTTTTTATACCCTACACCACACTGTGGTACAGGGTATTATTTAAGTATAAAATGTCCCAAAAGTAAATTTATGTAAACAATTTATACATGAATTACAAAATTTATATATCAGAGTTATTCAATATTACGAGAGTGGTGTAGGGTATTATATAGTCGGCATCGCCCGACTTTAGCCTTTCCTTACTGGTTTAGTTTTTAAAAAGTTATTAAAGAGAGATTAAAAATGAATCTGAAATGAACACCTAGATACCAAATGAACTCCTAGAACCCAAATCTGATATTATCAGCAATACGTGCTCAATTTTGCATTGCGTTAGCTCTCGCATCGAACGGAATTGCTACAACACTGTTGGATGGTGGAAGAAAGGTACATTTAGCACTGAAGCTTCCGTTAAACCTGCAGATTGATGAAAATCCAGTTTGCAACATTTCAAAGCAATCAGCTATGGCAAAAGTGTTGAAAAATTTTAAATTTGATCGTATGGGATGAATGCACAAACGATCATTAAAAGCACTCGATAGAACATTGAAAGATTTGCGCAACAATAATCGTCAACAATTTGGTGGCTTCCGACGGCAGATACCTTAAACGCATGTCTGAAGTCATAGTATTTGTGGCGATACGTAACAACAATTCAATTAAGTATGAATATGAGAGTATTCCTAAAACAGGATCAAACCGCAGAAGTTTTTTCTTAAGAACTAATGAGAATTGGAAATGGACAAATAGCGGTAGATACTTTTAGTGGTTTAATATTAATTCCACCCACCATTTGCCAATTCACTCAAACAAAGATGAATCATCACTAATGTGTATCCAAAAATATAAAACAAAATTATCGTATTTACAAACAAAAGGCGATGTCGTCAAATATCACATTGAATTCCTAAACTCTTTGGATTTGCCAGGCATGCCTTCCCGTAATTAACGTCTTAAAGTTCTGTAATTATTATGTTACGAAATTTTCTTGCTCCGAAACTGTGCAATGGAACGCGACTGATAGTGAAAAAAACTAATGAACAATGTGATGGTGGCAAAGATTTTGAAAATTCATTTATCATTCAATTTTAAACGTCCTCTGCTCCCAGTGAAACTTGCATTTGCGATGACCATAAAAAGTCACAAGGACAGTCGCTGGAAGTGTGTGGGATAAATCTGGAAATGTCATGCTTTTCACACGGTCAGCTGTATGTAGCATGTTCCCGAGTAGGGAAACCATCCTCACTCTTAATTTTCGCTCCGGAGCATAAAACTAACAAGTAAGAAAGTTTCAGTCGGGTAGGTTTACCCTCACTTTGTGAGTAATGTAATATTGAATATTACTCGAATTATTCTGTCAATTTGTGTGGGAGGTACCAGAAGGGGTTTATTAAATACACCTTCTTTTCGCTGAACATTAGATACTTTAAATTCATTGCACTGTGCCGACTTATAACCATTTATGTGCACTGGTATAAACGTTATGAGACATTAAATTGTGGTATGATTTGGGCATTTTGTGTGGGAGGTACAAAAAGGGGCGTGGCAATAACGCCCATTTTTCACAGGGCTATAGACACTATAAAAACATTACACTGTACAAAATTTCAAGTATTTTTATACACTGTTATTAATGTTATAAGCTGTTAACTTTTGGTGCAAAATGGTGCATTTGTGTGGGAGGTACCAAAAGGGACGTGGCGACTTCGCCCATTTTTCTCGAGTTGATAGCGACTAATAAGCTAATACTATGTGTGGAATTTCAAAAGATTCGATTTCAAAAGACCTCCCACAAAAATGGACCGTTTCGTACCAAAGTTTAACGGCTTGTAACTTTAATACCAGTACATACAAATACTTTAAATACAGTGTAATGCTGTTATAGTGCCTATAGTCCTGTAGAAAGTGGGCGTTATCACCCCGCCCCCTTTTGTACCTCCCACACAAAATTACTAAATCATACCAAAATTACATAGCTAGTAACTTAAATATACCAGTGCACATAAACGCTTATAGTTCGGCACAATGCAATGTATTTAAGAATCTACTGTTTACCGAAAAATAGGTGTATTTGGGAAAAACCCCTTCCGGTACCTCCCACATAAATTGACAGATTTATTAGTGTAATGTTATGTATATTACTTTACTCACAAAGTGAGGGTATACCTTAGTCGGTTTACCCGACTGAAACATTCTTACTTGAAACTTTCTTACCAAGAAAAAATAAAAACCAGTAAGGAAAGACAGAAAGTCGGGCGGGTCCGGAGACATAAGATAGTTCTTATGTCCACTTCCTCATCAAAGCTTGCTACAAGGGTGAATAAAAGATATTGATCATAATAGCCTAGATCTGCCGGTAATCCAAAATAGCGCAGTATTCTTCAATATATCAAAAATCGTATGGACAAAGAATAGGACTAATCTTCACTGATTTTCAACTTTCACCAAAAACTTCATTTCTGCACAGTTATAAAGGGTCCCCCATTTAACGTTTTTTTTTCAAGTAGTGCATATTTCGTGAATGGTAACACTCATGTCTGATTTGACTGATAATTAGTTTTATCCTACCGCTGAACGAATATGTGTATATTGCGAATATTGTGACTGTTTAGGTGGGGCGACGAAAGCTCAGTTGATGCCATGTCCGAATCCACCTTTTTAGAGTAATTTGGTACGTGGTTTGTCGGAAAGGGACGGGGGGGTAAACAATTCAACGAAGTCCCTTCTATGACAAACTCCGCACCAATTACAATAACAACGATAGCTCAGTGGTGGGGGGAACGATGTGTGTGTTCACGTATGTAGTGACCGATGTTGGCGATGCAGTAAATCAAAGGACGAAATAGAAAATTAATAAAACACAAGAGTTTAGTATTTCCGATAGTGATAAAGGCAAAGCTTTACTTCGTATTAATGATAACGTATATTACCATGTAGCGATGCGTAGGATCCGTAGAGATCCAAACGGCACGATAGCAAAACGACAAGATATGTATATGTATGCGCGAGTGCGAAACAACGACTAGTAGAAATGTGCGCGATAGTATCGCCGAACAAAGACTACAATTGACTACTTTACACGGAGAGTGCTCGACTACGACTATTGAACGCAGAGGCTCGTTAGAAGAGTCAGACTCCTTAGAAAGTGCGAGGAAAGAGAGAGAGACCCGAGGATAATGCAAGGCAGCCACACAACAACCACCGCCCAGTGGCAATCTGCACTCTAACACATCCGTACTAAGCGAATTAGGTCTCCGAAGAGAGGTGTAGAGGTGATTCCAGTGATGTCAATACGCGACCGGTATTGATCAGGCTCGGGAAGTTGAGACAATGCTGCGTACGTGAACAGCGACATTACTTTGCAGAATGTGTGCGAAAATTGCGTACGGATTTTGGAAGAAGAGAAGCACCGTCAGCTCCATATGTTCGTTATCTTGTGAAAAAAGTGAAAGAAACTGGCATCCTCATCGATAAACCAAAGCGTGAAAAGCCACAAAAACAGTGCGTACACCAGAGAATATTACCGCTGTGGCAGAAAGTGTGCGTGAAGCGCCATCAACATCAATTCACCGTCGTTCTCAACAATTGAACATTTCGGAGACATCATTGAGACGAATTTTGCACAAAGACCTTGGTATGACGCCATACAAAGTCCAATTGGTTCAGGAATTGAAGTCAACTGACCATCCAATGCGTTTTCAGTAGTTTTTTATAGCATTTTCAAAAAAAAAATGTTATTTGGCGGACCCTTTGTAAAGATCGGACCTAAAATAAAGCTTCACTACAGCTCAAATGCGAAATCTGGTGGACCATGTATATAATCTGAACCGTTTTCCCCAAATTTTGCAGTAATAGTTCCTAAATTAAAAAATGTCTTCTCCGCAGCACTTTGATAGCAAATAGGGAGGAAAGAATATATCGGGGCTATATCTACATCTGAACTGATATTCCCCCAAATTTGGCAGTTTTCATTCATGAACTAATAATCCCTTTTTACCGAATTTCTTACTGATCGGATATAAAATACAGTTTCTTCTTTCAAAATTCCACATCGGGAGGAACATAAATATGGGGCCTATATCAATAGGGTAGTCCTTAGGCCAAACAATATAGTGTACCATATGATTTGATTACAAGGATACATGGGCAGACGGACAGAAGTCCATCGGTATAACACACGATGGGTCTATTGAAGGTCAAAATCGGTTCAGATTTAGATGTACCTCCCATATTTATTTTTTTGACTATTGGAGCTATATTTTTTCTTCGATCATTCTCAAATTTGGCATACAAGTTTTTTTTTCCTTCTTGTATGAACTATATTAAAAATTGTGAAAATCGGTTAAAATTCCTACATAGTTCTTATATAGATGTACCTTATATGTAAGTTATATTCTCTATAGGATATAAATGTGATAAACCAAAAAACCATTGCGTTGCCATAAAAGTGTATTATGGGGGTCTATATTGGTTTTATTGAAAAACCATCGTTTTCTACAACTTTTGATGCAGCATAATTTTTTGGGGGAGATTTTTAGGGGTGGACGGGGTGTCGGGTGTTTTTGAAAAAATACATCTTGAAGTGTCTCCTTTCTTTCGTTCTTTTACATTCCGAAGCATTTTATAGTAAAATTGTACCTTAAATTATTAACCCTTCCTTTGCGCAACAATTTTTTAATAAATATATTTATTAAAATAACATCTGGGTTGCCATTGAAGTGTATTGTGGGAACGTACAGTATATTTTTACAAGTAATATGAATTTTGATATATCATTTTGTTCTTTCGAAGCCTTCTATACCAAAATTCTATTTGAATTTACTAACCTCTCTGATATCACAAGATAAACAGTTAATACCATTCGTTTTGGCGTGTCAAATTTATCCGGGGTAAGTTGTTTTCATAGAGGACACATTATTAATGTGCATTATGCACACATTATGTAATGGATTGATATGGTCCCTAAATATATATCTGTACATTGGTTACCGAACACCGGTGGAGGGTTTAAAACAGTCGACTCCGCTCGGCTTTAGCATTTCCTTACTGTTTTGAAGATAGTAGACCACTTTGTGTGGTCACAGTTTCTATGTACTTTATTCAAGTTTAAAAACTTTCCACCAATTACAATTAGACTTCCGCCTTGGAAGAACAATTTGCAAATCATTAATTTATTAGACTACTAACAATATAACATTAAGCACATTTGTGCTCATGCAAAACACTCGTACGCACCCAATGTTTTATGTTAAGTAAACAATCATTTGTTATCCTTGACTTTCATTGACCTTTTTGCCGCAATTCAAAATGTATGTGGGTACGGTCGGGCATACGGTGGACGTAACGCATAGTCATTTTAAGATTTTCCCCATGCCTTCCGCCAGCTTGTAAGGTTTTTATGTTGGTTTCTATGTTATTTAATTACACACTTTTCATTTTGCTGAGGCGGTCATAGATGATGATTATGGTTTATTACGCACTAATGGAAATTAAATTTGTTTTCGTTTCTTCTAATGCAGATGAGAAGCTGTAATATACAATAATCTAAAGGTTGATTAGGGAATTTAAACTTTAAACAGGCGTGAGTACCTCTACTAAAGGAATTTCTGCAGTTTATTATTTTATTTGTTTATTTATGAATTCTGTATGTAAACATGAAATTTCGGGCTAGGTGCATTCGATTAGCGTTTTTATACCCTACACCACACTGTGGTACAGGGTATTGTGACTTTGTGCATTTGTTTGTAACGCCCAACAAGAAATATAAACATAGTTTATTATACCGATCGACACAGAATTTTTTTGTGTCGGTTTAGCTATGTCCGTCTGTTTGTCCGTCTGTCTGTTTGCCCGTCTGTCTGTTTGTCCGTCTGTCTGTTTGTCCGTCTGTCTGTCCATGTATTCTTGTGGTCAAAGTGCAGGTCGTATTTATGATCCGATTATGATGAAATTTATCAAAGTGTTCGTTTTTGGCCCAAGGACGATCCCATTCAAATTGACCAAAATTTAGATGTAGCCCCCATATATATGTTACCCCCGATTTGACATGTAACAATGTAAGTATAAACTGTATTTTAAATCAGATCAATACAAAATTTGGCAGAGAGAGTTCTCTTATTCATTAATGTACACTGCCAAATTCGGGAAAATCGGTTTATATTTGGATATAGTCCCATATACGAGTATATGTTACACCCGAATTGACATGCAAGGGCTGTAGAAACCGTATGTTATATCCGATCAGTACGAAATTCAACAGAGAGTTCTCTTATTACATGAGTGAACACTGCCAAATTCGGGGAAATTCGGTTTGGGTTAGGATATAGTCCTCATATATATGTTACACCGATTTGACATGTAAGGGCTGTAGAAAGTTATCAAAAGCATTTGAAGTGTTGAGAGTGGCATATGGTGATTGTACTTAGAGTCGGAAACATTTTTACAAGTGGAACAAGCTTTTCAAAGAATGTCGAGAAGATGTGAACGACGACGCTCGTCCTGGTAAATCCATCACATCAAAAACAGATGAAAATGTTGAGAAAGTGAAGAAAATTGTTATGGGGAATCATCGAATCATTATTAGAGAAATTGCAGAGGATGTCGGCATATCGGTTGGCTCATGCCATACAATTTTTCGAAAAAAAAAATTTTCAACAGAAATGGCCCCTGCGACTTTTCCTGTTCCTAAAATTGAAGAGACGGCGTTTTGCGACGATTGAGGAGAAAACAAGTAAGAAAGTTATGTCGGGAAACCCGACTTAGGAATTCCCTCAGCTTCAGTTTCAAAAAATATTCCTAAATTTATTTATTTTGTTTCTTTTTAATTAAATTATTACAGTGTTCGAAACGATTTTTGGGTCTGACTTCTAAGTGCACAATTTTGGTTTCGAAGTTTGTTTTTGTAGATATTAGAGCAAATTTTCGAATTTCTAGAGAAGTGACATGTTTCGTCGCTACAACTTCTTAAATTATGCACCATTTATCCGAATTAGTTCAGGACAGTTTTAAAGAATTCAAAATTAAATACCCTTCAATTTCTTAAAACACCATTTTTCCATCCAGCGGTTTCGCCGATATCTTACAAAGCATTGCCAAAAAATCCTATTTTTATAGAAAATTTTAATAATTTTCAAATAAAAGACCCATAAAACTGTCAAAAAATGCACAATTGTTATATTTTTATGATTTAATCGTAAAGTCTGATCCGCCATGAGTAAAAAGAAACCATTCCGAAGTATCGGTGCATAATTTAAAAAGTTGTATTGAAATTAAAAATTTTGTTATCGATGTAAAATGTACCAAAACAAGTAAGAAAGTTTCAGTCGGGTAAACCGACTAAGGTATACCCTCACTTTGTGAGTAATGTAATATTGAATATTACTCGAATTATTCTGTCAATTTGTGTGGGAGGTACCAGAAGGGGTTTATCAAATACACCTTTTTTCGCTGAACATTAGATACTTCATTGCACTGTGCCGACTTATAAGCATTTATGTGCACTGGTATAAACGTTATGAGACATTAAATTGTGGTATGATTTGGGCATTTTGTGTGGGAGGTACAAAGAGGGGCGTGGCAATAACGCCAATTTTTCATAGGGCTATAGACACTATAAAAACATTACGCTGTACAAAATTTCAAGTATTTTTATACACTGGTATTAATGTTATAAGCTGTTAACTTTTGGTGCAAAATGGTGCATTTGTGTGGGAAGTACCAAAAGGGGAGCGGCAATAACGCCCATTTTTCACTGGACTGTAGGCACTATAAAAGCATTGCACTGTACAAAATTTCAAGTATTTCTAAACACTGGTATTAATGTTATAAGCTTTTAACTTTTAGTGCAAAATGGTGCATTTGTGTGGGAGATACCAAAACGGGCGTGGCAATTTCGCCCATTTTCCTCGAGTTGATAGCGACTAACAAACTAATACTATGTGTGGAATTTCAGATGATTCGAATACGTATAATTGCAGTTATTAAAGAATAAATATTTCACAACATTTTAACCCTTTGTGGGGGAGGTACCAGAAGGAGTGGACCAATATGGCCCATCTTCGAACTTAGCCGGAGATAGAAAAAAATATTACCACATACGAAATTTGAAGTCAAGCGGTTACTCCTTTCGAGAGTTATCGTGCGCACCAGCCAGCAGACACACAGACAGACAGACAGACGGACGGACATTGCTCATTCGACTTAAAATGACCCAAAACGGATTTCCGCCGAACATACTTGGGGTTTTAGGTCACTCCTTCGATGTGTTACACTTTTTCCCGTAGCAAATGATATATACCCTCGTCACACTAAAGTGAGGGTATAATTAACTTTATAAGCTAAGACTGGATATTTTGGAGATTTTTGATGTCTAACATCAGAATCTACAAATTAAAACAGAAACACAAGAAAAAAGTTGGTTTTTGTCGACCGGTGTTATCAATTTAAATTGACAATTTAGTGACTTAAAAGTATGCACTGGTATTCAAGTTATAAGTCGTTAACTGTTGCTTCAAAATAGAACATTTGTGTGGGAGATACCAAAAGGGGCATACCAATGACTACAAAAACATTACGCTGTTTCAAGTATCGTATGTGCTGGTATTAAAGTTATAAGCTGTTAACTTTTGTTGCAAAATGGTAAATTTGTGTTGGAGGTAAAAAAGGGGCGTTGCAATTTCACCCGTTTTTACTAGACTGTAGATACTATAAAAACATTACACTGTACAAAAATGTAGGTATTTTTATATACTGATATTAAAGCTATAAGAATTTAATATTTGGTACTAAATGGTGCATTTGTGTGGGATGTACCAAAAGGGGCGTGCCAATAATGCACACTTTTCTCTAGATTATATGCACTATAAAAGCATAACACTGTACAATATTTCAAGTATTTGTATGAACTGATATTACAGCTATAAGCAGTTAACTTTTAGTGCAAATTTTTACATTTGTGTGTGAGGTACCAAATGGGCGTGACATCTTCGCCCAGTTAAGGAGCTACAGCAAAAATAAACTTTCCGTTCCGTTTAAAAATGATGCTAAGTCCATTTTTTTAAATCAAAAAAAAAAAACACTTTCCAGTCGACCTACCACCTTGACACCCATAAGCGAAATAAACCAGACTCTCTTGAAGCTTTACAAGTCAATATTGAACGTGCCATTCATGACATACGACTTGATTTAGTGGAAAAAGTGCTCGAAATTGGGTTCACCGAATTCGTTCCTGCAGAAGAAGCCGTGGAGGCCATTTGAATGACGTTTTATTTGGAACTTAATTATATAGATTGTACTTCACATTAAATAAAACACTTTTGAATTTCCTTAACAATTTTCAAAGAAATCATATCACACTTATTTGGAAAACCCTGTATTAAAGAATCAATATTTCACTAAAAGTTAACCCTTTTTGGGGGAGGTACTAGAAGCAGTGAACCAATATGGCCCATTTTCGAACTTAGACGGAGGTAGAGAAAACTATTACCGCATACCAAATTTGAGTTCAATCGGTTAATACTTTCGAGAGTTATCGTGCGCACCAGCCAGCAGACAGACGGGCGGACGGATATTGCTCAAATGACTTAAAATAAACCAAATCGAATTTCCGTCAAACATACTCGGGGTCCTAGGTCACTCCTTCGATGTGTTACACTTTTGGCTCGTAGCAAATGACATATACCCTCCTCTCAAAGGAGAGGGGATAAAAACCGAAACGCCGAACAAGCAAAAGATTTCTAACTGTTATATGTATCACAAACAAGCTAGACTTATCACGAAGTAACACTAGGGACCTAAACTGGCCTATATGAGCTGGTAAAAAAATACGTATGCCACCCTAAGCTAAACCTAACACGAACAAGCTCAACTAAGAACATATGTTCGACAAAGTGTGCCAGCATACAAAAACTCTAGTAGAATGAAAGTAGCCCGAGAAATTTCAAAATTCACCTTTGCTTTTGAAGAGACCTCGTATGCGGTTGATTTATCTAACTATAAACTGATTTTCTTCAGTTTTGGCAATAAATGTTTGTGAATCCGGAAGATTCTCTCTAGTAATTTTTAAACCGATCAGAAGGAAAATGCTGATTATATAGCACTTGGATGTCAAATCAAAAGGAACACATAAATTTGGGTTGTATATAAATCTGATCCAATTTGCTTAAGATTCGGCAGTGGTCGTGCGTAAATTCCTCTCTGTGAAATTTAATTCTGATTGTAGGTAAAAAGCATCTATAGTGTAAAGATATATAGCGTGATCCATTTCGAGGTTCCCTACTTTTTTAAAGAAAAAAAACACAGAAAACTTAAATTGAGTGGGGAATGTTTATTATCATTTGAAAGAACATTCTTTGGCATTTATTTTTTTACGAATGACACGCGTGATGTTTTGGCGCAAGGCTTGAATCGAAGCGGGTTTGTCCGCATAAACTTTTCACTTTACATATCCCCACAGGAAAAAGTATAACGGTGTGATATTACAAGATCTTGGTGGCCAATCGACCGGCCCAAAACGTGAAATTATCTGCTCACCGAAGTGTTCTCTCAATAAATCCATTGATTGGTCTAGTCTAACGGTGTGATATCACACGATCTTGGTGGCCAATCGACCGGCCCAAAACGTGAAATTATCTGCTCACCGAAGTGTTCTCTCAATAAATCCATTGATTGATGCGATGTGTGGGAAGTGGCACCGTCTTGTTGAAGCCAAATGTCGCCAAGATCACGAGCTTCAATTTCAGGCATCAAATAGTCGGTTATCATGTCACGATAACGGTCGCCATTGACGGTTACGTTCTCACCGGCATCATTTTTGAAGAAATATGGACTGATGATTCCACCGGCCCACAAACCACACCAAACCATTGTTTTTTCTGGATGAAGTGGCAGCTCTTGAATCTCTTCAGGTTGCTCTTCGTCCCAAATGCGGCAATTTTGCTTGTTTACATACCCATTGAGCCAGAAATGGGCCTCATCGCCTTTGCTCGAAAACGTCGGATCTTCTTGGAACTTTTCAAGCGCCCATAGAGCGAAGCGATGTCGCTTGGGAAGGTCGGGCGGCTTCAGTTCTTGCACAAGCTGTATTTTGTATGCTTTCAGTTTAAGATCTCGACGTAAAATGCGCCAATTCGTTCCATACGTCAGTCCGAGTTGCTGCGAACGGCGCCGAATCGACTCTCCACGGTCTTCGTGTATACACTCAGCTACGGCCGCTACATTTTCCTCACTGCGTGCTGGACGTCTATACGGTCGAATATTATCATAATGAATGCTGGGTCTCAAGATGGGTGATGGTGTTGCGAATAGTACTCCCAGTAGGCCGATTATGTTGACCATAAGTTGAGCGAAGTGCACGAAACACATTCCTCACAGAACGTGAATATTCGTAATAATGTTGAATGATTTGTAAACGTTGTTTAGGCGTAAGACTTTCCATGATGAAATGCCAAACAATACCTAACAAAAATAACATGACAGCATGACACGACTCACACGTGATCTGTCAAAAAAAAGCTATTGAAAAAAGTATCTCTACATGGATCACCCGTTGTATTTTGATGGTCGTGAAATTCTAAGACGATTTCCATGTCCGTCTGTCTGTTGAAATCACGCTACAGTCCGTAATAATAGAGCTAGGTTGAATAAATTTGGTAGAAATACTTCTTAGCAGGTCATTTGGGATTGCAAATGGGCCATATAGTTCTGTATTTTGATATAGCTCCCCTATAGAGGTCGCCCCCAAATATGCGTTTTGAGCCATAGATATCACATTTTTAAAGCAATATTACTAAAACTTTGCAGTTTGTGTTCTATTTTGACAAGAATTCATCACGGTAAAAATTCTACAAATCGGTTCATATTTTGCTATTGTCACCCTATAGAGGTCGCTCCAAAATAGGCTCATTTAAGCCACAAACACTACATTTTCTAAACAATTTTGCTGAAACTTTACAGTTTGTATTCTATTGTGGCAAGAATTCATCTCAATACAATTTATACAAGTCTGTTTATTTTGTGTTGAAGTCCCCGTGTAGAGGTAGCCGTCAAATACGCTAATTTAAGCCGTAAATACCACATTTTTCAGATGAAGAGTTTGAGGCCTAAAACATGGCTTTTTTATTAATTTGTTTAAACAAAAATTATGGTACCAAGATTTTCTGCATATCCAAAGGTTTTTCCAGTAATACAATTGAATGCAATCCATGGTGGAGGGTATATAAGATTCGGCATGGACGAACTTAACGCTTTTACTTGTTTAAGTTCAAATCTTTTCTTTATTTGTATTTAGATCGGTTAAAACTATGTCTCTTATGAATCGTAGATGTCAGATCGGCGATGCACATATGCTTAGATGTGAAATCGGCGGTAAAAATTTGGTGTTTATCCGTCAACCCAATCAAAGGTTATTCACAAAACAGATTATTCACAATTCCACATAAATTTAAAAAATGCATCAAACTTTCATCCCCTCTCTTGAAAAACTACCTTTTTGCAATTAGCATAGTTTAGAATGGAAGTATCGATATGTATAAGTAAGACTACATATAATAACGATTTCGTTTCTAGAAAAAAAAGTTCCGTAAACGGGAAGTTCTAGCAAAATGGTTGTATGTACTTTTTAGGAAGTACGAGTATACAATATGCATCTTGCTTTGTAAGGTATTACACGACTTCCGACTTTTCCCCCATATATTGTACTGACTATTTCCCTAGTTCATAATAACATTTAATAAAATTGGCACATAGAAAACAGAACAATGACCCAAAAAAAAAGGTTTAATGTACGTTTTAAATTATTATTCACTCCCCCTAAACAAATGGACATTTTTGCCATAGTCCAAATTCAATTTTGTTTCACTGGTCTTGGAAAATGCCTACTTCCTAATAAGGACGAAACTCATAATCACTTAAAAAGGTTCGCTCATACCACTCAGTTGGTTTTAGTATTTTCTCTTGTGTTGTGATTCTAGAAAAGCACAAAAAAAAAACAGAAAAGCAATAAAAATGCTGAACTTTTTTCATAGTTGGCTAACATTTTTCTTGTGACGGTCATAAATGGGCATTGAGAGTTTTTTTGCTTTGGAATGGTAATTTACTTTTTAGGGTTGTTTAGAGGCAATTAAAGGCTGTAAAATGTTTATGTCTTTTCTTATTTTAATATAGCATTAAATAATATCTACAAAGAGATAAAGTGCGACAATTAACGTAATTCGTTTCGTGTTAATATATAATGAAAAAACATTAAATAATACTCAAAACTAGTCCGAAATTTATTTATCCAAGTCTTGTTAATAGTACACGGGGAAAACCGCCGTTTTTGATATGTCTGAATTCAAAGAAAATATATTTATCACGCAAATTTTTAAATATTATGTATTTTTTAATTAAATTAATTTTAAAAATCAATAAAATTTATTCGGATCACATATGTTAATATACCACAACAAAATGTATTTGACAACTATTTTTCTCAGATAACACATACGAGTATATTTGAATATTAATAAATTTATTGTTTATGATTTTCTCCAAATAAATTTTTTTAAAATAGTTTTTTAACATTTTGAAACTTTTTCGCATTACGGTTTCATCTTTTCCTTGGTTTCGACTTAAACTTAACAGTTAAAACAAGTAAGAAAGTTCAGTCGGATACACCGACAAATTAATCCCTCAACTTGAGTCTCAAAAATGTATTACATTTATTTATTTTTTTATTTTATTTAAATTATTATCAATTTAAATTGCATTTAATAACTTTAAAGTATGTACTGGTATTAAAGTTCAAAGCTATTTACTTTTGGTACAAAATGGTCCAACTTGTTTAAGAGGTACCAAAAGGCGCGTGCCAATAACGTTTACTTTTCTCTGACTCTGGATACTATAAAATCATTACACCGTACAAAATTTCAAGTATTTGTATTCACTGGTATTGAAGTTAAAATCTATTATCTTTTTGGTACAAAATGATCCATTTGTGTGGGAGGTACCCAAATGGGCGTGCCAACAACGCCCACTTTTCTGTGGACTCTAGGTACTATAAAAGCATTACACTGCAAGAAATTTCAACTATTTGTATTCAATGGTATTAAAGTTATAAGCAGTTAACTTTTGATGCAAAATGGTCCATTCGTGTGGGAGGTACCAAAAAGGTAGTGGCCACTTCGCCCATTTTCCTTGACGTATTAGCGACTGACAAACTAATACTCTTTGTGAAATTTCAGAAAATTCGAGTAAGTAGTTTAGAAGGTATTAAATAATCAATATTTCACTAAAAAATAACCCTTTGTGGGGGAGGTACTAGAAGGAGTGGACCAATATGATCCATCTTCGAACTTAGCTGGAGATGGAGAAAAATATTACCGCATACCAAATTTGAAGTCAATCGGTTACTGCTTTCGAGAGTTATCGTGCGCACCAGCCAGCAGACAGACACACAGACAGACAGACGGACGGACATTGCTCAAATGACTTAAAATTACCCAAAACGGATTTCCGCCGAACATACTGAGGGTCTTAAGGTGAGGGGATAAAAAGAATGGAAAATGTTTTCAAAGGCAGACTGAATCTCCATAAAACATTACAAAATTAATATATTTCAATTATTTTTTGTGTACGTTCTGAAACCACAAGTCTTATGTCATATTTGTAACACAATTCCTCAATCTATTATTCTAAAATCCAGGCTCAAAATTCCTTTAGCTGTTTACCGTGTAAAACATTAGTGCATACAAAAATGGTAGAGGTATTTATATTCTAGTATTGCGATTGTCGAAAATGTAGGAAAGATTTGATTTCTTTTTAAAAGGTGTAACGCTAGAGGCACGCCAGCGCTATTTATATACATTTTTGATTCATTCTTTTTTCGAAAACATTATCCAGGAGGTTTCCTTTATATTATAATTAAACTCTTCCTATAACTCCTCTAATATTAACAAAATACTAAGTCGGGCAACAAATAATAAATGCCATTTTCAATTACAGATATCTCGGTAACTATACGAGATAAATCTTAGTTTAAAAAAGTATTTTGTAGACCACGGGTAGAAGACATTCACCCGAGGTGGGCAACTTAGCGTCCCGAGGTAGCCCCGCCACTGTATTTCACATTACAAAAAATTTAAATCTTTAAATCCGCTTGTGCCCCTCTCTGTTGTTCTTGTGATCAAAGTACAGGTCGCAATTACGGTCCGATCTCAATGAAACTTTGCACATATCTTTCTGCTGTGCCAAGGACTATCCCTATTGAATTTTCAGCACCTCCGATTTGGCATGTATGCAATAAGCAACATTTTTAACCTATCTGTATACAAATTGACAGAGTATCTTTTGATACTCGTACACTTAGGGACAATACTAAATTTGAGCAAAATCAGTTGAGATTTAGATATATGCCCCATATAAGTATATGCTACCCCCGATTTGACATCTAAGCGCAGTAGAGACTGTATTTTATATAGAGAATAGTAAGTCGAAATCAACTGTAGTCAATGATCGATTATGAGGCTAAAAAACGAATATTTCGTGGTCAACTTTTTGCTTCCACTATATGCAGAAACCGACTTTTGGCATCGATTAATCGAAACTACATACAATCCGTAAAATAAAGCACATTTTTTATTTTATTCTAATATAAAAACTGATAATCACGGTTTCTATGACGATTTAATTTATGGCTCAACTAAAAAGAAAAAGTAAAATTTTGTTATTTTAAGTTACATTTAAATACGTAATGTCTCTAAGTGAAATCTATTTAGGAAACTCGCTTAATGTTGTTGTAATCGACTATGAACATGTCGACTTTTAGGTCCGATTAATCGACCAAGTCGACTGAAACGAAATTTGGTGATAAAAAGTCGAAAGTCGACTTTAAGCTTCCAGTACCTTTCACTAATTTTATATCCGATCATTACAAAATTTGGCAGAATGAAGTTTCTTAATTTAGCAACGCATAGTGCTTAATTTGGGTTAACCAGTGCAGACTTAGATATAGCCACATATACTCGTATGTATATATACACGCTGAAAAAAAATCGCTTCTGTAGTATATTGTCCCAAACATATTCGGCTTGAAACATATATATGTTTATGGTACACTCCAAATACATAATATTTGATACACACCAAAATTATATATTTGGGAAGATGTTGTTCTAAACAAATCTTTGTTTATATCCCAATATATTTTTATTTGGGACCATTATTTCCGAAATAAATATGTATTTCCATTTAAGAATTCAGAAAATACCTAAGTTATGTTAAATTTTTCAGTAATTCAATGTGTTTTTTTATAAATTGTTAATGTTTGTGAAATAATTATTGAAATCGTATAATATTGGATAGAATACTCATAAATTGTATTAACATTATTGATTAAGAACAGAAGCTAATGCTGGGAGGATAAACCCGGAACCAAGGAAAAATTTAATCTGGAATTCGAAAAAGTCAACAAAAGTTTTGAAATTTTTTTTAAATAAAATATATTTAGACAAATTCCTAAACAATAATTATATTTGTATTTAAACACATATTTTATTTCAGAATTTTTGTTTGCAAATATATTTTGTTGTAATATATTAATATATGCGTTTCAAATATATTTTGTTGAGTTTCAAATAAAATTTATTTGCTAGAAAATATATAATATTTAAAAATTTGTGTTCCAAATATATTTTCTTTCGATTCAAACATATCAAAAAAGGCTATTTTGCCCCGTGTAGGCATTTCTCTGGGCTACTCAAAAAATGCCTTACAATTTTACAACTCTTTTTTTAGCAATGTATTCAAAGTTTATTCGCCACATTTACTCATTAGGCAAATAGAAAAAATTACAATACTGGAATTAAATTATTGCATTAGATCTTGTTGATCTTTCTATGTAAAAAATTTGAAAAATATTTTATAATATTGACTTTAAAAGGTACATACAATTTTAATTTAGAGCAAATGGTGTATACATACTTAAGAAGCATTGCCTCTACATAGTGTATGCAAGCAAAAAGTTAGGTATTATTTATATCCTTATGTTCCCTATCATATTGGGTGAAAATCGATTTAGATTTTACACAAAGCCTACAATACTCTGACTTGTTTTTAACAAGTATGATCTCTATTGAAATTTGCGAATATCGGATCAGATGGAGATATATTTTTGGCATCTGCACACTTTTCAAACAATTCTTCCTTGGCAGCAAAGAACTTTTTGAATTATACTGAAATACAGTCGAAGCAATAATGATTTATAATTTATATATAGGAGCGGCATATATGTTATTTCAAACACTGAGAGTCTCCAAATCGATCAGTAAGTGATTGAGGACGTTGAAACGTTTTGCTTTCGACGAAGCCTAGATCAGGGGGTTCCAAGAAAGACATATCCAACCGTATAAACAAAGCCCGACAAGCATTTGGTATCCTGAACCCTGTGTGGGAATCCAGCAGCATATCTCAAAAAACAAAAGTGAGCATTTACAACTCTAACGTAAAATCAACACTGCTTTATGGATGCGAATCTTGGAACATGGCGACCCGCGATATTCAAGCTATGCAGTCATTTGTGAACAGCTGTTTACGGAAGATATTGAAAATATATTGGCCCAGAACCATAACCAACAATCTTTTGTGGTCGACTACACAACAACAGGCCATAAATTTGGAAATCCGAAAACGTAAATGGGGATGGATAGGCCACACTTGGAGGAAATCAACAGACGACATCGCAAAGCAAGCAATCGACTGGAATCCCCAAGGCAGTAGGAGCCAAGGTCGCCCTTCACATACACGGAAGCGGCAAATTGAGTTAGAAGCATCGACAATCAACATCAGTTTAAATGAATTAAAAGATATTTTATGTAATAGAAATGATTGGAAATCTATAGTTAAGGCCCTATCTATGCTCCTCATTTGGTATTTACGCGCTATAGAAGTTTATTTTATATACGAACACTGTCGAATTTAAAGAACACCAATTAAAATTATATTAATTCTCTCTTTCATATGTTCCTTCCGATTTGGTATCTAAGTGTTATGGAAACTGAATTTTACATTCGATCATTTATTAAAACAGGATCAATGCCATATTTGAGGAAAATCGATTCATATTTAAATAAAATCGGTTCATATTTGTATATCCTATCTATCCAGCTTTCGATTCATGCTGTTATTGTCCCATTACCATGATTGCCTGATATCTCCCGCTTTATGAGCGCACCAGTAGATATGTATGTAGGTGGAATGCTCGCCTATAAGTTTTTGGGGTCGTGGGTTCGATTTCCGCTGGAGGCTCTGGTCAGTCGCTACAAAAGTCTAGCCACATGGTCTTTGCAATCCGGCTTTTCCCTGGACCCCAAAATTAGAATATAAATGTATTTACTTGTATTGTAATTCATATAAATAAATAAAAATTTTTTACAAAAGTTCTTTCCTATTAGAGTACACAAATTTCCATTTCCCTTGATGACACATTAAATTGCTTTAAATCTTGTTTTTTATTTGATTTGTTGTTTTTTCAATTTACTTTAAGCAAACATAAACGTACATTTCGTTTTTTAATACAAACCAAACAAATTGATAAATCACAAATAATTTTTGAATCAAAATATATTTTAATTTTGTTTTGCATTTTTGTTTTTTTTTGCATTCTCCACTATTGAATTTATATTAAAAACACATATTTAAAACAAATAGAGCAAATAAATTATAATAGAACGGGTAGGAAATTTTAGTCGGCTAAACCGACTAAGGTATACCCTCACTTTGTGAGCAATGTATACGAGTATGCACTAATATTATGAGTTCTTTAATATTTGTATGAGTTTGTATGGGAGGTACTAAAATGGGTGTGGTGATAACTCCCGTTTTAATAGAACTGTAGGAATTTTAAAAACTTTACACTGTATAAAATTTTGAGTATTTATATGCATTGGCACGATATAAGCTGGTAACTATTTGTACAAAATGGTACATTTGTGTTGGAGATTTTAAAAGGGGCGTGATAATAACGCCGATTTTTCGAAATACTATAGGTACACTGTACAAAACACAGTATTTAAGTTAAGTTATAAGCTGTTAACTTTTCGTACAAAATGGTACCTTTGTGTGGGATGTACCAAAACGGACTTGACAACTTCGCCCTTTTTTTCTCGAGGCGATAGCGACTAAAAACTATAAGTATAATAAGTAGCATAGAAGTTAATAAATAATCAATATTTAATAACTTTTATACTACTCCCCCCTTTGTGGGGGACTCTAGCGACTCTAGTATAGATGAAGACCGCAGTGGTCGACTCTAGTATAGATGAAGACCGCAGTGGTCGACTCTAGTATAGAGGAAGACCATAGTGGTCGACTCTAGTATAGAGGAAGACCACAGTGGTCGACTCTAGTATAGAGGAAGACCGCAGTGGTCGACTCTAGTATAGAGGAAGACCACAGTGGTCGACTCTAGTATAGAGGAAGACCGCAGTGGTCGACTCTAGTATAGAGGAAGACCGCAGTTGTCGACTCTAGTATAGAGGACGGCCACAGGGGTCGACTCTAGTATAGAGGACGGCCACAGTGGTCGACTCTAGTGTAGAGGACGGCCACAGTGGTCGACTCTAGTATAGAGGACGGCCACAGTGGTCGACTCTAGTATAGAGGACGGCCACAGTGGTCGACTCTAGTATAGAGGACGGCCACAGTGGTCGACTCTAGTATAGAGGACGGCCACAGTGGTCGACTCTAGTATAGAGGACGGCCACAGTGGTCGACTCTAGTATAGAGGACGGCCACAGTGGTCGACTCTAGTATAGAGGACGGCCACAGTGGTCGACTCTAGTATAGAGGACGGCCACAGTGGTCGACTCTAGTATAGAGGACGGCCACAGTGGTCGACTCTAGTATAGAGGATGGCCACAGTGGTCGACTCTAGTATAGAGGATGGCCACAGTGGTCGACTCTAGTATAGAGGACGACCACAGTGGTCGAATCTAGTATAGAGGACGACCACAGTGGTCGAATCTAGTATAGAGGACGACCACAGTGGTCGAATCTAGTATAGAGGACGACCACAGTGGTCGAATCTAGTATAGAGGACGGCCACAGTGGTCGACTCTAGTATAGAGGACGGCCACAGTGGTCGACTCTAGTATAGAGGATGGCCACAGTGGTCGACTCTAGTATAGAGGATGGCCACAGTGGTCGACTCTAGTATAGAGGATGGCCACAGTGGTCGACTCTAGGATAGAGGACGACCACAGTGGTCGACTCTAGTATAGAGGACGACCAAAGTGGTCGACTCTAGTATAGAGGACGACCACAGTGGTCGACTCTAGTATAGAGGACGACCACAGTGGTCGACTCTAGTATAGAGGACGACCACAGTGGTCGACTCTAGTATAGAGGACGACCACAGTGGTCGACTCTAGTATAGAGGACGACCACAGTGGTCGACTCTAGTATAGAGGACGACCACAGTGGTCGACTCTAGTATAGAGGACGACCACAGCGGTCGAATCTAGTATAGAGGACGACCACATTGGTCGACTCTAGTATAGAGGACGACCACATTGGCCGACTCTAGTATAGAGGACGACCACATTGGTCGACTCGAGTATGGAGGACGACCACAGTTGTCGACTCTAGTGTGGATGAAGATCACAGTTGTCAGATAATCACTTTATATGCACTGGAACTTGTATTGTTTGTAAGCTCTAATAAAATTCGTGTGTACTTAAACAGTTTATTAGACTGGAATTTATTTCTTATATTAAAGCATGTATTTCACTTAGCCATTCACTGAAACCGTTTTTATAGCACGTGGCAAAATGTTTCTTTATCTAGACATTGAACTATTGAAATATTAATTTGAGTTCAACATCAAGCCAAACCACAAAGGCCTCAATGTCTGCTGGAAAAATGCAAACAGCAACCAAAACTGTGATGGAATTGTTGCGGACAGAATGTTCAATAAATTCCAATCCCCATTAACTTCTCATGAACGATAGCAATAATGATTCTGCTCAATATATTCATTTTTAATTGTTGACACTCGCCTCATACTCAAATACACAGGACCCGAGTAATGACTCAACAAGTCATTAACCATTTCATTAAGCTTATGGCCCGACCATCACACACGCCAAAGGGGATTGGCGTTATCCCTAGTTAGTCCGTTAATGGATGTGCCTTCGGTACAACAAACCTGAGCCACTGCAAATATTGTGGGTTGTCACTTATACGTACAGTACGACGAAAAATAAAAAGCATAAGAGAAAAAACCTTTTAAATGTTGTTTGTTGTTTCAATGCAAGAGCTAATGGATTTTTATGGAAGGCAGGTATTTTGGGCGGACACTATCTTCCTGTAGGGTCTAAAAGGCTGACACCACTTAACACTCTTTGAAAAGCAAAAAACCTCTCAAACAAATAAGAAAAGTCTATCACCTTTCTGATGTGTAATTATAGAAAAATAAAGTTTACAGCGGTAAGAAGATATGACATTATACGCATATACATACAGAAAAGTGTAATTCCTTATCGATATGAGCCATTTTCAAAACATTGGAATTCATAAAACGGCTTAGTAATTAGTTAATGTCTAAACAAGCGTTTTCAGATTAAATGAAAGAATTTTCAAATTAAACGAAACCTTTTTCAAATCAAATGAAAACATTCTTGGTTGAAATGTCTTTGTAAATAGTTACATTTGAGTAATAATGGTTTCGTTTAATTTTAAAATGGCTTAATTTAATCTGAAAATGCTATGAATGAGATATGTATACTGAGTGGTAAGATAATTGATTTCTGCAAGGCATACGACACCCCATTTTTAAGTATGCTAAGTCAATGGACATGGATCGATGTTCCCCATTTTCACTACGGATGATTAAGTGAAATATAAAGTATAAATTAATTTAAAAATACGTTATTTAGAGCATCGAGAAGTGTCCTGGTGGGTACTTTTATATAGGGGCAATGCCAAAACATGGACCGATGTACCCGCTTTTTATACCCTCACTTTAGTGTGACGAGGGTATATCTCATTTGCTACGAAAAAAAGTGTAACACATCGAAGGAGTGGCCTAAGACCCCAAGTATGTTCGGCGGAAATCCGTTTTTGGCCATTTTAAATCGAATGAGAAATGTCCGTCCGTTTGTCAGTCTGTCTGTCTGCTGGCTGGTGCGCACAATAACTCTCCGAAGGAGTAACTGATTGACTTAAAATTTGGTACGTGGTAATATTTTTTTTCTATCTCCACATGGGCCATATTGGTCTACTTCTTCTAGTACCTTCCCCATAAAGGGTTAAAATGTTGTGAACTATTGAATCTTTAATAATTGCTATACTTCTAATTCGAATCTTCTGAAATTCCACACATAGTATTAGTTTATTAGTCGCTATCAACTCGAGAAAAGTGTGCGAAGTTGCTACGCCCCTTTTGGTACCTCTCACACAAATGCAACATTTTGCAACAAAAGTTATCAGCTTATAACATTAATACCAGTGTATAAAAATACTTGAAATTTTGTACAGTAAATGGGCGTTATCACCACGCCCCTTTTTGTACCTCCCACACAAAATGACCAGGGCACATAAACGCTTATAATTCGGCACAGTGCAATGTAGGTTTTTAACAAAGTATCTACTATTTGTTAAAAACCTTCTGGTATCTCCCACACAAATTGACAGAATAATTCGTTTAATATTCCATATTACATTACTCACAAAGTGAGGGTATACCTTAGTCGGTTTACTCGACTGAAACTTTCTCACTTGTTACTAAGGACGATTAGGTCCAATATAAAGTATAAAGACCTAAATTTCAGACAGATCGATTGAAAAATGTGCCAGTGTTGCCAGAATTTTTGCCCTAAAATGACGATTTTTATGATATGAAAAAGGAAGGAAAACTTCACAAAATGTTCTATTTTATTACAGATTTTTTATAATTCCTTCGGGATATAATAAAACTCGCATTTATGTTTTTTAAAATCAAAAATATTAGAACATTTTTCAAATATTATGAATCGCATACAATAACAGAAAAACTCTGAGTTTTGTTAAGTTGCAAAATTGGAAGAGGAAATTTTGTAGGTAATGTGAGGGCTACATCAAAACTTGGAGGAGGTCATTATTCAAAAGAATGGTTTCAGTTAAAGTTTATCCCAAATTATAATTTTTAAAGAAATTGGTTAGATTTTTTTCTTTGGGACCAAGAAGGCATGTCTGATGGGACCTTTGTATGACACTATATCTTGTTCCTTGAAATGGTTCTGGGTAAAATAAAATACATATTTCTGAATGTGGTTGCTAAGGCCCTAAAAAGTCAAAACAAAATGTTGCCTAAAATGTTCACAATTAATCCTGGCAATTGTTCTAAAAAAATGATATACATACGTACTGTCAAAATTCAGCGCAACCAGTTGGTACTAGTCTTTTATAATGCGTCCAAAAATTTAAATCTAATGGAAACTTCGTATGGGGGCTGTATAAACCATGGATCTACACTGGACCCTGTTGTCGTGAATGGTTGGATGAGTTTTGTCAAATTCGTCCCAATACACTACCGGTAATTTTCCTGATTTTCTGGCCAAACCCCAAGTTTTCAAGTTAGTCCAAATCCAAAAAAAAAAAATAATTAGGTTTGAAAGAAGACACTTTGGGGGTAAAAACTGCATACTTATTTTTTCGTAAATTATTTAAACTTTTGTAAATCAACTCTCAAAGTTGAATTTTATTTTTGGTATTAAAAATTACTTTTCTCTTTCCGATTTGAAGTACTTGCTAAATAGTGAATTAAAAAAGAACCAATTAAGCGAAATAATGTCACCTGATGCCATGCATTTCACCATTTTTATTATTTTGAACATTAAGTTTAAAGAATCCTCCAAAAAGATAGGGGTGCAGAATTTTGCCGTCCTTAAAAATTTTTTCTCTTAAGTGACTAGCATCCAATTTATTAATTTGTTTAATATTTGGAAAAAGAATATATAAACAAATCCTTTTTATAAGAAACAAGCTGACCCGGGCAAACTTCGTTTTGCCAAAAATATATTTTTTGGTTTCATTAATTTTGAACATTCACTATTTCACGTGCATTTTTTCATTAAAAATTAGCTATTGTTAACATATACAGGGTGGCTGATATGTATTGCAACCAACTTCAGGTTGCTATTTATTTTATTGTTTACAAGCTTACAAAAGCATTTTGATCTATTGCATTCAGAAAAAAAGTTATTCGTGATGGAATTCAAGCGTGATATTGTGATTGCTTTATATTTGGGTGGAAAAACACAAGTGGCTATCGTTAGGGCCCTCCAGCATTTAAATGTGTATAAATCTTTTGTTTCTCGTACCATTGTTCGTTACCGGTAACAATACCAGAAATGATCCGAAAAGTGAAGGCCAGATTTGATCGAAATCCACGCCGCAGTGGTAGAAAAATTGCTCGTGAGCTGAACATATCGCGAGAACGGATACAACACATATTAAAAAATGAGCTTGGACTAAAGCCAATGAAGTTTCAAAAAGTGCAACAGCTCACCGATGCACAAAAAAAGTTAGACTGGAAAGAGCCAAGGAGTTGCTTCGCTTGCACGAAAGTGGCCAGTTACCGAATTTGGTTTTCTCCGATGAGAACCCATTCCAAATTGAGCAGTTTGTGAACAAAAAAAATGATCGGGTTTACTTGCCAAAGAGGTCAGCTGAAAATTTACACCTTCGATTGGGCACCAGAACTCAAGCGCCGCCGATGGTAATGTGTGGGCCGCCGTAACGGCCGATGGTCGATCCCCGCTCGTATTCATCGACCATGGGGTCAAAATAAATGCCGAATATTATCGGGAAAATGTCCTAAAGACAGTATTGAAGCTATGGGCAGACAAACATTTCGGCCGCAGACCATGGACATTCCAACAGGACTCAGCACCATCGCACTCAGTACGCGTCAGCACTTTGCGCCTGGGGCATTTTAGAGAGTAAGGTTCACACTAAACAAATACCAAAGTATCGATCATCTCAAGACGGCGCTTCGCCGGGAATGGGCCAAAATACCGCAGAGCCACTTTCGTGCAGCGTGTGATGGCTTTGTCGGCCGTTTGAAGGCCATAATTCGTACCAAAGGTGGCCAATTCGAACAAATCTAAACTGTTTCTAAAATTTTATGTTATTTCCGACATTTTTTGCTTTTGAACAATAAAATTTAAAAAAGAATTAAAAAAATATAGCGCTTTACTTTGTTGCATTACATATCAGCCACCCTGTATTTATATGTATATTTCCAATACTTGGTGAAAATAGAATAGAATCAAGTATAAATTTCAATGAATATTTTTTTAACCGGTACAAAAGAGTACAAAAGGGAAGTATTCTAAAATGTCGAGTTTTAAGAGTCATTGAATTGTCAATTTTGTATGAGAGTTACCATAAGGGGCGAGGCTAATGGAGCGTAAATAAAGCGCGATGATGGTTTTCCAACTCGGGAAAGCGCCACATACAGATGGCCGCGTAAAAGCATGGCATGTCCAGATTTATACCACACAATCGCTGGAAGTGATTGTCCTTGTGACTTTTTTTATGTTTATCGCAAATACAAGAGTTTCGCTTGGAACCAAAGATGTCTGAACTTGAATGGTAAAACGGTTGAAGTCACGGGAATTCGCTGATTTGGGTATTCTTCTCCTTGAATGACTGTTTCAAAATACTTACCACCATCACACTCTTCATTAGCTTCACAAACAGTCGGGTTCCATTGCGCAATTTCTGGGCAATTTCGTAACATAATGATTACAGATCCAACTTTAAGACGTAAATGGGGTGGCATGTCAGGCAAACCCAATGAGTTTGGGAATTCAACGGGATAATTGACGACATCGACTCATTTTCAACGCGATCGATTGATTTGTATGGATACAATTTGATTTTGATTCTTCACAATCGGTTAACGCGCTTAACCTATACTATAATTTTGACTTTGATTCGGATACACATTCTTCATCTCTTCTTGGTGTGAATTGGCAAATGGCGGGTGGAACCTGTATTAAACAACTGATTGTATCTACCATCAGAATATATCGCCACAAACTCGATGACCTCAGACATACGTTTAATTCAACCGCCGCTGTTGATTTCAGAATCACAGACAGTGTTTGTAGGATGTCGCCCACCAGTAATATAATGACGCCACTAAAGTGACGATTAATGTTGCCTACATCGATCGAGTATGTCTAATGATCGTTTGTGCGCCATCGTGCATTCATCCCATGCGATCAATTTACAATTTTCAAAACTTTTAGCATTGCAGATTGCTTTGAAATGTAGAATGTTCGTTAATTTGCAGGTTTAATTGAAGCATCAGTGCTGAAAGTTCCGTTCTTCTATTTCAGTCAGACTCGTAACAATATGTGTGCAAAGCGTGAAAACTGACCACTGGCCAACATCCGATGCTGTGAAAAATCAGGGGCTTCTACAACACTGGAGTCCATATGCAAAATTTCTAGCTCTTACAGGAGACTCAGCAGTCAAGTGGTCAAAATTCACGTGGCGTAAATGCACATCCATTGGATTTCTGTATATGTATATTAGGGGTATTCTATTTTTTTAACCTATGTTTTACATGCCCATTCACGATGAGAAACATTAAAAAAATGTTAACTGCGTTTTTAGTTTTTTATTTCATTCAAAAAAGTTCACGCACCAAACGATTTTAAAATTTACATGCGCATATACACACAAACATGTACATTTGCATTGGCAATGTATAGCTGTTGACCCCTTTTGCTATTTGTTTTCGTTTGCTTTCTAGTTCTTATAAAAATATTTACCGCTATTTTGCAGTCAGAACTGAGTACTTCTCTGCTTTTATTTTATCTCTGAAAGCAAATTGATTGAAGCACTTCAGTTATTTTGTGCTCGCTGATCGGTGCGTTGTGTCATAAACAATTTACATTTTTAAACAGTGGAAAAAAATGAGTTTCAAGAAAAGTACAAATGCAATTTCAAGAAATTCGCAACAATGGGAAAAGTCTTTGGTTCGCTTCGAGAAAAGCAAAAATAGACGGCAAGAAATAAAACAGGTTGACAAAAATTTGAACGCATTTTGCAGAATACCTAAGAAGACCGTTATCATAGGTAGATATAACTCATTGGCAAACATCGAAAAAAGTAAAAAAGCAAGATTTAAAATTATTGCCGACGAATTAGTGGATTTATGGAGAAAATTAAACTTTCCAAGTATAACTAAAACTTCAATTGAAAGAAAAGTAGAAAATCTCTTTAAAAATTATTCCAAGTTTTTAAAGCGACCTAATGGAGAAGTTTCTATAGTTTTTGGAGAACTGTTTGATATAACCAATCCAAATGGCATTTGGCTGAGCGTTGAAGACAAAAACTTGTATGCACTTCAACAAAATTCCAATGGAGATGTTGGATACACCACTGAAAAGGAAACAAATATTCATCCATCAAAAATTGTTTTACTTAAACCAGTGACCGTACAAAACAAAAGTAATATAAATTCAAGTGTATCTGACACAACAATATCGTCCCTGGAAGGAGATACTGAATTGTATGACCCTGAACCACCTACAAAAAGACTTAGAAAAGTCAAGTGTCAAACAAGGGTCGCAGTAGACATGATAGAGGAAACAAGTTTGAGTAGCAGAAAAGCAACTAAAGTATGTGAAGCATTAGTGAAATCAGGCATTGCTATTCCAGCACCCACACAATCTGCCGTATAT